>CM074969.1:1955399-1973380 GCA_037577455.1 Pangasius macronema | reverse complement strand
GCACAAATTCCGAGTATGGGTCACCACACTTGGCCACAAAGTCACTTCACTTCACTTCACTTCACTTCACTTCATTTGTCTCTGGATTTGAACCTACAGCATGTATGTGATGACGCCGACACTCCACATGTCTGTAGGGAACGACACAAAGTCGTAATTCACCACTTCAGGTGCCAAAAACTCAGGAGTCCCAAAGTTGACCTTCAGCTTCTCTCTGGGTCGATATCTGCAAATCACAAGAAACAATAAACATCAAATGCTAGTATTCGAATAGTTCCATCTTCATCGTAGATGCTATACATTTCATTAACCCCCCACCCAAGTGTGTCTATTTGAACCCAGATAAAATAGCATTGGCCAAACAGGACAGATATTTACACCACTCAAAACCACTGTCACCTCCATATATGCACCCGAAGACACACCCACATCCCCATCTATGCCTTAAAGGCATGCTCAGGCTTGCTGAAATGACCATATATGGACATGACACACCTACTTATGTGTTCCACATATGGGCATGACCTGCCTTCTTTCTGGATTCCATACATGGTCATTACATGCCTATTTATTGGGTTCCATATATGGAAATGACACATATAATTAATGACTTCCATATATGGACAGGACACGCCTATATATTGGGTTCCATACATGGACATGACACACATATTACTGGGTTCCATATAAGGACATGACCTGCCTTCTTTCTGGATTGCATACATGGTCATTACATGCCTACTCATTGGACTCCTTATATGGATATGACACATCGATATATTGGTTTCCATATATGGACAGGACACACCCACATATTGCCTTCCATACATGGACATGACACACATATTACTGGGTTCCATATGACCAGTAAGGACATGACCTGCCTTCTTTCTGGATTGCATACATGGTCATTACATGCCTACTCATTGGACTCCTTATATGGATATGACACATCGATATATTGGTTTCCATATATCCTGTCCTGTGTGGGTGTATAACGGAAGGTATATCCCTGTTCTGTGTGTATGACATGTATAACTCAAGACATATACCACATGACAAGCCTTCTTACTGGATTCCATGTATGGATATGACATGAATATTTATGGACATGCCTCCTTATTTTTAGAAGCAGTGCTAACACAATGTAAAATAAAAAAATATCATGCTTCATTAATGCAACTTAGACAACGAATTTATGTATTCATGCATTACTATTTTCTTCAAGAAGAGCGTACACACATGATATATGATATATACTTCTGGGAAATTCAGTACATCAGCAAGCAAATGACAAACCTCATGTTCTAACGCTAAAGAAGAGAAGCTCGGTGCTTCTGACATCCCGAGTATTTATAAGAAACGATTGTATAACACGAAACAATCCAGGCCTAATGACTCAGAACTGCAGAAAAATACAACATGCATCTCAAAACGTAATTGTTGCCTGTGAATCTTTCGCATGATATCGCCGTGTCAATCTTTGTTGCGAGTAATCATGTAGGTGGACGCGTGACAGCAGTGATGGTTTTTCTAAATCAAACGTGGGGGCCGGATGATAAAGGCGTCGTAGCCGGGTGAATCAGAGGCAGTGCATGAGAGAGAACTGCTGAGAAGTATAATTACAGAGACAACTGGAGATCTTTCTCTCTCTTCACACCATCACAAATAACTTTACAGGCGTAATCAAAGGTATCTGTTTGATACAGGAAACTGGAAAAAAATAATAATAAAACACACACGCACAATTCACTTACTTTCTAGCAAGTCCAAAGTCAATGATCTTGATTTGGTTGCTGTTGCTGCTGACACACAGTATATTTTCAGGCTGTGGGGAAAAAAAATAATTTAAAAAATAAACAAATAAATAAACTAATCTAAAAGAGCGTCCCACATGTCTAGGACAATATAAGCTTTCATAATTAGAGTATAATAGCTATTAAATGTTCATGCCTTATTTTATAATATGCTATTTCTAGGTTCTTAGGGTCCTAAAAATATTTTTTAAAAAGCACTTTAATTGTCAGTATCAGATGTTATTCATTATGACACAACAATTATCAGTGTAAACGAGTGTAAAATCACAAACTATCAAAAAATAAAAAAATATATTTTGTGTCCATGTCATATGTTCAGCTATTAATTAAAAGTAGTAAAAATTCGTGTCCAAATATAAAGACAAATTAATAAAAATTTATAAAATCACATAAAATTGAAGTTTAACGAAGAATCGGGATTATTGGCACCCTGCATAATAATGAAAACAAAATGAATTGCATGGAGTTGTTATTTAGTGAAGCCTTCTCTGGAATGATCAACACTGAGGACCTGAGGTTGGAGATGCTTGTAGAGGATCTCAGTCTCTCCTCCATGCGCAACACTTCAAGCTCTTTTATAGTCCCAGGTTTGCACAAGTCTTAACCTCTTGGCAGAAGCAACCAAGTGGAAATATCCTGCTAATGATCAGAATTCATGATGCCATAAATCTTCACGAGAGGCTCTGAACCACCAGCTGTAATGGTCAATAATCCAATACCAGCACTTTGCACTTTGATGCTGTGTAACGTGATTGATCAGACCCTTACACTGAGCCGATGCTGTATAAATGGAGACTATGGACTATCGCTGCTGTTCTACAGTGTGTGTGTGATTTCTCTCTGGTTCCTGTAAGACTGTACTAGCCACAGAGGTGATGGATCAGTGTGCATGTGATGATGTGCAGGTCGCTTCACCTTCAGGTCCAGATGCAGGATGTACTGCTGGTGGAGGTACTGCACTCCCTCGCAGATCTGCCGCATGAACACTATGGCGTCCAGCTCCGTCAGCTGGTAATGTTCGTCCACGATGCGTTCGAACAGCTCGCCACCCTCCACGCTAATCAGGAAGAGACAGCCAAGCAGAAAAATAAAGACTAATCTCAAAAATATTCTGCATCTGTGTTCCTGTTTATACAGTTCACACTTTCTCTCACAGCTGAGTTTAGCTTTATAATAAAAAACAGATTCATAACTGACACAACACTCTGGATATCTATCTATCTATCTATCTATCTATCTATCTATCTATCTATCTATCTATCTATCTATCTATCTATCTATCTATCTATTATCTGCCTGTCTGTCTGTCTGTCTATCTATCTATCCATCTATCTATTATCTGCCTGTCTATCTATCTATCTATCTATCTATCTATCTATCTATCTATCTATCTATCTATCTATTATCTGCCTGTCTGTCTCTCTGTCTCTCTATCTATCTATCTATCTATCTATCTATCTATCTATCTATCTATCTATCTATCTATCTATCTATCTACTTATCTATCTATCTATAGTAACATGACAAGCTGCAGGTAACTGTAAATGGATAAAAGGTACGCTGTGTTGTATAGCTTTGTGCTCTAAGAGGAATTAGACACTTGAGGATGTGATGTTAGTAAAATAAGCAGTTTGGGGTCATTACAGTGGCTCTGCTTCAGCACCCTGTTGTTGATTATTTTCCCATAACTGCATGACATGGAGAGTTTTATTCCTCACTCAAGCTTGCTTAATTACTCCTTAAGTAGTGCTTTAGAGTCTGTACCACACACTTACCTGCTTAATATCAAGAACCTACGGGAATGTAAAAGAAAGCGTTACTGTTAGTGCTGTTAGTCTGAGACGTCTGATCTCTGTCATGCTGTGTGATCGGACGTCTGCGCTTAAACTGTTTGGATTGTTTTATCAGACAAAAAATTGTTCGTTTGATTGATTATAATTAAACACACCAAACCATAACCAGACCTGTCAGAGCTGTCCTGTCTGGTTAACACTTACAGAAGTGAAAATGACAGTGTGTGTGTGTGTGTGTGTGTGTGTGTGTGTGTGTGTGTGTGTGTGTGTGTGTGTGTGTGTGTTCTTGTCAGTGACAACAGAGGTGCTGAAAAACACGCTGAGTGAAAGGAAATTTGTCTTGCAAATGAATCTCTAATGGATGGAGTCAGATCAGGTCTCAAAGCTTTAATGAGCTGAGGCATATAAAAGAAAGAAAGAAAAAAGAAACGAATGTGCCGATGTGAACAACAGGTGCAGAAAGACAGGCGTTTTTATTTCTCTCCGCTGTGAAGAACACAACATAATACCCGTCTTTTATGAAAGTGTTTACTTACTATTCCATTATAAGAGTGAGATTGGTCCGGGACTCGAATGCGTCATACAGCTGAATGAGGTTTACATGATTTAACTGGTTCATCATCCCGATCTCATTCTTCACCGCTTCCTGTTAGGGATGAAAGGAGGGAAAAAAAATGAGGCACAAGTAAACAAGCACAAGTAAACATCATGACAGTCTCAGTGCTCTGGACTGGACCTCTATTTCATACCGAAGTCCTGATCCGAACATTGTGTATTAAACTAAATGAGGGCAAACTTCACCTAAATTCAAATCCACAGACACACAGACAAACGGAGATGATTTCAGATTTCGTGGTGAGTTTCCGGAAAGCGAGGACGATCCCAGAGAAGCTTCTAGAGACGTTTTGCACAGACAGAGGTTGACATCTGTGCATAATTGCCAGACTCTCTATTTCTGGATTTCAGGTCTGCTATTTTCTCAGATGGCCTGCAGAAATCCTTTCAGTTGTGTGCGTACATGTGTGTGTGTGTGTGTGTGTGTGTGTGTGTGTGTGTGTGTGTGTGTGTGTGTGTGGTTTCAGTGGAAAAGATGAGTCCATAATTGTGTGTGTTGTCACTGTGAAAGTCTGCAGTGTGTGTAAAAGCCTGGGTCGTCTCTTCTAATCTTCTGGTGTCTTTGGCTCTCTAACATCAGGACAAGCAGGGCAGATTCATGACCAATTTGTGTGTGTGTGTGTGTGTGTGTGTGTGTGTGTGTGTGTGTGTGTGTGTGTGTGTGACTTTTCTACAGATGCTCAAGAAAAAATGTTATGTGTATGGCTCTACGCTGGCATCCCAGCTTAGTGTTACTTACACCACTGCGCTGCTGAGATCTGGATTCTGATTGGTCAGAAGGTGTGATTAATTTTCTAATTTTCTCTGACAGCAGCGCAGCTGCGATTACCAGGTTTATATTAATGCGCTCGTTCGAATACGTTATCGTTTCTATAGTAACGAATCATTCACAGGCGGACACTCCACATAAACCGATTAAAAACGTGTATAATCGTTGATATGATGAAATTTTCTGTAATGGGACGTTTATTTAAATCCTTATTTATGGAAGGAGTCTCCAGTGTCAGCGCTTTGTATCAGTCAGAGGTACAAAGCTGTAACTTTAAGGACGGAGGAGTTTATGCTTTGAGGTTACAAGCTGTGTGTAATTACCTTCAAGAGGAGAAAAAGAGCGGCTGATGAAGAAAAACGAGTGTTTATCGCTGCTGTACTGTAAGGAAGAACAGGAACTTGTTTCCACCACATTCAAATTAAAAGTATGATATGTTAGTCTTTAATAAATTAAAAAGTGTAACTGCTGATAAAATGTAGTCGTATAAGAGGAGTAAAATAGTTTGGGACATGATGTTACATCCTATTATTTTCCTGTAACAGCGCAGTGTTTTAAGTTGAATTTTAGCACTGCAAAAAAACATTTTAACTGCTAAAGGTTCAGAGTGATGCGCTTATAAATAATATCTGATTATTTTCGCAAAAATCGAGTAACCTAACCCTCGCATTTTATAGCATTTAATGTCGTCCTCTTGGCAAAATCGACACCAGTGTTATACTGAAAATGTGTTCTTACCCTACCTGTCACTAGTACAGAGTACTTTAATAATTAAAAAGTACGACGGGATAATCCTTCTTGGGATTATGTGAGTTTAGGGGAATTTGTACATTGCTGCAGGCTAGTACACCTTCTTAAGAGCCATCATGAATCATAAATAATAAATCACTGGGAAATAGCGAGGAACAGATTGGAGCAGAAGGAGAGAGAGAGAGAGAGAGAGAGAGAGAGAGAGAGAGAGAGAGAGAATAAAGGCAGGAGTAAGGCTGTAGTAAGACAGCCAGTGGACTTTCACATAAAAGCTGCCTTTGAAAGAGAGAGAGAGAGAGTGAAGGTGTTAAGGTGGAGAGGGGGGTGTTGTTTTGGCTGTTTTTTTCACTCACCCTTTCTTTCATCCCCTTCACTTTTATAAGCTTGGCAGCCAGAGTGAGACCTGAAGAGAGCTCCGCACACTTATGAACCTGGCCAAAACGCCCCCTGTACAGACAGCGAGCAGAAAAAAACACAGCGCTGATAAGAAAACAGGACATCATTCTGTATACACAGTCACAGCAGCAATTGTTCTTCGATCGACAGCCGATCGACACCACTACGACCACCACGAAATACCTACATCGTTTCGTGAAGTCGTCTATAAAAATACCGTAGAAGAACTGATCAACTTATGAACGACACCAACAGCGTGGATGGGGATGCCTCTGGTAATAACAAGTACTAAATTATACTCATTATATACCCTTAAAATGTGCTTCAAACAGGAAGGAAGCTATTGAAGAAAAACTGTTTCAGTCATAGTTGTGATCTTGCTGTGACCTTGACCCTGTTTGGATCAATTCTGCTGGTTACGATGATAATTCCATATGAATCATACAAACATTCAACCTCTCGATCTTGAGATATCGCACTAAACCAAAAACCTAGCAAAAACCTAACAATGAACCACCAGAGATCCTCTTTTGCAGCCAAACACAGGCATTTATATGAATAATTTATTTAAAAACAAGGACATCAATCAAGGGATGTTTTCACAGATTTTTATTTACTTTGTTATTTTCTAGAAATTTTTATTTAACTTTAATTTAACAGCAGCTCTGACAGTAGCACAGCTACAAATCTCAGGTTTATATTAATGCACTTGTTCTGATGCTTTATTGCTCCTATAGGAACAACTAATAAGCCGGACGCTCCACATAAACCTGTAGATAGACCCTGTCCCCAAAGGCCCTGCCCACTAACCTCTGAAGGTGGAATTTAAATGTAAATATACTCCATCACTGCAATTTTATATGATGTTTTATTGAAAGCTCCTTTACCCTCGTGTACTAACCTCATAGCTGGAGCAGAACGTCAAAACTAACGGGTGTGCACATTCCATATTTTTCTCACTGGGAAATTGTTTTTTAGCCAAAAGCTCACTCTGTGTTCCTTTCAGCATGAAGTAGCATGTGAGTCAACAACAGCCCAAAATAAACTCTGTCCATGACAAGTCAGAAACAAGCCCAGCACTTATTTGTGCCGTACTGGGGGGGAAGGGATTAGTCTCTGTACTCTGTGTACGCCAGTTATTCAACTCCACGCTCCTATCTGCCCCTTCGCAAGCTATCAGCAGCCCCCGACCTCTTCTCCACCCCCCGTCCCTCCCCCGATGCCTACATATTTATCTCTGTAGGCCTTTATCTGCACTGCTATTGTCAGAGGACGCAAATGGGTGAATGCCAAGCTGACAGTATATTGATAGCACAAAACTATAATTACCCACTGGTGAGGCCTTATCACACACTCGGAGGGTCTGAAAGGGAGGCAGGCTACTAACGTACAGCAGCTTAAGAGAAATAAACAGATTGTATAGGATGTGCCGTAGCTCTGAATGCAACAGATTTGCACAACAGTCTATAGGACTGAGATACAGTGCAGCTTGTAAGTATGGAGCTGTGGCACTGTTTAGGTTCTCTGTATCCTGTAGTGCACTGAATGTGGAATAAAACACTTGAGTGTAAGGTTAAAGCACAGAACAATGATATTCTAATACTGATACTGGCATCAGGTATACAGTACTGTGCAAAAGGCAGTAAACAGTAATAAATGGAACAAAGTCAATATTTGGTGGTGTGACGATCCTTCGCTTTAAAAAAAAAAAAAGTCGTCTCAGGTGCAGTGTGTGCAGTTTTATAAGGAAATGAGCTGTAGGTCAGATTTTGTGTGAAAATGTCAAGAGGAGGAACTACAGCATCTTCCAACAAAAAGTATCTTTAAAGGAGAACACAAGGATGGCTGACGTTAATTGCACGCACACAGAGTTTTTCCCACACCTTCACTCTGCAGTGTCTACACTTTGTTCATGAGTCGAGGTGCGATTCACAACGCCTAGCACTCGTCTTTTAATGTTCACACTCACCGATACCGTTATCCTCGCTCTCTCTATTAAACATCATAACAACTTACGTATAAAACTCAGCATAAGGAGCTGACTGCTAGCAGCACGTTGCAGCGACTTACATAAACAGAGCTAAATAAAAGGTTTCACCATGCCCCTGTTTCATTAACACTAAGCATTTACTCATTCTGATGAAAAAAAAACATGTACTCAGTCTGGAAAAGAAATGTATTTATGCAACCCTTAGTGGAGAATATCAAGTGAACTACGTCAACCACACCAAAAAATATGCTGAAGAAAGAAGAGAAATGATGTATAATTGCACTGTTTGGTGCTACTCAGAAGATGATGGGTTCTCTTTTTGAGAAACCTCTCCAGGTTTCTTCCTTTTGTCGTCTCATGCAGTTCTTCCTTGCCACCTTCGCCTCTAGCTTGCTCATTAGTGATAAGTTTAAAATTTTAGTGTACATTTTATATCTGGATTTGTGTAAAGGTGCTTTGCGTCAGTGTCCATTGTTAAAACATGAAGTCAGCTACATACAGTAACTCCCTTCCCATGATGCACTGCCTGTAATACGTTTTTGATTTCTGCATGCTTCAGGGACCTCTTTGACCCCGGCCTCATGTTCGGAAACTGTAATGCAGCCGAGCGCAGTTCAGGTTCAGGAATTTATTCAAAAAGCCAAGACCTTTGCAGTTTTGTTCCTGAATAAGGCTGTGACAGTGTGACTCGGGGTCACTGCTCTTTGTTTCCAAGTTTCCATCGAATGAGTTTCGTCCTGCAGTCACATCCTTGATGAATGCGAGTGAGTCAGCTCATGTAGCAGCCGGACAAACCCACGTTTCACAGATTTAGCTTCCTTGCTTTTGAATCACTTTCCCTCATTCCATGACCCTGGAACAAGTTAATCCTCAAACTCATCTGCTTATAAAAGATGGATGCAGATCCCAGCATAACCTCCCGTAACCTGGTCTTTCAGGGCTGCATGCTGACCTTTTCAGTGTAATAGCACATATTCAAATATTAAAATATCGTAGGTCCAGTATAGAAACTCCACAATAATACTTGCTTAATCAAGGAAAGTTTATCAGTCACATAAACGGTAGCTACAGTTTGTGATTTATACAGTTCACAGAAAAAAAAACAGACAGACTGAATGTCTGAATTTAGTTTGTAATTTTCTTTAACATTAGGATCTGAATTCAGACTGATTTCAGAATTAAGCTACTGGTAATTTCCTACCTGTAAAAATCACACTCATAATTACCAGTTAGGAATTGTACAGAAATAAATAAATAAATAAATAAATAAATAAATAAATAAATAAATACCACCCCAAAGTTGATTATCGTCCAATAACAGCACGTCCTAAAGTGTTTTATTCCTCTTATACCACAGCAATTTGCCATGATTACAATGTTTTATTTATTAAACAAATTTCTCATTTCTAGTTTCTCGTTACATTTTATGGAATCGTCTACAAACCAAGTTAGCTCCTCACTTATGCTGTAGCGGCTGTAAACAGTTGCTCCCTCTCTAGCCTCTTCTTCCTCTCTCTCGAAGTTGATAAGACAAAAAAATAAAGCTTGCCATGTTACCGAGAAACTGTAAAGCGCAAACTCCTCCATCCTGAAGATGTCTGAAAACTTAACTTAAGTCACAGTTTTACCTCTGACTGTTACAAAGCACTGACACTGGAGACTCCTTCCATAAATGTAAAATAAACATGTAACTCCTTACAGAAAACTTCACCATATCAATGATTTTTTTTTTTTTAATTTGTTCCTGTGGAGCGTCCGCCATACAAGTCCCTGTGATTGAGCTGTTACTATAGAAACGGTATTAGAGGATTAATCAACACCTTCTAACCAATCAGAATCCAGATTTCAGCAGCACTGTGTACTTTATTTGTGCTACAAGAGAGCACGGGATGATGTATGTAGCTGATGTTAACACCTTCATTTACATTTTATTGCTACAAAAAACTGTTCCATGCCACCACCATCTAACTATATGTAAAAATTCATATAAATAAATAAATAAATAGAAAATAAATAATTTAAACAATATTGTATGCATTTGATGGGTTTTTTAAGATCAGAATGTTAAACCAGAAATCCTTAATTGGCCATAAGTGTCTTTGTGTCTTCCTATAGGAGTTCTACGTCAAAACGCTTTTTAATAGAGAAATACTCTCTGCATGGTTCTACACAGAACCTTGAAGGGTTCCCCTGTAGAGTAAGAAGCATACACTCTGCAGTAGACATATTCATGCCGTAGTCAGGAGGAGAGGCGCTGAAACACACTCACCCTCCGAGCAACTCGTTGGGTTCCACTGTGTAATAGGAGCCGATGGGAACCTGCTTGGCGCTGACGATGCGGTGCTCGAACGGGGCAGGTCGAGGGGGGCAATCATCTGGGGGAAAAAAAAAGAAGAGAAGTGGAATGGGTGTGGAATAGCTGACTATGACTTGGCATGGTGTGAAAGGTGACAGGTGACGTCAGGGACTCGGTTTACAGCGGCTAATGGAACGGAACAGTTTTCACATTAGCATCAGGAGCTTTGACAGAACCCTGCTGTCGTTACGGTCACAACCACAAGCGATATCGCAGATTCCAGCTAATGACCTATCGAATGCTTGGAAGGTGCAGCTGCTACCAAAAGTGTGCCAATTTATCTGATTCATCTCTGTCACCGATTTAAGCTCGAACACATCACATGGCATTTTAACTTAAAACATCCAAATGTTAAACTTTCCTCTCTGTAAAAACGCAGGTCTTGGAGAGTTTAAAGTGATGTCCACCATAGCGCTGGTGAATTCATTACTCTGACTGCTGATGATTGATTTTCTATAAGCGTACATGTGACAGTAGAGCAGCTGCAACACTGCACAACGTTTATATTAATCTAATACGCTTTCGTTTCTGTAGAAACCCCGGACATTTTAGAAACCCGCGGTTTCTCCTTCAAGAACTTTTTTTACAAGAATCTTTTACAGGAACTCAGCAACCTTTTTCAGAATCCATTTTAGGAACCTATGTTCTACTTCACAAAACTTCTTTTGCTTATTTTTTATTTTATTTTTTTTTAGAAATGTAGGACCTTTGAAGAACCTAAGGTCTTCTTCTGGAATCCAGAAACATTTCCAGGAACTCAGAAACCATTTTTAGAGCCGTAGGACATTTTTAGGAAAGCATGTTCTTCATTGTGAACTCAGAAACATTTTTAGTAACCTTTTCTGCAACCCATGAACTTTAGCTACATTTCCACTGGAGGAACCTGAGCCACCAAACTGTGGTGAGGTAGCAAGCAAGTCCACAACTCCACAATGCTAACTGACTAGACAGCGCAAAACTAAAGAGGCAGATTCAGAAACCAAACATGTCTCGTCTGATTGACTCCATTTGTGTTAAAGGTGCAGTGGTCTGTTTTTTATTTCTTGCTAATACAAGTAATGTGGAAATTATTTAGAACATGATAAAAAAATAATGCTTGGAGCCGTGACCACAGCACATGGCTGAGAAAACCCAATTAGAAAACTGCATGATGGTCTGGAGTGCTTGTTTGTGTTTATTTGGACCTCCTGTCAGTTATTTTATAGACACTCCCCAGCTACGCTTCACTCTGCCCCATCATAGAAATCAGCAAGGTCCCATCGCAGCCTGATAATCACTCTATGCTTTTCCTGGACAGGAATGAATAGCTAGCAATGCTAACATGCTAATATCAGAGCTTAGAGCTCATATTACAAGCTTATTACAAAAAAAAAAAGGAAAGCAAAGGAACTCATGAACATCCTCATGAATCAGTATAAGCAGAATTTTGTTTATTTATTTATGGTGTTAAACTCGGGCTTGCTAATGCTGACTCTAGTTGAACCACTGTAGGTTCTGGGGGCGGAGCTTTGTGTACATGGGTGGGAATGGAGGCGTGGTCAAGGAGTAAAAACAAATCATTCAAATCTTATTCAACTCCAACTATTTAAGCCCTAGAGACCTAATCTGATGCACCTTTAAGTGGAAATCTATGTTCATTTCTGGCTGGATTATTCCCAGAATATTCTTTTTACGCACCAATGATAGGAAACTGTAAATCCAGGCCTTCAGATTTCGAATTATCCTTGGTCTGTGGTGCAGAACTCGCCACTTCGACATGTTTCGAAGGCTCGGGTTTGTTCTGGGGTGTTTTGGGCTTTTCCCGAACCACATCTGCAGTCTCAGTGTTAGTTTTCTGGGTGAGTGGTTCGGGTTTTGGATCACACTCAGCTTCTCTCAGCTGTGGACTTTCCAGAGCAGCTGTCTCCTTCTGTTCCAAGTTTTCCGTGATTGGCAGATTTGGCTCTGCGGCATGAAGCGGCTCGGCTTTAGGGACTTCTGTAGTTTTTTGCTCACATTCCCTCTTCTGCTCGGGCTCCTCTTTTTTAATTAAAGAGTCCACAGTCAGCGGGACAGCGGCTGCAGAAACGTCTGTCCGCCCAGGAGCACTGTGGGCTTCTGGGGTTTTACTAGAAATACAATAATCCAAAGAATTAGTTTAATCATCTTTCAACATGGTTCTTATCACACTTATACACATTGAAGCTTGGTCTAAAGACCACCATGCAAACTGGCAGAAATCAGCAGGGCATGACCACTGGAGTGAATTAGAACTGCCAATTAGCAGGAGATAAACTGTCAGGAACTCTGAGTTTACTCTGCTCAGCTCAAATGAGCTGTGGAGTTCCTTTCACTCAGAATATTTTAGTGTAATTAGTGATAGCGACATGCAGCAGCCCTCAGCCTCGCTCCTTTCCTCATGAAGTACAGCTTAGGTTTTCGCATCTCATTAAACAGTGGGCTGGTCGAGAGAAAACAAGCATATTGACACAGGCTGGATGTTGAAGATTTTTTAAACAAGTGTTAATTTTCTATGAAAACACATTTACACTGCTGGAACGTTTTCAGGAACAAAGGAGCTTTTTTATGGAGGTTTTATAGAAAAAAGACATTTTTAAGCAGCTTTTTTTGTTACTGGTTTCCAAAAAAAACGTTCCTGTGAAACGGGATAGAAAAGGTTCCTGTGATGGAAAAGCAGCAGAAGTTAGTGAGTTTCTGAAAATGAAAATGAAACATGCGTGGAGGCAGCGTGACGTAACGAGCAAAGTGAAATGCTTCTTTGACACTTTTGCTTTACGCAGTTCCTGGAACGAGATGAGGAAGCAGAACAGGAAATCTGCAAAGACTTCTTTTTCAGGAGAGTTCAGGAAAATCCTTAGTTCCTAATAGACCTCATGAAAATCAAGTCAATGGCCTTTGACCTCTCATTCAGGAACTTCTAATTCATCCCACCCCAGGCTATGTTTGCCTGAATGTCCTTAAATTACATACATCATAACAATGAGACAGCTTTACAAAGGACAAAAAGGGACACAGAGAATCCCATCACTGGAGTTCAAAGTTCCTTTGTGTTGTGAACCAACGGCGGCTTGAGCAATCTCCCCAGTCATCAGAAAGCACACGGAAAGTGCACAGGAACCTGAGGTAAAGGTCTCCTCGCTTCTCACAAAAACACATCCGTTCTCGAGCATGAGTGACAGAAGCCTTTGTTGTTCACGTATCATCTGCACGTTTCAAGTTTCAGTAATACATCAAATAAAGGCATGCAATCAGTCTGAGTGTGATGTGCCTCTCCAAACACTCCAAACAGTGCAACAATACATCACTGTGGATGTGTGAATACGTGTGTGTACGTGTGTGTGTGTGTGTGTATGTGTATGTTCTGTCCTCTGAGATGATGCTGGGTTGGATTTTATGTTTATTTCTGTAGTATTTCTGTTTATTTCTGCTGCAGTGGAATTACAATAAGCCTCTCAAACGCAGTATATGACCACAATAAATTTCCACTGATTTTCCACCAATGTGGTCAGTGTGTGTGTGTGTGTGTGTGTGTGTGTGTGTGTGTGTGTGTGTGTGTGTGTGTGTGTGTGTGTGAAGACAGCCTCTTCTATATTATTACAACACACTTTCATTATAAACAGCATGTATTGGTGAGAGAGAAAGAGAAAACTAACATCTAAGAGTTGAGTCGCTTTTAAAATCATTTGCTCTGTCAAACTCATGGCAACCTGGTGGCTTTTTTTTAACAGTTATTAGCATATGCTTTCATCTTCATCCTTTATAACCTTCATTATGACTAGGGGACAAACCACAGGTTACAAAGAGACAGCATTTTCAAATGACAGGAGCACAGTGCTGACTCTTTCATTAGCGTGTCTTTGGCACCAGTCTGAATGCCAGCTAATGTTCACATCAAACATCAGAATGGGGGGAAAATCTCAGTGATCTCAGTGATCTCAGTGCCAGCTTGAGGATTTCAGAAACTGCTGGTCTCCTGAGCTTTTCACACATAATTTCACACTAGAATTTACTTTCAAAGAACGTTGCGCAAACAAAAAAAAAAACGTCTGGCAGTTCTGCGGGTGGAAACACCTTGTTGATGAGAGAGAGGGGTCAGAGGAGAACACTCAGACTGGTTCAAAGTGACAGGAACTCAAATAACCACTCTTTACATCCGAGCTGAGCAGAAAAGCATCGCAGGAGGCAACATGTAGAAACAGCAACAAAAAAAACCACACTTCTCTCAGCCAAGAACAGGAATCTGAGGCTACAGTGGACACAGACTCACCCAAACTGAAAACCATAAAAAGAACAAATGATGCTTTTCCAATCTTCGACAGTCCAGTTTCTGTGACCAGATCTAACTCTAAAAATATATAAATCTGATCTTGTGTAGTGGGTAAGGTGCTACTCTCACTTTTACTGATTTAGGAATTACACTACTGTTCTTCATCGTATGTTACCGACCTCTGCTTACTACAAACCTAAAACCAAAGCCCACTTTTATCCCGCTAATTCTTTGAGAAGAACAGAGATGTAATGTGGTGTGATGTAACACCACAGAAAGTCCCATTGATAAGTGTTTAAAGGTAAAACCTTTAACGTCTTAGACATTTCTAAATCCCATCTGGGAGGAAATGCCATGAACTCGGTTCAATCGTTCCTGACTGAAGACATGATGGAAGCGATTAGCAGCTTATGAGCTAAAGCGAGTGTGTCAGAGCAGACGAGGTAGAACCCAAATCTCTGCAGCACTGGGGTTTTAGAGAATCAGTTCCACCAGACTGAATCGTTTAGCTTTTACAGGCTCACCTCTCGAGCTGAGAAGCTTCTGTCACGGAGACGGTCTCTGCAGGCAAGACTTTATGATCTTCACTCACTTCGGGCACTTCGGGCTCGCTCAGGCTCTCAGGAGCGAAGGCCTGGACTCGGCCAGGCTCTCTGCTCCTCAGCGTCACCTCCTTCGGCCTGCGCTGGGATTTAGGAACTGGAACTTCCTCTGTTAGAGCTGGAGAGGAACCAAGAGCCGGAGACTTGACTTTATGCTCAAGATGCTTGTGTGGGACTGTAGAAGGAAAAGTGAATCAATGGCAGAGTTACAAATTTATAGCAGTGTAACTGTAAAATTGATTTTAAATAAATAAATATATTTAATTTTAACCTCAGTTATGAGCAAAAGAAGCAATATGAATGCAAATCCAACTCCAAATGTATGTTACATGAACAGGTGTTACTGTACACGTCAACCCTGTTACTGTACACGTCAACCCTGTTACTGTACACGTCAACCCTGTTACTGTACACATCAATATCATTACGGTACACGTCAACCCTGTTACTGTACACATCAATATCATTACTGTACACGTCAACCCTGTTACTGTACACGTCAATCCTGTTACTGTACACGTCAATCCTGTTACTGTACACGTCAATATCATTACTGAACAGGTCAATCCTGTCACTGTACACGTCAACCCTGTTACTATACATGTCAATATTGTTACTGTTCACATAAACCCTTTTAGTGTACAAGTGGTTATTGTTAGTGTACACGTCAACTCTGTTACTGTACACGTCAACCCTGTTACTGTACACATCAATCCTATTACTGTACACATCAATCCTGTCACTGTACACGTCAACCCTGTTACTGTACACATCAATCCTGTCACTGTACACGTCAACCCTGTTACTGTACACATCAATCCTATTACTGTACACATCAATCCTGTTACTGTACATGTCAATCCTGTCACTGTACACGTCAACCCTGTTACTGTACACGTCAACCCTGTCACTGTACACGTCAACCCTGTTACTGTACATGTCAATCCTGTCACTGTACACATCAATCCTGTTACTGTACACGTCAACCCTGTCACTGTACACGTCAACCCTGTTACTGTACATGTCAATCCTCTCACTGTACACGTCAACCCTGTTACTGTACACGTCAACCCTGTCACTGTACACGTCAACCCTGTTACTGTACACGTCAATCCTGTCACTGTACACGTCAACCCTGTTACTGTACATGTCAATCCTGTCACTGTACACATCAACCCTGTTACTGTACACATCAATCCTGTTACTGTACACATCAATCCTGTCACTGTACACGTCAACCCTGTTACTGTACACGTCAATCCTGTTACTGTACACGTCAACTCTGTTACTGTACACGTCAATTCTGTCACTGTACACGTCAACCCTGTTACTGTACACGTCAACCCTGTCACTGTACACGTCAACCCTGTTACTGTACACATCAATCCTGTTACTGTTCACAGCAATATTGTTACTGTTCACATAAACCCTTTTAATGTACAAGTAAGAATTGTTACTGTACACGTCAATCCCGTCACTGTTCACGTCATTCCTCTTACTGTATATGTCCATATTGTTACTGTTCACATAAACCCTTTTAGTGTACACGTCAACCCTGTTACTGTACACGTCAGTCCTGTTACTGTACACATCAACCCTGTTACTGTACACGTCAGTCCTGTTACTGTACACATCAATCCTGTTACTGTACACATCAATATTGTTACTGTTCTTATAAACCCTTTTACTGTACAAGAAAGTATTGTTAGTGTACACGTCAATCCTGCTACTGTTCACATCAATCCTGTCACTGTTCACGTCATTCCTCTTACTGTATATGTCAGTGTTGTTACTGTTCACATAAGCATTAACAATACTGACATGTATATTAACAATATTGGTGTGTACACATTAATCCTGTTACTGTACACGTCAACCCTTTTATTACATTTTTATTTTAATATGCCTTTGGAAAATCTTTCTTGCAGACACTGAAGACTGCTTGATTACCCTATTAGAAATAAATGTTGTACTGTATATTATATATTAAAATTACTTTTAGCTCATAAAAATGTCCTTTATTACAGGAAATACATTACAGTTTAGAAATCCAGAGGTTTAAATGTTATGCTAAATTCAGTAAGCACTGTTTGTGTCGCTGCCATACTGATTCCTAAAATAATGATATACGTGGAGTTGTCACAGTCTCTAGAATTAACTCTGTTGATAAGGACGTGCTGCTGATTCACTCATTTTTACTTTTATAAGACTGTAAGTGTGAGGATGATGAGAGCGGCAATAACTCTGACTGGAAAAATCTTTAGCATCTGGCAGATCTTTTTAGCAACTGAGCTTAAAGCACTTTTACATGTTGAGGCTAAGATTTCTTCTCCCCGTGTCAGTGGTGTCCAGTTTCCCCTACTATAGGTATCACGTGTCACATGACAAATTCCAACCTTTCGGAGGACCTGCATTGCATGCAAAGCTTCACGTCTCATTTTTTTCAATCGCTCACCGATCGCATTATCACTGGGCAACTCAGCGCACGTGGAGAACAATGTTAAAAGGCTAAGTTCTGCTCAGTACCTGACTGATGATCATGTAGGACACTGTGCTGTAGAAGCTCTGGTACTGAATTCTCATTTTAAAATGCAAGGAAGGTGTTATGGCAATGAAGCTTTAATCA
>CM074969.1:1943436-1953862 GCA_037577455.1 Pangasius macronema | reverse complement strand
GGTAAATGCCATATTTTTGTGGAACCTCTTAAAATAAAGCTGAAAGTCTACACTTCGATCACATCTTGATTGTTTTTCTTTTTCAAATCCATTGTGGTGGTGTATAAAGACAAAATCACAAAAACTCCGTCATTGTCCAAATACTTCCGGACCTGACTGTAGTTGTTGGTATGCATGCCTGTTAGACTAGCTCCACAAGTGGGTGCTCAAATCTGCAGGGAAATGCAGACCTTTCAGTAATTGGTTATAGAGTGTTCCTTCAATCACAAGTTGAGCAGAAAAACAATATAGAAGGACTTTCTTTTTCAAACACATAGACTAGACTGGGACTGAGCTACAAATTATGTGCTGTCACAATTCCCAGTCACATTCCTACATAATTTTTCCCTGAGTGTTTATAGCTCTCCAGGCCTGCCTTTTCACACACTCCGCTTAACAATGCGGTTACGCTGTATGAACACAGATCAGGCAATTAGAGCGAGGCCTTCTGACTTTCTTTCGCCAAGATCAAACTAAGAGTAAGTAGAATATGCATGGAGTAATTAGATTAGTGTCTTCTGAGGAACTGAGAAATCTTTTTAAAACTGATGCACATCTAATTGGCATCCTTAACTGTTAAATAAAACTGCAAAAAAAAAATTTCTTGTTTTGTTTGGTATTGTGCCAATTAAAGAAAGACTTAGCATCTCGGGAAACAGTAGAGAACACTACATCAGATAATGCATTATTTACAGAATAAAACACCCAGAGCCATGCTGTTACAGAAAAATAATCAACGACAGGGTGGTGTGATGAAGCTGAGTTTCTGTTTTCAAATTGAAGTTGACTATTTTCCAGCGCATCCTGAAGTGTTTTATTCCACTTATATGACAGTAGTTTGCCATTTTTAGTTGCTATTTTTATTTATTAAATGACGACATGTCATATGTCTGTGAAACAAGTGAACTCCTGTTCTCAGTTAGTTTATAGCAGCTATAAACAGCTGTCCCGTCACTTTCTCGTGAAGTTAATAAGACAGCTAGTTATTGAGAAATCACAAAGCGTAAACTCCTCCGTCCTGAAGATGGCGGAAAACTGAACGTTACAGCTTTACCTCTGACTGTTGCAAAGCCCTGACACTGGAGACTCCTTCCATACATGTTAAATGAACACAATTCTCCTTACAGAAATTTTCACCACATCAATAATTACACACACTTTTTAAAAATCTGTTTATGTGGAGCGTCCGCCATACCTATGAATGAGCTTTAAACGCATTACAACAAGAGAATTAATATAAACTTGTGATTTGAAGCTGCACTGCTGTCAGAGCTGCTGTTATAGGAAACGAATCAAAACCTTCCGACCAATCAGAATCGAGAATCCAATAGCATTAATCCTTATAGCATGTGTCACAAGCGTTTTAGTTTTGATGTTGGTTTTGCTACCAGGACAAAGGGGTATGATAACTAGATCTCATAGCACTGTTACAACAAAATAAATAAAAAGGTACAACTGAATGCGAAAGTTTCATGGTTTATGTCTTGAGGCTTGGGTACCAGTTGAACTCCCAGTAATCCAGTTCAAGTGTCCTTAAACAACACATCCATTGCAATGGCATATGAAACCTGAAGCTTCTCTGTGGACACAGCAGTGACCTGGGAAACATGTTCCAATGGAACCTGGACTCTGTTTACCAAATCATAAGAATGGAGTCAAGGCTGTAAGTTAAATATACTAGCTTTAGATGGCAAGATATCATTAAAAAAAAGCCCATTTTCCCATGAATTGCATCGACATTCAGACAACAATTAGCTCAGATAATAAACCCAGCAGCACTGAGTCATCAATGACTCAACACTGCATGAACAGACAAAAGCCCTCAAAATGCCCAGAAGCTCACTAACCTCATCCTCTGCTGTGTCTAGAAGGCCTTGCTTCCTCCAAGGCACGACGCCACTGAGAATGAAGTCCACTATCTTTGAGCTGCGAAAAGCTTCACCCACGTAACCGAGAACTTTATCCAGGGTGGACACTGAACTTTCGATCCCCTCAATTTTCTTTCTCTGCAGCTGGCCTTCTTGTTTCAGACTCATCAACAGTGCCACCGTTTCTCCACAAAGGGATTTGACCTCAGCAATCACAGCTGAGTCACTCACTCCTTGTTCTGCATCTCTATGAGGAGGTTTTAATAAGGATTGTCCTAGAGCGTCGTCTTGTCTGAATTGTGCAAAGTTTTTCTCCAACGCACCCATTCCTTGACACACTGACTCTAATTTCTGAAGCACTAAACTCTGTGTATTTGTGATCTGTTCAACCCTTCCTTCCAGGAGGTTTATCTTCTCTTCAATGTGGCCCAGACTGCCCAGAAGAGTCGAACTGGCCTTCTTTGGTGTCCCAGATGCTGCTCCAGAGTTGTCCAGCTTGGCACCTTCATACATCTTGGCAATGCAGGTGGCCAGAGTCACCGGTTTACTCATGATTGGAGTGAAACAGAGTCAGGATAGCAGCTCAGGGGCAAGACAAACAGCAAGAGAAGGAAACACCACTAATCCTTGGGTCACAGTGACCAAAAGTTATCAGAACTGCTATTTCAGTCCTCCTGAAGAGTTACTCCTCTTAAGGCTTCTCTGAGGTATCGTTGTGCCTCCCACCAAAGCAAGCAGCTCGTCCAGAATGGTGTCAGTATGCGCCAGAGACATGACACCACTTAAATAAACACCTCCTTTCTGGTATCTTATCAAGACACTTCTATTTTTCCTCTCCCTTCTCTGTTCCACTCTATTGGGCTCGCTCTGTTTAAGCGCTTTTATATACGACCTAGAGCTGCCAAAGTTCCAGCAGTCCCTTGACGTCACCAAAACATTTAAATTTAACACCACACATGCTGTTGACAAGTATACATGCGAGGAATGGCCTTTTATGAAGGGCCAAAAATCTGAAAATGCAAAGCTGGTCTGAATAAGCTGGAATGTCGAACAGGTCTGTCTGGATTGGGATACTGATGTCCTCTTTGATTAAAGACCCACTGGTCCAAATCTGAGTAATGCATCGTGGTCTGTGGCTTGAATGTGCCTTGACTTTGGGTTGACACTTCCTGTAAAAATAAACCTTTCTGGACACTGGTATGAAGATTAATTGTGAACTGGAATGTCAGATGTGTTCCCGCTTCAAACAAAGAATTCAATCATGCTGCCTCCTGCCAGGAACATTGCTTGAGAAAACGGGGAAAAAAACAACTGATACCTGATCCAGAGGCTTTCTTGTATTTGCAATACAGTACAGGCAGAAAATTATTGGACGGTATCCAGAGTTTTGTTTGTGCAATATAGCACACAGGACATGAAATGAAAGAGTGTAATACAGTACAGAATGTTCCAGAGTGCCCTAGCTGTTCAAGGTTACACATTTGTAGTCGGGAATCATGAGATTGAAGTTTGAATGCCACAATTATCCACTGTCAAGAGTCCAAGAGAGCATATTCAGCCATTTGGGTGAAAATGACAGGACTTTCCTCTCTACCCTGACAATCAGACTGCTGTTAGCCAATGTGTTAACCCATCTATATATAAAGTAGGGCAGTTGAGCAACAGTTTAAAATTTGCAGTGGCTTCTTGTGTACATGTTTCACGCCTTCATCGTGTCTGCTGTTGCTAGCTGGCTTGCAATATAGCCAAGGTTGTCAGGTCCCTGTGACAAAACCAGGCCAATACCAAAATTCAAATTCTGATCCTGAACAAAGTAATAAATCAAAAATCAGGCTACCACTGCCAAATGCATTGCAATATTTCCAAAGTAACATCATGCAATACATTTTAATGTACTGTTTAAAAACCCAGACACTTTCACTAAGAATTATGTTACACTCAAGTCTAGGCTTGGGGAGAAAATAGAAAGTGTGGTTTAAAATTTTTATAGATTCACAATATATATAAAGCTATATTGAAAGACATGTATGTACAGTCACTGGTAAAATTACACCAGGACGGCTAAGGCCAAAATAAGAAACAAATACCTAGAATAACCGAAGAAGACATACGTAAAATGTCTTATTACATATTGCCATAAATAAAGAATAGCTATGAGAGCAAGAAATCCAATGCACTCACACCAAACAAGCATATTCATACAGTAAAGGGCATCCATTATTTTTATACTATAAGCATTTACCATTGTTATAATACCCTATTTTCTACAGATGCACCATTAGTTCACTTCAGTTTATTTAGAACCACAGTCTACATATACTATAGATATACAGTGAATGAGTAGAATGAGAATTTATCACTTGCATTAAAATAAACCCTGCATTACACTGATATACTATAATTACTCTAATATGTGCAGCAGCTACCTAAAAGTAGTCTGATTCCATGGGGACATGGCAACCCTGAATAAATTAAATTAAATTAAACTAAATTGGGTGGAAACATTTGCTGTCCTCAACATCACACAACCTGACTGGCCATGCAATTTCTTCATGCCTGTATTTTTCCAGGCATGAGGAAATCAGCTGAACAGCTGTAGTCATAGGGTGTAGTCACATCCGAGCTCAACCACACTGAGCTGAATTTCACTTCCTGAAGACAAAACTGAAGGCAAATCAAACAGGACGTGAAAATGGCGGCATTTAAACCCCCTTTCAGCAGCGAATCATGTACTGAACATTATCATGTGATTGAGGGTTTGTGATTCTTGTAGTGAAGGGGTTATTGAATGCTTTCCAGCCCTTATACTTAAAAAAACAACTATTCAAATATTAGGTATATTAGACAAATATGTACCACCTGATTGGTACACGTCACAATCCACCTCGTGCTTTAAGATCTCAAAACTCCAGACTTCCGGTAGTTCCCAGAATATCAAAGTCTACAAAAGTGTGTAGAGCGTTTTCGTATTTAGCTCCTAAACTCTGGAATAGCCTTCCTGACAGTGCTCCTAAACTCTGGAACAGCCTTCCTGACACAGTCTCCCAGTTCAAGCGTAGATTAAAGACATATCTTTAGCCAGGCACACACTTAATACATACATTGATTTAGTGCATGCTAATATTATGAACAGCAGCTACGCTAATTCCTTTCTACTCATTTCCCTTCTTCTACCCATCCCGAGGCACGTAGAGATTGTGCCAGCTCCAGTAGACAGAGGCCAACCCTACGAGGATCCTGAGGCATCCAGAGATGGACCAGCTCCANNNCAGAAAGGACATTGTTCTATCACACTCTCCAGCGTCACCCAGATGAGGATGGGTTCCCTTTAGAGTCTGGTTCCTCTGAAGGTTTCTTCCTCATGTCATCTAAGGGGAGTTTTTCCTCACCTCAGTCGCCTCAGTCGCCTCAGGCTCGCTCACTAGGGATAATTTTGTCTGCATTAAACTGCATTCATTCATTCATTCATTCATTTATTTAACTTTCAGTAGAGAGAAAAACTAAGACGCTGGTGAGGGTATGATTGTTGAAAACTATTATAGTGTAAGTGATAACAGGAACTTGATTTGTGGATTTTTCACATTCAATGCAACTCTAAATGGATAAAAAGCATGACATTTAGTGAATAGTGATAGTGAAGTGATTTTGTGGCCAAGTACGGTGACCCATACTGAATTCACACCCGTGAACACACACCCGGAGCAGTGGGCAGCCATTTTATTTATTTATTTATTTATTTTAGCTGCGGTGCCCGGGGAGCAGTTGGGGGATCGGTGCCTTGCTCAAGGGTCTCACCTCAGTCGTGGTATTNGGTTACAAGTCTGACTCTCAGACCATTAGGCCACGACTGCCGCCTTCTTTATAACATGCTGTTATGGGAAAATAATCAACGCTCAGGTGGAATAGTAGTGCAGCTTGGCGTCAGGCCACATTACACTACCTGGTCACTGATTATTTTCCTATAACAGGATGCCCCCTAGGTGTAGTACTGTTTCTTTTTGCAGTCATGGTTTTTTAAATTGGTGTATAATAAAGAATTAAAAAAAAAAAAACACTCATAACTTTCCAAAACAGATGGTTCTCTTATTCTTCATCTTTTGTTCCTTGAACATAATGTCATATCAGCAGCTGCCTGGGACAAAGGATGGCTTTTTATTTCAATGCTGTTTTTATTGTCAGCATTGCGAAGGTAACATCGCGAACCGCATTAATATCTGGAGTCCTGGCCACTGCAGCTTGCTGTGTACTGATGAAACTTTGATGCTGAGGTTAAAGATGACTCATTGAATATTTATTTGAATTAATATTGAAAAGGAACTCGAAATGCTTTCCATTGTGCGCCCATGAATACGGCGAGTCCGTGTTACAAAGGAACGTTTCCAGAGTGCCATTCCTCAGATTTACTAATTGACTTCCACTTGGGACAAAACACAAGGATTATGCAAAAACGACACAATAGGGAAGATCATTAAAATGGAAATTCCGCATCATCCCGGGTCCTCGGAGTGCGCTCTACATTACAGCGGTCACAACGTATAACGCACTAATCCATCACATGCTTGATCAGTTGATTGCATTAGAAAACGAATAGAATAATGAACTATAGTCATAATACCAAAAACATCCTAGTGAGAAAAATGGCAGCTGATTTCATCATGAAAACAATACAATCCATTTTTACTACAGTTAGTTGCTCAGAAGGTGCTGATGACAGTTGTGCTATAAAACAAACGCCTACTTGTTGACATGGTGATGTTGTCTGTGAGATGATGTTTATTTGACATTCATGGAAGGAGTCTCCAGTGTCAGCACTTTGTAACAGTCATTACAAAGGTATAAAGCATGAATAAAACACTTGGGGGATGCATACTAATCATACTAATCAATGGCAGGGTGGTCAAGTCAAGTCAAGTCAAGTCAAGTCAAGTCAAGTCAAGTCAAATTATTGTCATTTCAACTATATATAGCTGACGCAGTACACAGTGAAATGAGACAACGTTTCTCCAGAACCTTGGTGCTNGAGTTACACAACACAGAGCTGAGGACTAGACTGAGTTGTCCTAGCCACATAAAGTGCATCGTGTGGACAAGTACTGTACAGGACAAGTACACAAACACAAAATAGCAGCAACCTGTAACCTACTGTATATATATATATATCTATATCTATATATATCTATCTATCTATCTATCTATCTATATATATATAGAACAAGCTAACTTGTTTGTAATAACTTAATGAATGTATGAAGTTGAATGACACACACACACACACACACACACACACACACACACTGTGTGTGTGTGTGTGCGCGTGTGTGCGTGTGTGTGTGTGTGAGTGGTGTGAGACAAAGCATTCCTGTTCCTACCCCCAATAGTTGATTATTTCCCTATTACAACATCCCACAGGGTTTTAATTCCTTGTACACCACTCATGCAATTGGGCAATTTGCCACAATCATATCTTTCTTTCATTCTGCTTATAACTATATTTAATGTTGCAGNGACTGAGTTCCTGTTATCATTTAAACAGTTATTCCCTGACCAGCATCTCTCTTTAAAAGTTTAGCCAAAAACTGCAAAGCTGAACGAGAAAATGCAAAGCCCTTGATTTTCTCGGAAGTTACAGCTTTCCCTGTGACTTTTACGAAGCACTGACACTCCTTCCAAAAATGTTAAATAAGCTTAAATGTGCTTAATAAACACTTTTTTTAATATTTGGAATTTCGTAGTCTGTTCAGTAAAATATTTAACGATGACTTTGTAATTGTGAAATTATATATGGAGCATCGACCTTGCTGAGAGTGAGCTGCTGTTTGTTGAAAATTAATCAGCAGCACTACGCTTTAAGGTGAAGTTAATCACAAATCGTCTGTCACCTTCCAGCAACGGAGCTTTCCACTGTGAATCCCAATGTGCCAATAGCAGCTCATGTTTCTGGCCTGTGTGCATTTCACTGAAAGCTTGTTGTGACTGTGACTGGAATCAGAACAAATCACTTGTGTTGAGATCACTCCAGAAAAGGTGCAGATTTGCTTCAGTGCAGATTTTCCTACTCCATTATGCTGGAGGACTTGAAAAAGGGTAAAAAATGAGGACAAATGTGCAGCAATAATTGCTCATTCTAGTGCAGGCAGAATTTATGTCTCAAACAAAGCTGCAATCATTTTTCATCATGTTGGTTTCAAGCTCCGGCATGCAAATGTCCGAAATTTATCACCATCTGTGTGACGGAACAGAAGGGCAAAGCTCCAAACTGTGATCCTTGACGACCATGAGATGTTCAAATGTTTGTGAAATGCCTCTCTTTGGAAGCCATGACGCCAGAAATCAATGTTTTATGCTCTCGATAACAGACATGGTTTTACAATGTAGGGGTGTTTTTGTTTTTTTTTTGTCCGTGTCCATTAAAGGTTTCCCGAGAGGGACAAATCAACCATTCAGGGTGCTCGATTAGACTTTTCAGAGACTATATAGAGCCTGTAAGCAAATGCAACATTAATAGCAATGAATATTTTACTATGCATTATAGGAAACTACTCAGAGGTTTATTTAGCCATAATATTTACAATGCTATTTTATTTAGCCATTTCCTTGATGTTAAAGCCCTAGTTCCATGTGGACGCTATTGTGTAAGTGTGTAATTGACATTACAGGCAGTAAGAAAGCAGAACACAGTGTCCAACAATGTATGGCTATGCATTACTTTACCACCGAACTCCTCATTATGGCAACGCTGTGCAGCGAAATCAGGGAGGTTTGCCTCGCACTCAAGCGTGTCCTTAATTACTTTCCCTTCAGCCATCCTTTCGGTTGCTAAAATATGCAATGCAGTCTCAGTCTCCATGAAATAACTGATGAACACTTGTAATGCAAATTTTAATTTTGTCAAATTACAAACATTTTCCTTTTTCTCAGTTGAAAGTCAGACTTGGTCATAGACAGTGAAGTGACTTTGTGGCCAAGTGTGGTGACCCATACTCGGAATTTGTGCTCTGCATTTAACCCATCCAAGTGNGACTCGAACCCACCACCTTCAGGTTCACCTTCAGGTTACAAGTCCGACTCTCAGACCATTAGGCCACGACTCAGCTATACTAACTATTCCCCCAGAAAGCTTCTAAGACTTTAATACTCTACGGAGTTCCTTATTTTGTAATTATTTCCATCTATACTATATAGAAGTCATGCTTCCTATCCTATCCTATCCTGTCTTTAGCTGACATTTTTGCTATTTCTTATCGATTGTCGAGGCTGCTTATACATCACATCCGTGCACTTGAGACTCGGTTACTTCTGCCAGACAGAAATCAGCAGGAACAGGACGTACCTGGAGTTTGTTAGTGGAACGCACTGAGCCTGGAGTCACCTGGCTCGTAATCCAGTTCCTGTTATCCAGATGGAGTCTGGAGTTTATTAGCTCGTATTTGTAGAATAACTTCTATTAAAACTTAATGTTTGGTATAATGGTCATTGTAACTAGTTATAAACTCTCTCATTGTGTAATTAATATGAATATGTAATCACTGGCAAACTGCAGTGATAAAGAATAAAAACTATCACCACAGAAGTGGTAAACTTTATTATTTTAATTCAAAATATTATGGTTTTACAGTGCAACAATCGAAATATCAACATGTACATGTATATAATATTTGTAACATTTTTACTAGTGCATTTATTTATTCCGTTAATTCGTTGGCACCAATTCGGTGGCCTGTAAATGATTCCTTCTTTATACTCGCACAATAAAAATGCTAAAAGTTGCTTTCATTGTTAGTGAAACAGTGTAGGATTTGACTCAGGACTCAGATCAAAGCAAAGTTCATCTCTGTACTCGGTAATAAATGGGCTCTTTGGCGGAAAATGAACTACGTTTTGAGTCTGCGCTTCACCCAATCAGTGTAACTCGCTATGACAGTTCTTCTTATCACTCTCCAAACATGATTAGATTCCCTGCCTTATCAGGATGTGTGAAGAGGCTTTGCCAAACTTGTTTCCAGGCATACGTTTGAAGTCGAATAATTTGAAAAGTAACAAAAGAAACCCCCTGCTGATAAAGGCATCTACTGATATTTATTTCATTATTTATTAAGAAGACATGTTGGAAGAAGGAGATGCCACTTATTATGTTTGAAACAGTGAATTAGAAATCACACGACGCAATATTCACTGACTCAGCTGAACATTTGAATCAGAACTGTGTGATGCTGATGGATAGTTTTGTCATTATCTGCATAATAATGTGGGCCAAAAGGTATTCAGGTCCTAGGTCCTACTTTTTTTTTTATAGCAAGGAATAAAATAGTCTTGGGGCATGCAGTTTTAGGAAAATAACCAACATGTCTCCCAACATGAAGCGGATATTGATTATTTTCCCATAACACTGCGCTTTCCTGAAGTGTTTTTATTCCTCTTATACCTCAGCAATTTGCCAATTAATCATCTTCTTCTTCTTCTTCTTCTTTCGGCTTTTCCCTTCAGGGGTCTCCACAGCGAATCATCACTCTCCACCTATC
>CM074969.1:1910981-1943336 GCA_037577455.1 Pangasius macronema | reverse complement strand
TGTTTCTTATGTTCTGTAAAGCTGCTTTGAGACAACGTCCATCGTTAAAAGCGCCATACAAATAAAACTGAATTGAACTGAATTGAATTGAATTGAATTTAAGCTTTTTAATTCCAAAACCTTCCACTCAGTTCAAGTGAACATTATTTATACTTCTTATTGGACCTATTTGTTTAAATTAATGAGTCTTATCTTCACTCTTGTCATTTTAAAAAACGATTTTAGATCTCAGTTTGCCCCCGGACACCACCAGGCTAATTTTATTTCGCACATAGTATGGCTGGAAATAGTCTCGAAATCAGACCCAGACTGTGTTTACATATACAAAGTAACCTGATTATTGAAATAAAAAAAAAAACAGATTTCAGGAATAAATCCAAAAATTCTTTCAAAAACTTGTATCCGTTATAACACTGTGAAACACCCACATGGATTTCACAACAACCTTTCATGCATTTATTGTCGTTATCAAATCCTAGACAGAGGTCTTACATACCTTAGTATTGTGACAGTGTGGGTGTGCATTTAAAGCATCGCATACATACGATAGCGCAAGGAGTTAATGAGCCTTTTGTACACACTCATGTCTCACATGTTAGCGAGTAGGCTTTATTTATAAATCTCTCCCCAGTGAGAATATGGTTTTCCACCCTGTACTGGTGCCAGATCCCGAGCGTACTCTATAGATTCGTGTTATGTAATGGACAAGCAGTGGAAAGGTACCAGCTGGGTGCTTTCCTTTCTGTCACTGGAATGTGACTCCATCATGGCCTTTCCATGGAGATCACTTATAGTGGCTGAAATTCATCATTACCAGCTGGTGTTAACTCAATTTCCCAGTTCACGCGTTGTATGCACGGGTGTGTTAGCGAGCCAGAGTGTTTGGGAGCCTGGAGGATATGGAGCTGGCAGCGAGTCTGCTCATAAATGGATATTTCCTCACCTCGGCTGTGACTGTCCACACATTTACATGTGATAAAAGAGACTATGAACAGGACAAAGAAGCGCCTACATCTCTTCATTCTACCCAGAGAAATGAGATTAACCATAAAATTGGAGATTCATCGGTTTTTTACCTATTTTTATAGAAAAGATTGTGGCTTACCTGAAGAGATAAACTTAAGGGGTCGTTTAGGAGAACGTTATCAGTAAAATCTGTGCAGGCTTTAAAAGGAAAATAATATTTCTGCTCTATAAAATATCTTACGTGGTAATAATAGGCTTCACAATGTTTTAAAAATGTTCCAAGTTAGACAAAAGCCTAGCATTATGGAAATGTTAATGTTAAAATCTGACTTGCCACATTGTCGTAGGAACTTTTATATATGTTACATAATACCCAGACAGATTGAATGAATTCAGAAAACATTCTGCTAAGACAGAATTGTGAGATCGCCTAATTCATAACAACTGACATAATCCTGAATAAACATTTATAGCCTTACTGACAATTTCGATGTCAGAATTACATTTGTACATAGGTCTACATAAGCCTTACATAAGCATTCCTTGACAAATGACACAACCCTGAATAAACATTTATAGCCTTATTGATAATTTCCATGGCTAGGTGACATTTGTTCATAGGTCTGCATAAGCCCTACATAACCCCTGTATAAGCCCTGCATGACATAAGCCGGAAGAAACATTTATAGCCTAATTGACAACTGTCATGTCAAATCGACATTTTTTCATAGGTATACATAAGCCATTTATAACCTCTGAATCAAGGAAGAAATCTTTGTTGACATAACATTCCATTATTATACTTTTCAGGCTGACTTTTTTTTTTTTTTACAATGTTATAACACCTGATATCTGTATCTGTATCTCAGTGTAGAACATACATCTGTTCTGCTTATAAAACAATTATTAGTACTTATGGCAATTTCACGACACCACAATTACAGAATTATATATAAATGTCTTATATAATGTCTCTTGTCTCTATGTGAATATGTTTAATTTAACTATTTATTAGAGTTTAATGTAAATCTATGACACAGTAATATCAGTGTTATGTTTATATGTATTATATATTAAAATAAAACATAATTGCAGCCATAAATTCGTTTGCTCTGGATTTTTGACATGTCACACCATCACCATTTCGTGACTCTGACATACCAGAAGTCAGTTGTTATAACATTCTTACGTAATTTAGTTTGGAGTTTGGAAAGTGTCGTAACACAAAACTATGTCAGCAAATCCTCTATGTCACCTGACTCACATGTTATGTCAACTTAACCTCAAAATTATTGAAGGCAGGCATTTGAGAGATGACATGTTTCTGTAGGTTTAAATCAGCAGCAGGAAGAGGTTATGTAGGTTTTATGTAGCCCTATGAACACTTGTGTGAAGAGTTACCTACCAAAGAATACAGCTCTATCAGTAAAACCTGCCGTGGCAGAAGCGTAAGTTACGAAGCAAATATAATTCTGCACTAGCATGTATGAATGTGGTGTCCACTGTAAACAACATATTTCTACAATAAACGAACATGCCTAGCAGTGAGAATGCATTATGTTCATGCATTATGCAAAAGGTCAGTCATGCGCAGAATCTCATGAATGCATTATGATCAAAAATACAAATGACCGGTGTGTAAGTTAATATCCTGTCACAGCTATTCGCACCCCAGACATTGCTCTAAAGAACGTGCTGTGAGTCAAACGGGGTGGATTTTCCGTCGTCCAGGATGACATGGACGACCTCCCCCTGTTTGTTCATAGCAACGTTTAGCCTTGACCTATATGAGGCGAACTTTTACACCGCAGTCTCCGTTTACAGAGGCCTTCTCTCCATCCAGGGATGCATGACATGGCAGGACATGGCAGGACAGCTCACACTCTGTGAAATGAGCTCCTCCAGTGCCTGAGCTTCAGACCAATGTACTAATAACATTTCACTTCCATCATTGATTATTTTCCGCCAATGTTAGTACTTTGGGCTTCCTTTTTTTTGGTTGCATAAAAAAAAGATCCTTAGTAACTATGAATCATTTTCCTGACCACCCAAATAACACCGAGTCGCTTGCTTATTTCAAGGTTGTGCTCCTAAAAGGAGTTTTACTCATCCAGGTGGTAATATATTTGAGGATGATTCACAGCTCAGGAGCGATGGAAGGCAAAGCCACAGCAGCAAAACAAAGAAACAGACTCAAAATAGCACTTTAAATGACAGGTAAAGCAAAGGCACCAGTCTGAAGATCTTAATCTTCTCCCTGGCTGTGGCATTCACACAAAGCAGCGGCTTTAAAATATCAATAAAGCTCTTGAAATAAAACATTTTCATGCCAGCTCTGGCTGCAAAACCAAAAAAAAAAAGTGAACTTTGTTAGATTTCTGCTAAAATCCAAACCACGTTTTTTCATTTAAATGTAAATCATGGCGTTTCACAACCCGCCTTTTTGCATATATGTGAGCTCTTTTCAGGGATGCTCAGCTTATATTGCGTACATCACCATCTGAATCTGCAAAATAAGTGAGCACTCTCTTCTAAAGCTCTGTCATTATCCGGTGCTGAAATGCTCCTTTTGCGTAAAGCACACTCTGTGCTCGATGCCATCATGCGAATAGTGTTAAAAAAGAAAAGATTGCATTTAGTTACCGTGAACTTGCGGATGTAGTCAGACACACTGAACCCGCTGGTGCTGAGGAGCAGAGATTTGTACAGTGACGTCCCCATGTCTTGATTTCTTTACTGCAGATCACAACAGCGGCATGCTTTAAATCTGGTTTCTCGGGAGGCCAGGATCATTCTGGACCCCTAAAGGGGTTCTGGCTTCATTGCCCTGTTCCCTTTTGTCTATGTTTGCGCCCCTCCTTATACCAGAGTCCCCTCAACCCGGCACCAGGCCCAGAGCACTTCCTGCACAGAGATAACAGCTGCCTGAGATTAGTACGGTATGCTGGAAATGTCAGAGTCTTGTTTTGTTAACGGTTGGTTTTATACATCAAAATTGTCCCCAGAGAGGGTTTGGGTGTTGTCATCGCAGATCAGAGGGCAGGACAGGAGAGACAGGACTTTCTGGTCTGGAATAAAGATATAGTGATTGTGCTCCTCTGTGTTTCTCACAGTTTTCTCTCATAGTGTGTCATTAGCATCAGGTTCCTTACATCTTCAACGCAGAGTTTTATCCATAAAACTCAAACACTTTCAGATTTTCTTCATTATAAAAGCTTGGTTTGAAGTGAAGGTATTTATTTTGGGATGATGGTCAACAAGCTGTGATATGTGATGCGTCAAACTCACATACCAGATAACAGCACAGACACAGTCATCAGTGGAGACGAGGTTCTGACTAACACTGAATTCTTCTTCTTATTCATTTTTCTCCATCTATCTTCAGTAAGTGCTTCATCCTGGTCAGGGTTCTGGTGGATCCGGAGCCTATCTCAGGAACACTGTAAGCACGAGGCAGGGACACACCCTGGCCAGCACAGTGCAATCAAAACATTCACACACTCATCCACACCTAGGCAATTTAGCGCAGCCAGTCCAACCAAAGAACCCAGAGGAAACCCACAGAGACACAGGGAGAACATGCAAAACTCCACAAAGACAGTAACCTGAACTGAAACCAGGAACCCTGGAGCTGTACCAGTGTACCACCCTTTACATTTATTTGGGAAACTTTACTATAGTGAACTTTTATCTGTGGGGAAAATATACGATGTTATACTGTAGTAGTAGGTATGTACCTAAACATAATGAGGACCACGGGACGTTTCCTCAAGGTAGGAAAATCGTTATTATCTAATAATACTAATACTACTACTACTACTACTACTACTACTAATAATAATAATAATAATAATAATGTATTGTTGCATTTTGCATTTATTCTAGAGCCCTTATAAGAATATATTGAATTGTATTTTTATATATATATAATTTTCTAAATTATTACATTTAAATATTTAAATATTTTCTAAAAATTTCCAGCAATTTTCATGGAACTTGGATGAAGTTACCTCTCCTGAAACAAAGAAGAAAAAAACAAAACAAAAAAGAGTTCCCAATGATTCTTGACATGATGATTTCTATATACTGTAGGCTCTACAAGGATTTTTTTTCTGAAAAGGGAAACCCTCTTCTAATGTTCCTGTTTTGTTGGAATGGCAGTACAAGAGGTGGAGCTTTCTGAACTGACAGGTAACATGACTGACAGGTGCTTAGAGCCGCCTCTTTGTCCTGATTGGTTGAAGGTTTGTGGTCCACATCAAGTCTTGCTTCTCCCATTTACAAAGTCTGCAAGAGTTGCATGCTACACTCCTCTTTGGAGTGGTTAATAATGTTTATCTCGAAACGGGATTTTTAAAGACCGGTGAGGAAAGAGGAAATAGACTGTTTGAACATCAGGTACAACCGGAGCAGCGGTTTGAATCCCAGGTGTACCACACTCTGCGACATCTCTGCATGATGCACCTGACTGCATTTTCAGCGAAGAAGGACAGCGGGGAGTCATTCTTGCACATAATTATGCAATCGTATATATATATATATATATATATATATATATATATATATATATATATGTGTGTGTGTGTGTGTATATTACCCAGTGGGTTGTAGAGCAGAAATTAGCGATTAGAGTTCTTATTATGGCTGAAAATACTAGGCATTAAAATAACACAGAGGCAGTAGAAAACACAAAGGAAACAATATGCACTGTATTGGCAAAGGAGAGCTCTAAAGTAGGATTGGATGGTGCTAAATTGGGGAGAAAGGAATCAAAATTGTTTGAAAATGGATAATATTGCATAAGGAGGAGAGTTTTCAGTCTCTCATGTTGCAATTACCTTCAAATTCAAACAGTTGATATTTTTGTGGAGATCAGCAGAAGGATGGAAACCTGCCAGCTGTGTGTATTTGATAGGAAAAGTATCTTGGAGACTCTGTTGCTAATAAAAGGATTGGTTGTTTGTGTGTGTGTGTGTGTGTGTGTGTGTGTGTGTGTGTGTGTGTGTNGGGTGTATTGTTGTTCTAGGTGGCATTGTAAACACTTTGAAATTGTTAACAGCCTAATAACTAAGTGTGTGTTCTGGGACAGAGTGTGTGTTTTCTGATGGTGTGTTGTTCCTGGCATTGCAGGTGGTATAGCAAGTGTGCCAGGCCACAGAAACTACCATGAGTGATTTGTGTGAAAGCGAGGTGGATTTCAGTGACTCGTTCTATCTCACAGTTCCTGCAGTGTGACTGTTTATGAGGCTGGGTGCCAACGATGATCAAAAATCAGTAAGCAGTAAAAAAAAAAAAATCATGAGTCCAAACAGCACAGGCTTAATATTGCGTTTTAAACATTGTGTGACAGGATGTTGAAACCTTTCCTGCATAATATTCTACACAGTGTCCCAAAAGTCTCCATGTATAGGGGACCGTGTTCGCCAGCACCACGTCGGTTGTGCCTTCGTCAGTGGATGTTCGTAGATGTTCACTTCTAGGTTGGTCCGTAACACTTCCAGTCGTTTTGAATTTGTTAATAAGTTTGGCAACAGTGTCATGTGTGATGTGCTAGCCATGTTTCTTGTTAAAGTTCATCGCAACCTTGCGACAGCTTCCCGATCCAGCCATGAGAATGATTTCAATACGTTCTTCTTTTGTCAAAGGCATATAAACATATATAAGTATGAAAAAAAAATTTTTCTGTACATAGGAAATAAAGGAGGTGTGATTTATTCATGTGTATAGCACATTATTAAATCATAACTTATACTCTTTTCCAGATCAGCTTCAGTCAGAATTAATAAACACACAACACTGAGTACCATGGTTTCATAAAAATGTCTGTGGAGAAAATTCCAGAAATTAGGATTTGGCTGCCATCTAGTGGGTAAATACACAATAGGTTGATATATAGAATGGTAAACTGAATAAATAAATATCAAATGTCGTGTTACAGGATGAATGGTTTTACTTATATTAGTACCTCGTTGTATAAAGACTTATGTCATGTTACCTATAAATTCCTCAATCCACTTTATTCTATTATCTTTTATCTGGGTTGTATTTTCATAGATGTAGAATCTGATAATAAGCACCTAAAAGCAACATATACATAGACACAGCTTTATAAGTGCACTTAAAAGATTTGTTTCTGAAATTTCCTGTCAGGTTAGCTTACACAAGCCAGCTAGCTAGCATCTGCGGTAAAGAATTTAAACATTTGTGAATATGACCTAAAAGTTCTGTCAGAAATCTTGTCAGTTTAGTTCTTATTAGCTAGCTGGTTAGAGTTAGCAGTGTACATTATAAAATATACAGTATGAATAAATATGTATACCTAAATTGTTAGCGAGCTGGATATAATTAGCAGTGTACATTATTTAAAAAGAAATAAATAAATTATGAATATGACATAAAAATCATGTCAGGTTATCTTGTGGTAGCTTGCTGGCAAGAGTTAGCGGTGAATATTATTGTCTTTTATTAATCTGACCTAAAATTCCTGTCAGAAATCCTGTCACATTAGCTTGTGGTGGCTAACTAGCCTGAGGTAACGGTGAAGATTATAAACAATTATGCAAATAACCAGGAAATGCTTTTGGATTAGCTCATGTTACCTAGCTAGCTAGGGTTAGCAGTGTAGATTAGGGATATTTATTAATATGAATTAAAAATTCTCTCAGAAATCTTCTCAGGTTAGCTAGCTGGTTAGGGTTAGCTGTGTAGGGTTAACTAGCTAGGTTAACTGTAGCTAGATTAGCTGGCTAGGGATAGCTTATGTAATTTTTTTTAATATGATCTAAAAAATCCTGTCAGAAATCCTTTCAGGTTAGCTTGAGGCAGCTAACCGATGAGATTTAGCAGATTATGAACTTTTAGGTATATGACCTAAATATCTTGTGAGAAATTTTGTCAGATTAGCTCTTGTTAGCTAGCTGGCTAGAGCTTGCAGTGTTTATTAATTACTTAACTTTCAGGAAAGTTTTTTAGGACAGTCCAATCGAGTAAAATGACCGATCCTAATCGTACACATATAATACAACATTTATGAATATGACCTAAATTCCTTTTAGATTTACTGTTGTTAGCCAGCTGGATAGAATTACCAGTCTAGATGTTTATGGATGTTATGGATTTTTAAAATTAATTAAAGACCCTTTCATAAAGCCTGTCACGTTAGCTCATGTCAGCTAGCTGGCTAATGATAGCACTTAAGATTATAATTAATATCATATATGACTTTATGTATATATTATCATATATGACTTCAGAAATCCTGTCAGGTTAGCTCACAGTAGCTAGCTTTCTACATTTAGCCATTCATGAACAGTGAGCGTTGAATGTATTTTTTTTTTTTTTATATTTTTCAAATATAATGTGTGTTTGTTGGTCTGTTAGCCTGATGTACAGCTTTATGAGCTTCAAAAGAAATCACTTACAGTTACAGTGAATCAAAACATCTAGGATTGTAAGTTACATACTCAGAAACGTCTCTTTTTTAAAACTGGTTTACAGGAAGGGGAAAAAACAGGAACAGATTTTTGCATTTAACAGAGCAGGCAAGTAAACCTTTGCAGAATGTGCTACATTTGCATATATGCATAAAGTACTACTGTAAAATTAATCTCTCAATTTTTGTCTAATTGTGACCAATACTTTATTTGTATGGACTTGGTTATTGAATTATGAAATACCAAACTCCCTTCCAATAGAGCTGGGTAAAAAAAAAAAGGTAAGATAAATGAATTTATCACACAGTCCTCAACTATAATTTACAAGCTGATAGATTTATAGATTTTAAATAAATAAATAAATAAAAAGAAAATAGTGTTATACTGTATGTGTGTATAGAATCTAACAAACTCGATAACTTTTCGTGTAATATTTTTTATTAAAAAGTAGGAACTCTGGAATCAAAATTAATTTAGTCCCACATTTATTATCCACACTGAGACATAAAGGTGTGTGTGTGTGTGTGTGTGTGTGTGTGTTATCCTTCCCATCCCCAGGGCATGGAGCAGGAGAGTGTGTATTATTCATACAGATGATGCTCCGGAGCAAAGCTATGAATTTAAATCAGAACACTTTCTGCTAGAATGTACACACGGACCAAGGTGTGTTACGTCATCCACTCACGGAAGAATGGAAAATATTTCCCACGAGTCAGGTTTGAGGTTTTCAGTTATTAAAATTAATGCATGATGTGGATGCTCATTTTTATTCTAATTCCCAATGCAGCATCTTCATATTGTACAATCTAAAATACCAAATCTATGCATTATTTATCACATTGATGATCAATATTAACATAGTGATGAAAATGAAGTCCCTTCCCATGCTCAGGTCTTCTCCTGATGGCAAGCAAGAATAGAAATAAGAAATGCTGTGAGCGAGACGACCATAAATCATCTCTCTCTCTCTCTCTCTTTCTCTCTCTCTCTCTCTCTCTTTTCTGGCTCAGATTCACAGTCAAGATGTTTTCAACACACTATTATTGCACTCTGATATTTTTAGAGTCATATAATCGCCATATAATAAATATGGCTTTTTAAAAGATGATGATCTTTTTCAGAGGAGTTCAGCAGTTTCATACATACAAAAAAAATGCTAGCATTGCAAAAAAATTTTAATTGTGAGATTAGGATTGGAACAGAAGAGAAGGGTTAAGAGTGCAGACGGCGTAACGGCCGTCTCTCAGCTCCTGCTGAGCTTTTGATGGATGTGACAGCCGTATGCAAATAAAGGTGCTGAAACACACACCTTGGTCTTACTATCTTTGTGAGGACCTTGCTGTAGCATAATTATTCATCCATCTTATTAATGCTATGCTAACCCTAAATCTTAATCCAATCTTAACCTGAAGGAAAGCACTTGGTTATTTTATTTTGTTTTCTTTTTCATGGGGACCAGCCAAATGTCCTCACAAGGTCAAAACTGTCAGATATTCCTTGCCTTGTGGGGACATTTGGTTCCAACCAAAGATATATAAAACACACACACACACACACACACACACACACACACACACACACACACACACACACACACACACACAGCTTGACTCATGCTGGAAAATCCCCATTCCAACCCTCACTGAGTCGCGGGTTTTATATACAACAGAGATTATCTTAAGTTTACTCTGACTGTTTGATGTTAGAATTGTAATACAGGTTGTTATTCTAAGTGCATATTTTGCACTCTACACCTGTACCTCTCCCTGTCACTGTGTACTTTTTTCCTCTAAACATCTTTACGCAATAGAAGCAATGCAGAAGTAAGTAGAATTATATACTGTATTTGTGTACTTATAATTTCGGGAAGTGCACCGAGTACCGAGTGCCGCCTCGCAGCTCCAGGGTCCTCGCTTTGATCCTGAGCTCAGGTTACTCTCTGTGTGGAGTTTCACATGTTCTCATGTGAGGAGTGTGTGAATGTTTCCCACCAAGACTGTATTCCTGCCTCACACCCAGCATTCCCGGGATAAACTCCTGATATTCCATGACCCTGACCAGGATGAAGTGCTTACTGATGATAAATGAATGAATCATTTTCAGTAAAATAGACTTTTGGGCACAAAAAAATATGTCTTTTTGGGTTTTTTAAAAAAATTTTTTAACCCATATACACTACTGCCAAAAGTTTGTGTACCCCTGACCATCACACCCATATGTGCTTGTTGAACATCTCATTCCAGATTTATTCCCCATTTACTGCGATGGTCTTTTCTGCGAAGTCTTTCCACTAGATGTTGGAGCGTGGCTGTGGGGATTCGTGTTCATTCAGCTACGAGAGCATTAGTGAGGTCAGGCGCTGATGTTGGGATGTTGAGGAGGTCTGGGGTGCAGTCGGTGTTCCAGTTCATCCCAAAGGTGTTCAGTGGGGTTGAGGTCAGGGCTCTGTGTATCATATATAGTGGAGTGCAGAAGTTTGCACACCTTTACCTTGACATGAATAAAGCCAAAAAAAATATTGTAAGGTTTTACAGATAATCCTTCATCATCCCAAGAAACACAAATAGTCAGAATATGTACAAGATATTAATAATGAAAAAATATTTCTGAATGCCACATAAATATGGATTTTTATTCTAGATTTTATTCCTATAAGCACTTTTTCAGGTCTCCTGCTGTTTTTTTCTCTTTTGTCTGCTTCTTACGTTTCTGAATTATTTTCCCTGTCGTTTTGGTCTCACTGAACACTTCTTATCTCTCACTATCTTTTTTAGCTCTGTGAAAGTATTTTTTCCTGCTTTAACCCTGTTTTTCTGATTCTTCTTTTTCTGATTACTAAGTTAACTGCTTACAGCATGGAGATTCGAGCCTTACTGATCACCATTAACTGAACAATGAATTGTTCTGTAGACAAACTGTAAAATAGATGTCCATTTTTTCCCCCAAACAGAAACCACACTTTTAATCTCGTGTTTTCAAACTTTGTACTATTTAGAGATATATTTCTGATCAACATACCTGCCGTCCATGCAAATAAGCACAAAAACCTCCTCCCTCGCTCCTCTTCTCCCTCAGTTAAACATTAAATAAGGACAATAACGCCCTCTCGGCAAACAAATAGAAACATTGAACAAGCCATCTCTCGGTGGCATGCTTTGCATTATTAAACACAGCCGGTACCTTGAGCCAGTCCTCTGAATTGCAGAGATCATTAGAGCACTGTATTACTAAGAGCTACAGAAGTAGCTACTACACAGTATCGTTTTAACTTCAGTCAAGGATACTGTCACATTACTGTAAGTCTGTTACTGATAATCAGTGTTAAAGTTTGCTAAAGGAGCTAAAGATCCACACAGCTCAGTGGAGATAAAAGGAGATTAATGCAAGATACTTATAAAATCCGATGCAATGAGTACATCATTTGGAGGCAGGAAACCCTTTTACGACACCATGGGATGATGCAATCTATAGAAAACATCAATTATGAATAAAATCTCTGAATAAAAAAAAAATATATGTGCTTGTGATTGTCACATGCATCATAAGATTTTGGAAGGTTTCATTTGGCATAAATAAAAGTATTTTTTCTTTTTGTTGACCTTTCTGGTACATCATTTCAGATTGTACTCGGTTTAAGATTGTACTTCACCTGAAAGCTGCTTAAACAGCAAATGACTCTGAGAACTGTGAGAGCGGTAGGCGTGGCCTGTAAAGGCATTCTGTGAAACTACACAAAATATATATTTGCATATAGAAGTGAAGGACACAGAGACTAAGAAAGAGACCAAATATCTTGGTGTAAAAGTACACCAAGTTGTCTCAATCTTGTCCTAAGGGCATGCAAACTTTTTCACTCTACTGTATTATCATATCACCGAGAGCAACATTTTGAAATGACTAAGCTTCAGTCCTAATGTTCCTGTGAGTGAGAAACAGATGACGGGTTATATCAGAGTGAGACGGAAAGGGAACTGGAGCTTTCATAGCTGAGCTGCAGGGACGCAACTGAAATGTGAGCAGCCATTTTTTCTGTAGATGACAGAGAGAGCGAGAGGGAGAGAGAGAGAGAGAGAGAGAGAGACAGAGAGAGCGAGAGGGAGAGAGCGAGAGACAGAGAGGGAGAGAGAGAGAGAGAGATGGAGAGAGCGAGAGGGAGAGAGTGAGAAGGAGAGGGAGAGAATGAGAGAGAGAGAGAGAGAGAGAGAGGGAGGGAGGGGGAGAGAGACATGACTGGTTATAATTAACTTCCCCTTTAAAAAACAGCAGCGAGACTTGCAAAGAATGTTTCCCTCTGATGTTTAATATAATCGTGGGGATTATTACACATGTACACTTTAACCATTTGTGAAATAAACGTTAATAAAAAGGCGATAAAATAGAAGATGCACTTAAATTAGAGTGGAAAAGCACCAATAAATAAAGAAAGTTCCCCAGTATTAGCTTCAGAGTCCCCCACCCAGCTTTTGATCAATTGCATTTACAAAGCAGAATGGCTCACCGGAATGCTAAAATAAATTTAAAAAAAAGTAGTTGATCAGTTTACAACAAGCTCGGTGTGAGACACACGGCATCAGCCTTTTGATAAACGGAGCACTCTTTGGAAAGGTTTAGATCTGTGACCTGGATGAACGGCCCTGTTTACGCCTTAGATTAACATTCATAATGAACGAGTGAACGACACTCAGATGCAGCCCCACAGAGCAAGCCTGACGCTGGGCACAAGTGTGAAAGAATGCAGGAAAGATGGACAGATGCCTCCTCTGCCCAAGCAGGGGCTCCTTCTGTCCAGTGATGGGCTTCCTCTGCCCAAGCAGGGGCTTACTCCGTCCAGTCTGGGGCAACTTCTGCCCAAGCAGGGGCTTACTCCGTCCAGTCTGGAGTTTCCTTCTTTTGTCGTCACTCTGTGGGACTGCAGCCACACACTACTAGACAAATCCAATCTCATTCTTTTGTTATATCCCATTTCTCTTGTGCAGTATATAAAAATGTTTCTTAGGATATAAAGGCTGTCAGTGATTTCCCTCAGGCTCTGTATTCTGGTTTTATGGAATAAATGAGAACACACAGTACAATCATAGCTCGAACCAGACCTCTGGAGGATCTCCAGTCAAGTTCACACTTGTCTCCAGTCAGACATGCTGCACGATCGTAACTGGATTAGCAGAAATGCTCGTTAATGCAAGATGTAAACAGGGCCTTTATAACAATCTCAACATTTCACATTTGTTGCATTTCAAAGTTAAAGTTCAGCAAATAAAAATACAAGTAGCTTGAGACATGTTTTGGTGAAATTTGCTTCTTTAATTTTGCACTGGCTAGTGTAGCTGAAGTAAGAAAAACATATAGCCTCCAGTTTAGCATTGTGCAACTCCATGTCTAAATCCTCAGACCTCAGAATTGCTGATGTGGCTTCTCACACTGCGTGACACACTATTATTTATTTAAAAATAAAAAAAAAAAACTTACCAAAAGATGCTATGGAGCTTTAAAAAACAGTCGCAGCTCCATTTCAAACCCTCAAGCAGAGGGCGTGGCCTAAAGATTGACTGTTCAGTTCACATTCGTTTTTTTATATATTTAATATGGATTTTTTTCTCATGCTTATGTCAAAAAATGGCACTGACGAGTTAATTGACGTCTTTTAACGTGTGTGCGTGATGCTAATCTGGTAGCTATAAGCGTCCCTCGACTTAGCTACCTCTAGCCAAAGTACGAGAAGCAAACTTCAGACACTTCTCAAATCTAAACAAGTCTTAGCTGGTTGAATTGTGTAAATATCATTTTTGGCCTAACTATTCTTTTAATACCTTGAAAATATTTACTACGTTTCATCATGACTAAAAAACACCCTGTGGATCTTTTAAAAAAAAAAATAAAAAGTATGATGTGAATGAGAACGTTTGCATCGTGTTGACAAAAAAAAAAAACACTCCTTCTTTAATACATTCCATAAAATCTGTTTAAAGATAAATAGAGAAGATTCGTACATGTCCATGTTTACAATATTTAAAGAATCGCCACGGTCACCGTTCCCTCGTCCTCGCGTGACTCCACACACCATCAGCCGCCTGAGCGAGACGCTCATCAGTCCCGACTTCACGCCTTCATCCCGGATACACACGTCACCCGGAGGGCCGTGCAATACGAGTCCTGAACTTTCACCTGGCGATCACCTGTAGCTCCGCCCCCTCACAGGATCAGTCTCTGGCCCAGGATCTTACGGTTGATCTCGGCTAAGGCCACGGAGAACACAAAAGCCTTCTCGTCCGATAGGTTGGCGTAAATATCCACCTCGCGCTCCTGTTTTTCTGATCAAAACATACGAGAGAACAATGTCAGTACAAGAAAAAAAAAAAAAAAAGATTTTTTTAAAAATATATAATTCCACTATGACTTCTTTGTACTTTTTCCCCTGGAGCACAAAAAAAATAAATAAATAAATAAATAAAAAATAATAATAAAAAAACATGCTGAGAGAAATAATAAAAAGATAATAATAATAATAATAATAATAATAATAATAATAATAATAATTAATGATTAAAGAAAAGTAAACAATATGTCTTTTTGTTTTGTTTTTTTTAGCATCTGAGTCATATTGAGAAACAAATATTTTTTATATAATTCCACTCTTACTTCTTTACACTTTTTCCTGAACGAAGTAAATATTGAGAAAGCAATGCAATTAAACAACAAATAACCGAAATAATGTACAACAAAAATTCAGCACTTCACAATTCTAACATGAAATAATGAAGGAAAATAAAGTATCACAATAAAAGTATAAATTCATCTCTGTGGCTTTTTTTTAAAAATCTCCCTGAATATATCATTTTAAACCATTATATAGAATAATTAATTGTTTAATTTGCCAGAGAAACATCTTTACACCTTCACCTTCATTAAAAAACACCAGAGCCTATGAATATACATGAGTATGCAAATTAGAAACAGCCACATGTCCTCCTGTCATGGCGCCACTAATAGGCTAATATATCGCTTAGCATTAGCTAACTTAGCTATCTGACTAGCTAACCGCTATTAAACTAGCACAGATAAGACACAAGAGGGATTTCAGTAGCAGAGCCTCAGTGTTATTTTCTCCCTGATTTATTTAACAGCAACCAAGCCTGACAAAATATTATGTTACCATGACAACCAACATCTGGCACCAATTTATCACCAACATTAGCTAAATGAGCTAGCTAGATATCTTAGAACATGATGAAAGTGGTCAGGTTACACTTTATCATCCTTTAAAATCACATGTGGCACTTATTATTATTATTATTATTATTATTATTATTATTGATTATAGCTGATGACACACACTTAGCCCCGCCCCCAAGTCCACTTTATACAGAAGTATTGAGGAAGTCTGTTTTAATTGGAAGATGTGTTAATGAATCATCTTTAGACTGTTTGTGGGTGTGCAGATAAAGATAAATGAATCCTTTAACACTATGTTAGTGCTGTGAAAAATAAAAATAAATAAAAATTAACAGAAGGCTCAGCTGACTTCCCAGAGGAAGACATTTTGCAAGACAAATGAAGAGGAGATCAGTGTAAAGAAAAACAAATCTAAAAACAAATCAAGTCTAATTAATGACTAACGGTTTCCTCTTGTGTATATAAAACTGAGCCAAGAATAGGCTTAAAACTGAGAAATTTAAATCGATTGACAGAGTGTGAATGAGTCAGACGGGAGAGAATGACTGCCTTGATAGAAATATGTTCAGAAAAAAAGAGTCATGTCTAGAAATTACTGGAATTATTAAAAAATAAATATACATATTTCAGACAAAAAAAAAATCCAGATGAATCATAATCACATTTTCCATAAATGACCTCATGAGTCCTGATATTTACAGCACAGAACATATCGAAACTGATCATTTTCCTGTTTTAAAGGAAAAGAGAGAAATTTACTTAAAGAAAAGCAAAATAATAAAGGATCATGATACGGGGCTACTGAGCAGTTCTTTAGAGGTTGTTAATGTTGCAGAAAATTTCTCGTTTTTGTTATCGGTTACTCTTGTTACGTCTTTGTGGTTTCTGAAAGCTTCTTACAGTAAAAGAGGAAGATGTTACGGAGGAAATAAAGCACTAGTGTGTGTAAAAAAAAACTGTCACTGTGTGTAATGGCGTGCAGTCCAATTTTAACATCAAATGTTAGAGTCGCAATAAAAGAAATGTATTCCCAAGACAATTTGTTTCAGAATATTAAACAGAGAGAAAAGGGAGAGAGAGAGAGAGAGAGAAAACGACAGACTGAGACAGTAAAATGGAGATAGGGATAAAGAGTGAAATAATAAGAGAGATTAAAAGACAGATAGTAACAGAGAGTGAGAGAAAGAGAGAGGGAGTCAGTAGGAGAGTAAGAATGTGTTACACAGTAAAAGGCAGAGAGAGAGACAGCAGGAAAGAGGGAGATTAAGAAAGAGTGAGATAGTAGAAGACAGAGACTGAGAGAGAAAGAGTGTATGTGTGTGTGTGTGTGTGATGTATGGGAGTGTGTGAGAGACTGAGTGAGAGTGAGACAGTAAGAGAGAGAGAGATTGAGAGAGACAGAGTTTGTGTGCGTGTTGTATGGGAGTGTGAGAGAGACTGACAGAGTGAGACAGTAAAAAAAAAAAAGAGAGATTTAGAGAGAGACAGTAGGAAAGAGGGCGATTAAGAGAGAGTGAGACAGTAAGAGACAGTGAGAGAGAGATAGCGTGTATGTGTGTGACGGGAGTGTGTGAGAGAGACTGAGTGAGAGTGAGACAGTAAGAGAGTGAGACAGTAAGAGAGAGAGACCAGAAAGAGGGAAATGAAGAGGGAGAGAGAGATAGTAACAGACAGTGAGATTGAGAGAGAGATAGAGTGTATGTATGTGATGTATGGGAGTGTGTTAGAGAGACTGAGTGAGAGGGAGACAGTAAGAGACAGTGAGACAGAGAGAGATAGAGTGTATGTGTGATGTATGGGAGTGTGTTAGAGAGACTGAGTGAGACAGTAGGAGAGAGAGAGAGAGAGAGAGAGAGATAAAGTGTATGTGTGTGATGTATGGGAGTGTGTGAGAGACTGAGTGAGAGTGAGACAGTAAGAGAGATTGAGAGTGAGAGAGAGAGAGAGAGAGAGAGAGAGAGTGTATGTGTGTGATGTATGGGAGTGTGTGAGAGACTGAGTGAGAGTGAGACAGTAAGAGAGACTGAGAGAGAGAGAGAGAGAGAGAGAGAGAGAGAGAGTATGTGTGTGATGTATGGGAGTGTGTGAGAGTGAGACAGTAAGAGAGTGAGACATCCACAAGGCTGTCAGGTTCTTACATAAGTTCTTGTTAGAAGAGACATAGCATCAGAAGCTAGCTCACCTTTCTCCTCCTCCTGCTTCTTCAAGCCGACGGTCTTCGGCCTGCCCCGCCCCCTCCGGATGGTATCTGATTGGCTGTTGGAGCGGGACCGCCTCCTGTTCTCCATGTCGCTGGTGGACGTTAAGTTGATCTTCTCCCTTCGTATTCTTTCCGGTCGTCTTCTCTTTGCGTCCGATTTGTCTGACAGGAGATTGGAGGAAATCAGAATCAGACGCACGTTAACGTGAAATTAAAGAAGAGCTAAAACTTTACTATGTGCTGGTAGATAAAGGAATAAAATTAAAGATAAAAAAATGATCTCACAAATGCATGACATTAAGAGACTCCTTTATTACGTTTTATTATTATTATTTATTGTTTATTTTATATCATTCTCGGTTATATTATGCTATTTCTGTCTGCTTTAGGATGCAACATTACACTATTATTAATTCATTAATTAATTATTATACAGTTTCATGTTTTAGATTCATTTTTATTCATTTACCCCCCCAAAAAAAACGCTTTCTTATCGCTCGTATTTAGCACGACTTTCCATTTCTTACTCTTAATTCACACAAAAAAATTTAAAAAAAATCCTCCATCTTTAAGCCAAAAACAAAATGGCTTCCTGTTCCCTAGACGCCTTATAAAACTCGATCTGGCATTCAGCCAAGGACTCCTGTAATATTTTAGCTCCTCTTACTTTCATAGGAGTAAATAATATTCGTTTATTAAAATAAAGAGAGACCTAATCACACGTTTCTAACCTTAAGACACATTCTTACAAACGACACACAAAAAGATCCGTGGATATGTTATTTATTTTCTTATTTAGTAGGAATTTATTTTTTTTAAATATAGAATATTAAGTAAAATATTGTTAACTGTAATAAAAGGTCAAATTAAATATTTTAATATTTTAGTATTTCATAGTTGAATATTTTAAAGCCTTTAATATTGTATTATATTGTATTTCTTATATGGTAAATTCTATTAATTTAAATATTATATATTGACATATTGAATTAATTTAAATTATTCTATTTCTTTTTATTTTAATGATTTTATTGAGGCATTAAGTTAAAAAAAAAGAATAATTTTTAATTCTCCACGCTGTAAGAAAATAAGAATATAACGATGCTTATATATATTGTGAATTCCATGTTATTATTTCTGCCATAATTTGAAACTCTGCATGCATGAGTAATCACGATGGCAGGCTTTTTATACGTGTCAGTGTGTTAAATATGGCAGCGCCGTGTCTCCTCCCTGTCTCACTGCAGTGTGCCGTTTCCACACAATGCTGCAGGAATCCTGATCTTGCCAATAACCTGCCCTAACAGGAACAGCTCTGTTCTGCAGCACGTTTGATTCATGTCTTCCTTGACACTGCCTTCTGTCAGTGTCAGAGCTCGGCTCGGTTACAATCCCGACGAAACGCTTATACAGCTGCTCACGTCACTGTTTAACCAGCAGCCTTATCGGAAATTAAATATTTATTCATAAAGATCGCTTCCAAATCATGCTTTACACTCTCAGACCGAGGGAGGGCCGGTCAGCCTAAATAAAATCCTGACCCATTTGAAAATCGAGCAGTTATTCTTAGCGTAAGCTCAGTATAAATAGTCCATCCTGCTTAGAGAACAAGCAGCTAACACTGAAACCCGAGCACTCAAAGCAAAAAAAAAAAAATCTCTCTGAACACACTTCCTCTCTTGCAGAGGAGGGGGAAAAAAAAAAATTCACTAGTCATGTGAAGTCAAACGTCTGCTGTACAGGGATTGCAGTACACTTCACTCTCTGGACTGCATTATGTGGAATAAAAAGCAGAGTTTATTACGCAGTTGATTGGAGTTTAAAGCTCTGGTACAAAGAAGCCTGTGTTTAACATTCCACTCATAACTGCGAGCCGAGCCGAGCGTCAGCCAGCGGTTACACACTCCAACACCAAAAATATGCTGCTACAGTAAACTCTTTAATGTCAAATACAGACTGTACGAGTGTTTTTGTGTTTCTCAGGCTGTATATCCTTGTGCTCGATTTCCAGTACGCTCCACTGTGTCTCACGGAAAAACAAAGTATCTACCCAGCCATATAATATAGAATTTTCTGCATTCGTATTAAAAATGGCACCAACGTGATACTCAGGATCAACATCAGGCCAAAACAAGCGGAACATGTGGATCGGATATCGAGGGGAAAAAAATATTTGGAATATTTTGGAACTGGAAGAGTTTACATATTAAGAGAGACTTGATTTATTTTATTTTTTTTGGCTGAGATTGATTTTTATTACATTTACACTTTTTACTTCATTATACTTGTAATGGAAGTGATTTTTGTGAATATTTTGTGTAACTGAATAATCAAAGCTGCATTTTTTTTTTTTTTTGCTGTTTTTAGCCAAGTATTTTTTCCCCTCTGTTTTTAAGTGCTTTAGTTAAAAGTTCATTTTAAGCATTTGTAGTTTTTTTTCATTTTTTTCGTAAACATCAGATCAGTATTGACATCAGCTGATACGCAAGGTTTCAGTATCAGTATTGGAAAAGAAAAAGTGGTATTGTGCTCTCTCTAATTTTTACCAAGGACTAGGTGACAATGTTTAATATAACAGTTATAATGTTATGATTTTATTTTATCGTTCCAATCTAGGTCTAATCTAATCGGATCGGATGAGAAATCTCTATGGCTACGTTCTCATTAACAGACTGATAACAGAAAATCAGATATTTCTGCCTTAATTCAGAACACAAATACTGTTTAATTTTATTGTTAACTGTTTATCTTATTGCGTACGGGTTCTCTTATTCAGACTGTAAAGTGACTTTGGCGGTTGTGTATTGTTTAGTTTTATTATTCTTCCCGCCTTGCTCCTTATACTACCCCGTCTTTCTCATGAGGAAAAAAACAAAACAAGAATTTCATTCTACCGAAGTACATACGACAAAAAAGATCTTGAATGTTTATTTTTAAGGTCTTGATCTTTGTAAATCAGACCTGAACCACTTTCTTATGTGGCCCTAGATAGATATCTGATATGCAGTGATGTGACATGAAGGCCAGGACGTCGGCTTTTTCATCATCATCATCATCATCATCATCATCATGATCATCATCATCCTCCAGAGGTGTCAGTGCGGCAAAACAACAAACAAAACAACAACGGAGGATAAGAACAGCAACAGAAGCGACTCTACTCAGTGGAAGGAAAGGGAAATTGGGGATGTAGTTAATATTTGGAGGATGGATTCAAGCAAAACTAGAAGAAATGCAACCCGACTAGCTTGCGAAACAATCCCCAAGAAATCCACATGCACACGCAGGACGCGTCGGCAGACAAGTGCATTCGCATTAAAGACAGATACGCATCACTTCCTGTTATGAATGTGAACCATCAAGACAGACAGATCCAAGCTGAGAAAAATAAATAAATACATTCACAGCTGAACACAGAAGCTTGTAATAATGTGAATGTAGCCAAATCGCTCCAATTCTAATATCACAGCACATATCTACGGTTTACGGTTAATACTCCTGCACCTCTGAGTCACTTATCTTTATGAATAACAGCTTTATTCACCTTTAATCCTTTCATAAATAACTGGTTTAGAGTTGCATTAGAGTCTGAGCGTGAGCGATTAGTAAGTTCCACAACAATACTGCTTTCATTAGTTATTCACTCTTCAGTATCGTTTTGTTTCTACTGTAGAAATAATGGAGATTATTTAAAGATAATCACGATTATATCGATTAGTTTGTTAAAATAATAACACACGAGGCTCGTGTCTATTCTCTGGGGATTCTCTCATGTTCAGTGTATATTATAAAAGTGGCATAACTTCAACTGAAAACACAATTAAATCATTAATCTTAATTATGTGCATGACATGACAATTACTCATGAGCCAAACTAGCCTAATTATGACAGGCCTAATATATTTTTTAAAATAATGCATCATAAACCATCATTAGGATTTTGAAAGCACAATATTATCATTATTATTAACATGCAATCAAGACTGAAGATTAATCAGATCAAATTATTAAAATAATAATAATAATACTATAAAAAGACAAAACACGCTGCTTTATCATTTATATGACATTTTCTGTTATGAAACTGATGATGTAATGTGACAACAGCTGCAAAATACAGGCTTATATTAATGCTCTTGTTCCATTACATTATCGTTTCTATAGTAACAGCTCCTTCGCAGGGACGCGTACGGCGGATGCTCTACGTAATCCAATGTTTATGTAACATTGATAGAGAAGTGTGAGGACATAACACACTTCGGGGCACGCTTTCAGAGGAAAATAACCCTCGTCCAACTTCGTGGTGCTAGCTACGTGTCCGTGTGATTATATTCCCATAACGACACGCGTGCAAGCGTTTTATTCCTTACTAGCGACTTTATTAACATTATGCTCAAGCTCATGCTTTGTTAATGTTAAATAAGACAGTAAATAACCATAGCTAAGGTAAAGCTTTAGTGAAATGTAAAAATACATAACCATATTAGAGCAGTATGTGCCATATCGATATTTTAGTGCACTGTTATATCGCTATCGAACCAAAGATGGAAAAAAATTTGCACTCAGTACTTTAACCATCTGAACACCTCCCTACACTGTTATACACTCTTTTAATGTCATCCATTCTGCATAGTTAAAGCTGCAAACATTACTGTTTATCAAAGCGCTGCAGCTGAAATAAGTCATCACCTCTCACTGATCTGCTAAAGCTGATCATAACGAGTCAGTAAGGACAGAGTTCCCGTTTTTTTATAAAGCCATAATGAAGTTAATGAGGCTCGTGAGGCCTAAATGCTGAGGGCTGTAGGGGAGGAGGGAGGAGGGAGTGAGGAAGGGAAGGGAGCGTTTTCAGGCAGGAATTAGTGAATTAGTGCACCCTTCCCCCCTTTTCCACTCGACGTTACTCACTCAAGCGAACAGCAATTTCAGCAAGAAGTCACTAAAGCACTGCGGAGACGCTCGAAATCCTGCGCTTACGCCGCTGACCGCGAAACTTCCAATTTACACCCAATTCACACAGCAATATACATACACTCCAACATGCACCATTAACTGAGTGTGAATCACGAGTGAGCTTTCTTAAGTTATATTTTTTCAACTAATGAGCTCCTTCATACGACTTCTATAGCTATATATATAACTGCTCATTAAGTCTCATAGCGTGATGGCATTTTGCTTAATTTTAGAGCATAATTGTGTTTTTACGCATCATTTGAAAGCTAAACGTCATTAATGTCTAGGTCTTATTTCGATTCAGAGATACACCCATTTTTTTAAAGTCACTTTAAAATAATAAAGAGCAACAACACTTTAACTTCTAGTGATAAAGAGCTGTTATTTCAATATACACTCACTGATTTGATAACATTCTGAAAGACTAACTGTAGTGTCCTTCGTTTTTTTCCCCCATGTTGGACATTCTGAAATAACATTAAATATGTGTTAAATATTAATATATTATGTAATATATTAAATGTCTCCTTGAACTATAGGTAGTCTAAAAGCTCAGGCATGTTTTATATATTTTAACAGTTTTGTTAAAAAAAAAAAAAAACAGTGCATGTCGAAGAAAGTTGTCAATATATTTCCAAAATTATTTTCAATTTCATAATCAGATTAATTTTATGTGTAGCTACTGTAGTGAATTTACCACCGACTGCAAAAGAAAGAACACTGTTCTTTTATCTGTTTAAAAATTTTTCTTATTTCTGCAGTTTATATTAATTTATTTGGAAGAGGTGACATCAATACTGCCAGAGTACCAATCAGAATTAGCCATCTGCTTACATCTGTCCCCTTTTAAGGCTGATTTATACTTGCTATTAACTACGTGAACGCATACTCAAGATGGCCGCCACGTGTATCCTGCAGTCATCTGGCGCGTATCCTGTGCACGTCCTCAGAAAAGAACGCAGTTATAGCGCCATGTGACACGATCAATTAGCGTTTGAATTTTAAAAACCATCTTAAACCTACCGAAAGCTCTGTTTTGAGAACTAGTCATTTGGATTTTCAAGATTAGTAAATATTTTTGAATGTACAGTGAGAGTTTTTGATTTGAGACGCGGAGCTCATCGCTCTCAATCCTGAAGGTATACATAAGATACGCAGGCGAGTACGTGAACGACGCTCCTGGCGTAGCAGCTGTGCTGAAAATGAAGAATATTTGCTCCTTTGCCCCAACCACAGCAAATAAAACGACTTCTTTCCTGCTCTCCTTAAGCAAAATTGCTTAGAGTTGGAATATTTGCCATTTGATCAGCAGTCGAGTACGCACAAACTGCAATCTTAGCTGATTTCCCACTTGAAATAAGCACAAAATACACCAATGCAATGCTCATGAACTCGTAAAAACACGTGTAGGTCATAAAACAAAAGCGCTGTGAAAGCACTACTCTATCATTCCTGCGCGAGCTCTGTGCCAGCGTCAGTGGCTGCATTGCCTCGAAGACGCAGCTGTCACTCATTACGCAATCCGACACACCCACGCAGATCCGATCAGGAAGAAAATATTTCTTCTGATTAAAGCAAAGTTAGGGATTATATTCCTTAGATCTACCATTAATCAATGTTTCTTTAATGACAGATCTTCAGTAGAACAAAGTTTTGCTTTTTATCATTTGAAAGCGTGTTACCAGAGGCATGAAGTGATTCACTGTTTAAACTTCCTGTGAAGCATTTCAGTGCCGATTAAAACCGCTCATAAAAGTGGGAGAGGCATAACACCAGCACTGCTGCTCACCTCTGCGTTCAACTGACACTTATTCACCTTTATTTCTTCAACTACACCATGAGACTACATGCTCAATTCATCACACATTATAACTCTGACGTCGATTTATATTCACTTACATTACAGATTAAAGGAACTGATCAGCTACAAATGTACACAAAATTTCCCCTTGAACTAAAAGTAGGCTAAAAGCCCAGCCGTATTTTTGCATGTTTTGCACTGGAGCTTTGAGTCAAACAAAAACTGCATATCTAATTAATCACACACTCACAAATCAAACTGAATCTATTATCATCCAAATTATTTCTAACGTCTAATCTCCTTTTTCGTACTTTAAGCCACACCCCCTGGCTCTCACCCCAAACTGTGTGCTGTAGAGGAAAGTGATTCAGATCTATGACTGATTTTAGCTGTGCTAAATGAGTTTTGTTTTTTTTCTTTCTGTGCATACTGGGGGAAAACACGGCGTCACACACCGTCAGAATTCGCCACCCATCTGTCCAGATCCACACTACCGAATGATGACTGAGACACGATGCTAAAACGGGATGATAAACACTTAGTCCCTAACTTAGTCACATTAGCCTCAGAGCTGCGTTGAATGAACGAGGGAAATTTTACACATCTCATTTCACCGAACTGTTCCTTTGCTATACACCTTATGAAATGTTTTAAATCCCTAAAAACACACTGAGATGCAAATATTAACACCACACGCGTGGGGAAAAAAAGCATTCCATACCCCTTATTATATTAGATCACAATTCAATTTAAAATAAGACACACCCTTTGGCACAAATATCCACTTAATTTATTCTTTTTTTATTTTTATAGAACAGTAACCATCTATATAGCACTCAGGCCGATATTTCAGACTATAACCTGCGATTATGGCTCCTATAAAAAGCCTCTTAAACACCACACAGGCCAACTTTCAATAAAAGAAAGAATGAAATGGAAGGTATGTGATGTGTACCAATGTAGCAGTGCTTGATTTGTTTTTTTTTATTTAGTTTTTTAAAGAAATGAACATTTAAAAGGCGTTACCTATAGCAGGCGGCTCTCTGAGCAGCTTTCGGCTGATGAAGACGTAACCACAAGGGCACGACTTACAGGCCACAGGGATCTGATTAACCAAAGAAAGAGGAAAGACACACACACACACACACACACACACACACACACACAGTGTAAACAGCGTTGTTTTGTAACACACTCCAATGCTTTTACGTCCTGATTGCATAACGCTAACAGTATAACAGTACCACATCAGTAAAAGAACAGATATTTACTCTGATCTTGATTATTAACGGCGTCACATCAACCTTTGCGCCTGTTTAATTATTCATTGTGATGGTTTTGGTGTGTGGATTGTAATGGAAATAACACCGTGCTCTCCATCCCTACCACCTTCTACACCCACCTTCCAAGCACGGTGAAAATGACATGCATTAGAAACTCAAACAGCGCTGCTTCTGTGCAAAATTTGTACAACGTGAAACAGGCCAAGTTCCTGCGACTCATCACATCCTGTTGTTGTTCTAAGTTTAATTTCAGCATCTGTGAAATTTCTGGGTTTGTATGATAGCAGCTGATCTTCATCTGATCTTCATCACACCATTCTGTGTTTGTTCTGTTTGTTCGGGAAACAGTGAATGTTCCCAGAAGCTTAAATTCATTGACGTGTTAGTGAATAAAAGCGCATGCTTGGGATTTTATTGCTATCAAATGGACTGGATTTCTGTCTTACACATGAGCAGGTTATAATTTTACATTATGAAGGAAGTCTGTGGTTTTTTTAAGATTAGCGTTGTTGTTGTTTTTTTTTTAACTGTTTTGAAAACCAATTGATTATCGAACTTATTTAAAATTAAAATCACGGTACAGAAGATTCATATGAATTACTTCTCACTGCACAATTTGACTCGTTTTGAATCGATCGCCCAAATATCGTTAGAATACTTAAATAAACGATGAAAAGCAGTAAACGTTAGAGTATTGAATCGTCTGGCAAACTGTAGTAACGGACAAATATTGAGCTTTTTATTCCTAGTATTCTTACTGACTTCAAATGGCCTAGGCTCAACAAACCCTGATCCCAGGGAATATGATTTCAATACCAGGCGTTACATTTTCCTCACCAGACCTATTTGAAAGAATAAAACTACTCCTTTTTTTTTTGTAAGTCAAATGTGAAGTGAAATGTGCAAGCAGAGAAAAGTAAATGATGAGAAGTGGCCCATGATCTGGGCATCCTGCCCTGCAGAAACCCAATAATATGGCCTTGGCCTTGGCAGGCAGGAAACTCCACGTTGACGATGGGTTTTTAGCAGGAATGATATGAAATTAGGACATAAAACATCTTGAAATTAAATCAGAGGTAATATGAGATGTGTGTGTGTGTGTGTGTGTGTGTGTGGAGGGGGAGGAATTAAAAAGGAAATGATTCAGATGAGCACACAGCCTATTAGAAATGAACATTATACAGAGAAGCATATCATAATGTAATATTAAAGATATGACAAATAAGCAGAATTTCATGCATAATGAATGAAACCGAACCCGTAACAACGATCTGAAATGAGCACCATGAACAACAGGATATTTCTTTGCTTGTTTGTTTGTTTGTTTTTTAAAGATAAGAAATGATTTTAGAAAGCAGAAATATGTTTTTAAAGGCTGAATGAGATCCCACAAGAGCTCTAAATGTGAATCATTTCCACTGCAGCACTTTTAAAGGCAGATTATTCTCATTTCCCAGATAAAATCACACAAAAGCGTAAATATTTCATATTTCCATTAGGAGGAAGACTCCAGCTGGAATATTATACCTAGCTCTCACACACACACACACACACACACACACACACACACACACAGAGAGAGAGAGAGAGAGAGAGAGAGAGAGAGAGAGAGAGAGAGAGAGAGAGCAAACACACTAATGGCTCAGAGCTGAAAATAATAACCAGTCCTGTATTTATTGATTTATGTATTTGTGTATGTAATTATTTATTTATTTATCTCTTTCCGCTGATATAAGACCACATTTGTATCCTTTCAGGAGTGAAATCGGAAACAGAGATGTTTCTTTTCTGCCTGAACTTTTTTTTTTGTTTGTGTTTTTCATGCTACAGACTGAAGGAGCCATAAAAAAACATCCCCCCTGCTGAATAATACAAGCAGCAACTTCAGCCTGGACAAACTTCCTCTCCACATCAGGAACACTTCCACATGCAATCATATGCATATCATCAGCCACAAAATCAACACTCACCTGTTGGTCACATTCCGGACACGATTTGGTAGCCATTTTCACTTTCTTCACTTTATTTGCGGACATTATTTTTGGGTTTTAAAATAAAAAAAAAAGTCCAAAATGTGGAGGACGGAATAATCAAGTCGATCCTGTGCCTGTAATATCAGCCACTTCTCTCTCTCTCTCTCTCTCTCTCTCTCTCACACACACTCACACACACACACTCTCTCTCTCACTCACACACACATACATACACACACACACGCGTGCACGCGCATTCACACACACACATACACTTACACACACATACATAAACCATCAATCAGCGCCCGAAACCCTAAAAGAAAAAAGTCTACAGCTCATTTTCCACATTATTCACACTGCACATGCGCAGTGCGGCTAAAAAAAGATACAGTAACCAAGAACATGCTGTTGATATTTCCTCTGTCTCTATGTGACCCGCACTGCGCATGCGCGCTCCGCCGCTACCGGGTCACGTGACCCAGGAAACAATAACGAGCCGGTTGAACGCCTATATTGTTATTTACCATTTTCTTGTATTGCTTATAAATATAAATATAAATATATATATACACAAATATATATATATATATATATATATATATATATATATATATATATATATTTTTTTTTCTTGTATATATATATATATTTTATATTTATATACATATATATTATAATATATATTATTGTTTGATAATTGTTTAATAAATATGAAAAACAGTGTGAGAAATGTTTTTATATTTTAATTACATGCATATGTAATACAAATCTAATATCTAATATTATTAATATTATTACATTAATTTTTTTTATTCTATATTTTTTTTTATTCAACTATATTGAAATAGACACTTTTCTAATATTGCTGGTTGAAACTAAGGTCAAAGGATCTTTTTTTTCTCAGCCCATCCCCCCAACACACACACACACACACACACACACACACACACACACACACACATACTTTCTGTGGGTTTTTTCCACTGACTTGAATATTAACACAGTTAAATAATCTAACCTCTAAACCCTAGCTTTAACCTCAATAACAATGTAAACAGAAATTTCCTGCCAGTTTCTGGATTTAAAAAAAAAAAAAAAAAACATAAAAAAAAGCTGCTTAAGAACTGCAGCTTGTATTTTTGTGAAAATAAATCATCGAATATATAATATAATAATATTATACATTTAATTTTCATCAACAGGAACTGGCCAAATGTCACATCTCCCTATCATTACAGTGAAGATTAAAAAATAAAGACAAATAAAGAAAAATAAAGGCAATCCCTCCGTCCCAAACACACGCTTTATTCAGATTGTCTCCTGCTGCTCGAGACGTCGTGGTCTGGAGACCAGGCAGCAGAAGCCTGTGGAGAGTTTTCCATCAGGTTTACAATCTTCACTGCCATGTAATATAATCAGTTTTCAGAAGAATGTAAGAGAAATCATTGAAAGGCCGTGAGGTTTGTCTGAAATCAGCACACTGTAAATTACAGTCTGTGTTTCTCTTCATGTCCCTTCATCACTCCTCACTATACTGTGCACTCTATAAGGAGTGTGAATGTCCATTTTAAAAAAAAGCTCACATGCTGAACTGATGAAAGACTGATGAATATCTGCGGCTCTGCGTTTCCTCTTTTTCTCCCACAAATCTGCCGTCACCGAGCAGACAAAGGCATCTTTAAAAAGTTCTGCTCGTCTCTGATGGACGGCTAATTCCTGAAGAAACGTTATCAATACACAAGCTTTTGTTTGTGTGTTTCAGAGCCGAGAATAGAAATGTAAAGTTTAAAAATGAGGTCACTGAGGTCATGATCTGATTTGTCCACCAGATAGCAGTGTTTCATTTTATTTATTTATTTACTTACTTACTTACTTATTAAATATTTTAATATATTCATTATGACAAAAAACACACCCTTCATTTACTCTTTTTGAAAAGCTGAACTCAACTGATTATTTAATTCAGAAAAAAAACATAGAGCTGTTATATATAATTACATTCACAATGCAAGTGATTAAAATATTTCAGTGTATTAAATAAAATAACTGATTCTGTTGAATATTTCAAAATAAAATAACTTAGTTAAGTATTTAAAATAATTCAGGGTAAAATTATATTAATCACCCCTTGTGGAAGATCATTAACACAGTAAAACAAGTATAGAATAACACAACACACGGTGGTCAGTTAGACTCATACAACAAATCATATGTCATATTATTTTTATGCTTTATTCCGTCAGTCTCTCGGCTGTTTACCCTTCATCTTCCCACAGACATTCTCATTCTAGACATGTTATACCTCCTTTTTCATATAAGTGATTTGTTTAATTTTGAATAATATGTATAATTTTTCCCCTATACACATAAAAATAATCAAACTAGTTGATTTTGTTATTACTATTACCATTTTACACATGCTCAGATTCTTCTTTCACCACGAATATTATTATTTTTATTAATTTTCTCTCACCATGGATATTTAAAACCAAATAAACATCGAAAATAGACAATATAGACAGCTGTAAACGTTAATCTATGCTCATGAAACTCACATTTTGGCACTGTTTTTATTTAATCATTCCATATGAACTCACTCTTATGGGGAATTTGGTAAAGTTTTGCGCCACGTGTCAGTAACCATATGACAGTCAGTGCAGTACCTCAAACTAGACAGCAGGTGGCAGTGCAGAGTCAATCTGTTGGAAAAGGTCCCGCCTCCTGCGCGCTGATTGGCTAGGAAAATCACTTTCACAAGCAGGCCTGCAATTGGACAGTTGAGGTGACGTTCCTGTTGCTGTTGGAATTATAACACCATAGCAACCGTGGAAAGCCCCTACCTTCATTGTTCTTCATTGTTCCTTTTCTGTTATTATTGTTATTATTTTATGTTCTAACTTTGTGTATTACAGCGGTCTAACTTTGTGTGCTGGTCTACTGTACTGTACTACACACTTCTTGTAAATAAATAAATAAATAAATAACCATAGCAACCGTGGAGTTTTAACGGTCGCGTGGCCCATTTTAACCGAAAGTTGACAAAACAAAATGGCGGATCTTCCTTTTTTTTTTTTTTTTTTTAACTTTGTGTATTATGAAATTTACTTTTTAGAAATTTTTATCAAATAGGCCGCCTAAAGGTCTGATAGGACTGTTTTACAAAGCTTTGTTCTATAAAATATGGCGCATCAAATTTTAAACTATATGTAAATATTAATAATTGAGCACACATATGTTCCATTTTGTGGATATCTGAGATATAATTTCATCTACAGTTGCTAATTTGCTAACAATTATTGTTTTCTGTTGTTCTTTATGAGTGTGTAGTGTACGTAAAATGTTGTAATAATAATAATAATGATATTTTGGGGCAGGGAATGTTTGTATTGATGTAATGGGCAACACTGCAGTATATTATTAGTTCGGCATTTATTTGATTTGTATTTCTTTTTAATTCGCTGAAAATTGACGTTGGCTGTTCGGGACTGCGCTCTTGTTTAAGGTTGTACATGTGTATTTCATATAATACAGCAAATAAAGCATAAAAATGAACAACATTTAAACAAAAAACTGTTTTTTTGTATGACGAAGGCGGGGTGTTTTTAGCCAATCGCAGAGCAGAGAGCGGGGATTTGTGTGCTGACGTATGCGATAAACAACGTCCTTTCTAGGATTTGTAGTTTTTTAGAAATTGCGTCTTCGTAGTCCAGTTGTGGAGATTAACCGGAAGTGGACTACAATTCCCGGTAGCGAGGAAACACGCGTTGCCGGCTGATGAAAGAGTGTAGTCTGGCGGGTTTGGGAATGAAATGCAGCTGAGGGTCTGACAACTGAGGATCTGACAAGTTTTTAGATATTAAGAATAAAACGGGTTTAAGGTTAGAAGCGGGGAAAAGGCTGTATTTAGCGCGGGTTTGTTTGGTGTGAGATATTGAAAATTGGTTCATATTTCCATTGCGCATTTTTTGAGGAGGAGGAACCGAGGAACCTGCTCCATTCATCCCTTTCATCCCTTTCATTTTGAAGGTTCTACCAGGAGATATCGGTATATTATTATAATCATAATAATGCACAGATTGGGGTCTCTCGCACACCGGGGGTTGATCTCCGGAGCTCTGGATCAGTGTGCGGTGTTAAGGCGCGTGTCTGGGAAATGGAGGTGCGGGATGGAGCGGTACAGCACCGCCGAGGCGACCGCAGCATCAGCAGCTCTGGGGAAGAGCAAGCCGAGAGATAAGATCCTGAGCATGGAGAACCTGAACCCGCAGGTGAAGGCCGTGGAGTATGCGGTGAGAGGACCAATCGTCATTAAAGCCGCGGAGCTCGAGAGAGTAATACAGCAGGTGAGGCGCGCGAGCACACTTCCGATTTACCAGGCGTCTCATTATTAATTACCCCCCCCTCCTAATTACTAATTTATTTATTTTTATATTCAGTGGCACTGAGGAAGAGACAGGAGTCAGAGCTAGAGGTAGCAGAGCTGAAGATGTTGAGGTTCTCTGGGAGTGACGAGGTTGGACAGGATTAGGAACGAGTACATCAGAGGGACAGCTCATGTTGGACGTTTGGGGGA
>CM074969.1:1894137-1906938 GCA_037577455.1 Pangasius macronema | reverse complement strand
TAGGGATAGGTGGAGAGTGATGATTCGCTGTGGAGACCCCTGAAGGGAAAAGCTGAAAGAAGAAGAAGAAGAAGGAAGAAGAAGAAGAAGATATTCAGTGCTATAAGAGCAAGAGGTGTTGAACATAGTCACATTAGCTACTTTTTTTTTTAATTTTTAGTTTATTCCAAAAAGTTTATATATAATTCAAAGTCTACATTATAAAATGTAGACCATTTGCTTGGTTTACAAAGAAGCCATTTTTTTCGTGTGTGTATGGTATTTACCTAAAAACTAAAATCAAATAATTTAAATAAAAAAATAAATAACTACACAATGTATTGTTGTTTACCTTCCATAATGAAATGCCATTTTGGAAATAAAAAAGTGCATCAAATGCACAAAAAATTCCAGTTTTCTATTGATATAAGTTTCTAAGTCCTTCCCAAATACTCTTGAGAGCATACGCTGATCAAACAAAATGCATAATTGTTCCAGAAAAATGAACAGGTGTATGAAATGTTCAGCTTAAATCTTTCCAAAACATGCTTCGCTGGATAAATCTAAAAACGCCATATGGTTGTTTAATGGAAAAAATAAAAAAGTTCCCGTTTTACAGCTGATCTAAAAACTAAATGCATAAACAGATCAAGATGGAGTGGCCATCCCAACTGAGACGATTTATAAGAATCAAAAATAAAGCAAAAATATGGATCGACATGTGGTTAGAAAATATTTATCCCATCCGGAAAAAAAAAAATTAATTTCCTTGTTTGACAGTTTTGCAACTTCTGTGCACAAACCCAACTAATGATCCAATAACAGCAAAGAATTTCTTTGTCTCCACTTTGTCCTGAGGGTGTGCAAACTTTCGCACAGTACATCTTTCCTGAAAGTATTCAGGAAAAAGTCAGTCAAAGTTTTTGAGCATCCACTTTTTTATAAAGGTACTTAGAAAGTCGTGACCCGAGACTTTACCAGATATTATGCTTGCAAATTCATCCTCTCCTTTTTATAACAAATGAAAAGAAATCTCTGCAGCTTCTGTACACTCTCAGAAAAAAACAGACTACGCTACATATCCATGTTGCTGAGGCAGTACTGTTATCCTTCATACCTTTAATTTATTACAGTACTTATTTAAAGTACATAACTGGATTAAATGGATTATTATGGATTATTATAAACGCATTTATGTAGTCAGTATCTGTCAGGATCTGAGAGATTGCCTGTTAAACCTTTAAAATGCACAGATGAGGGTTTTTGACGTAGCACTTGTTTAAAATTTTGCCTTTTCCCATCGCCATTTGGTGCTATTTAGCTTTATTAGTGACATCAGTAGTGATTAAAAGTGACTAAAACAAGACATTTGAGCTCCGTGTTGGTGAAATTGTGCCCTAGGCGTGCATTAGGAGTGTTTTGTGTCTGTGTCTAAAATAGCTCACTGTGCAGTGGATTTTAGATCACATTGTTTGCGTTATATAAATAGCTGAAAGTAAAATGCAGCCAGCGTCAATGTGAACGACTTCCAAACTTCTTTTATATGCACCGCTTCATACTTGGACCAGATGGAATCGTTTTAAAATAATAACCACTTTTTTTTGTGTGTGTAATTGTTCATTTCAGAGCAAATCGTTCCTTCAGCACTTCACCTCGCAGTGGACGTTTGGGATCGTTCTTCTGTAAAGCGTATTAAACATGAGCCGTGCTTCGGAAAGCCTCAGGGAAACGATTGCTTATGCGCAGGCAAGCGTTCAGTCTGTCTTGTTTGGTCATGTCTGCGCGACAGGTCTGGTGAAGAGAATGAAAGTCGAGCAGAGAGACGCCGCACGAAAGCAGCGTCACCAAGCTGACCCTAGCGTAAACAAATAATTTAATTTTAGCATTTGGCAGTAACAGGTATTTTCCGAAGGCCTCGACAAGCTCTTAACCCTCCCAGACGCCCACTTTTCCAGCGTCTACACTCCACTGGACCGAACCGCCAGCAATGATGCAACGCAGCTTTCTCGTGCTCTGGATGCGATCACACGGCATGACGGAGCAGGCATCTGAAGGCGAAACATTTCGAACACTGACACGACATATTGACTGAGGATTTGTAGCACTGCTGGAGTCAGGGATACAGACGAAGCGATGAAATGATGAGATTAAAAATGTTAATGTTGGATTAAAATATTAGATTAAAAATCCCTCATTCACAGGTCTGAGATGATGTTATGTAAGTGACTGAAAGAACTTTTTTGAGTAAAAATTTGAATGTAAAAACAGCTAGCGTTTTAAATATCATGTGTAAAACAACGTATAAAGCTGAAGGCAAAAGTATACGCACCCTTAGGACACTTTGAAGATTAATAAGGAATGTCATTTATAGCAATGAGACAGAAGATCCTGAAGAAATGATCGGAGAAGCTCATGGCCGACCTTCATTTAAAAGTGTTATTTCATTTTATTCAGGGTTATTGTGCTGCAGCAAACATCTACATGTCCTTTCCAACATATTGTATCTCTCTCTCTCTCTCTCTCTCTCTCTAAAGATAAAATGTTTAAACAAAGATAAACATTTTCTGTTTTTTCATTCAAAGGCCATGGGGGATGCAAACTTTTGCACTTTACACTGTAAATCACTACGTATGTAACCAGTTTCCTGTGTTCATTTTTCAGTTTCGTCTTCTCCCAACTGCCCGAACGTAGCTGTATTATGGTCTAATGTCTTCCAAAAGGTGTACCTACGACGTAGCCATAACAAAAAGAAATCATTTAATTGACTAATTTATGCTTGTTTAAGTCACCAGGAAGATCAATCCAGTGTATACTGCTGCTATAGAAACTGCTGACGATGCCATAGAGTGTCAGTGAAATGCTTTAAATCAAATTGAAAGGCTTTTTATGAATAATTTCTTCTTCTTTAATTTCTATGAGAAACCTGAGCATGTTATTTTTGAGCATCTTATTCTTCTGCATGTTTTTCCCTTAATGCATGCGTCTGAGGGATTTTGGGATGCTGCAGATTTTGGTGTTATAAGAGCACAGAAAAATAAAAGCCTAGTGTCTGATTCGTTTGGGTGTAGCTTGTAATTTGGGTGTGGTATAATCGCTGTAAACAGCATTTATTTCACTGGAATGCTAAATCTGACCGCTTATGTCTCTGACTCTAACAGGGGGGGAAGAAGCCCTTCACCGAGGTCATTAAAGCCAACATTGGAGATGCCCACGCTATGGGACAACAACCAATCACATTCCTCAGACAGGTGAGTTCAGGTGAAGACATAGAAAACGTGTAACCACGCTCGGATGTTCTTGTTGCTAAATCTCTGTCTGTGTATTAGTCTGCTCTGAGGAAGGATTGATGACGTGGCACTGGGAGACGCTCGGGAAAGCTCAGTTCTTTGGCCGTTGTTTATTGTCGGCATGTGATGTCTGAGAGTACTGTTTTATTCATCACATTCTGCTCTTGTGAGACGTTTGGGGGACAAAGTTAGGGAGGCCAGATTAAGATGGTTTGGACATGTTCAGAGGAGGGAGAGTGAGTATNTGCAGAAGATAGGGATAGGTGTAGAGTGATGATTCGCTGTGGAGACCCCTGAAGGGAAAAGCCCAAAGAAGAAGAAGCAGAAGAAGATTCTGCGCTTGTGATACGTTTCGGGACAGCTGAGCGGCAGCTGGAAGGGGTCCCTTGGCTTGAAGAGTCCTTCACTCTTCACGTCTTACCTTACAAGAACGTAGTCGTAGCTGGCTCGGTCTCTCAAAGTGAGCGACCAGGCTGAACCTGCTCAAAATATGGACAAATAGCAATATGAACCAAAAATTGAATCCAGCACTGAGAAAAAAGTTCAATAATTAGTTCCATAGATTTTAAGTTTAGGCTGTAATGTTAAAAATAAAATTCCTAAGACTGATAATGGTTGCATTAAAAGCCAGAATGGCTACAGCTTATTGTCTGTCTAGCCTAACATACAGCTTTTCACTCAATCAAAAAGTCTTTAGTAAACAAGCCTAATATTGAATATTAAATACTACAGTATATGACAGTAGCCGGTTTGGGCTCATGCCCAGGCTGTAGTTGCTGTCTCAGTGTGAGCCAAACTGTGTGTTGACCGTGAATATGTTTGTAGGACAGTGTAAATCTCCGTGACCCATTGTGTCGTCAGCATTGTCTTTTTCTGAAGCGGCTAGCAGGTGACATGGAAGTAAATATGGCACAGTGTAATATATCATACAGGTTAGAGGCCGAGTCATGAGTCGTGTGCTCCAGCCTCGTGTCATGTCTCAGTTTACAGGGCACAGGGAGTCAGATGAGCACAGGGAGTAACCTCGTGCTGATGAGAGAAAGCAGCAGTGATATGAGGCTAAATTGAAAAGCAGTTCAGCCGTGTGACTGTTTATTGCTTTTCAGAATAAAGTGTGTGTAATGAGCCGAGGATGAGCCGTCCTGCTGTCCTTTCAAACCTGCCTAAACCGAGAGTTGCATCATTAGGGCATTTTATACATCGGTTGTTTTCTTAAGCCTCTTGGCCTGTGATCAAAAGGCAAGATTTATGACCCAGCATTGCCAAAATGCCCTGTTGGCCTCTTAAGTAATCATCCTGCAGTAATATTCCACGCTCTTTCTAAGCGTTCTCTGCATGTGATGTTGACTGTCGGCTGTAATTGTTTTTCCAGTAACCTGCTGCACGAAATAGCGAGCTGTTTGTGAATTGTTCTCAGGGTGTTGGCCCTCGCACCAGCCTGAGGTTCCAGATGAATTTTCACTGGGTGTTTTGATAAATCGTGGCTTCGATGTGAAACCTTTTTTGCTCTGATTAATGCAGAACATGTAATAGCGTGATGGAAACAGATCTATATATAAAAACGATGAAGTAGCAGTCTTTCAGTTGCTTAATTTTAATTACACACATACTATTACAATATTAAACATATTGTTTTGTCCTGTTTTCTAGTAACGTAAAGATAACCCAGAACATGATTAATGGTTTCCCACTTTTACCAGAACAGCAGTTGATGAAAACTTTGCAACTGATGTGTGTCTTCAGGTGGTGGCTCTCTGCATGTTCCCCGAGCTCATGGACAGCCCGAGCTTCCCCGAGGACGCCAAGTGGAGAGCACAGCGCATCCTGCGGGGCTGCGGGGGACAAAGCATTGGTGTGTGTGTGTGTGTGGGTGTGTGTGTGTGTGTGTAAGATAAATAAATAACTAAAATTTGGACTGGGGAAGAGACAAAGAGGGAGAGAAATAGATAGAAGGAAGGAGCTGATGGAGAAAAACAGGCAAACAATGGGAGAAAGACGCATGGACAGTGAGACAGACAGACATGGATGGACAGATCATTTATCGATGGCCAGAAAGGAAATAAATGAAATCATTATACACAGACTGAGAGTGTGAAACAGTTAAAGACAAAGACAGGAGAGAGAGAGAATGATAGTGTTCCATAGTGCTGTAAATCACACAAAGCAAGAAGTGAACACTGGCCTTGACTAATGACACAGCAGTTTTGCAGCAGTAAGTGATTTCTCCTGCTCTGTGTGTGTGTGTGTGTGTGTTTATGGTCATGTCTCAGGCTCGTACAGCTCCAGCGAGGGGGTGCAGTGTATCCGTGCGGACATCGCAGCATACATCGAGCATAGAGATCATGGTGTACCAGCGAACTGGGACAACATCTTCCTCACCACCGGGGCCAGCGATGGCATCATGGTACGATCCTTAAGCCAGCTCTGAGCTCAGAGAGCATGCAGTAACCTTTTGGAGAGGACACATTAATGACTAGAACATTGTATGAACAAACCTGACACCAAAACATTTTCCCATTTTAATGTCAACAAGTACAACATGTCACTGTAATTCTTGCGACATACTTGTTGATGAGAACAGGCAAACAGGTAATAGATAAATTAGTTCCACAGGGATTTTGGGAGTTAATTTTGTATTTCCACGGTGTTCACACAGGAACTGTGCTTGCTGTGTGTACTGTATGCTTCACCCTTTAGAGCATGCATGGGCAAACTATATCCCATGAGTTGGATCCTGTCCTCCAGCTGCTTTAATTTTATTTTTTTCAGTCCTGTAGTGCCTCAATACATCCAGCAGGCGCATATGCATTAACGCAGCCTTTTACAGCAGATGAGTGTGCCACACAGAAGCAGCACAGGCATGTTCATTAGCTAGAAAAATTACAAATATCATATACCATATTCATGCTTTAGTTTGTATTGAATGTTTTCCAAATTTAAACTCGAGTGACCCACAGCATGAGTGAAACTAAAACTGGATAAAGATCATATCAAGATGGGAACAAGTGCAATATGCAGGGAAAATATGCAGCAAGAACAACACATCTTCACGTGTCTAATGCAAAGACTTGATGCACCAAGTATCGTATAATAGTCTCTCATGTAGCCAAGTTTGTAGAGCATAGTACATGCGTGTTATGTATAAAGTGGTGGTGTTACAGTGGTGTCAAGGCCATCCATTATGCTACTTCACCTAATAAACACTGTTGATTTTGTTTGTTCCTCAGAACATTCTGAAGCTGCTGGTGTCGGGTGAAGGTCGTAACCGTACGGGGGTGATGATCCCCATCCCTCAGTACCCGCTTTACTCAGCTGCTATCACTGAGCTGGGCGCAGTGCAGATCAATTACTACCTGGACGAGGACAACTGCTGGGCGCTGGATGTCAACGAGCTCCACAGAGCGTACCAGGCTGCTAAACAGCACTGCCAGCCCCGAATCCTCTGCATCATCAACCCCGGAAACCCCACCGGTGGGACAGTACATTCCTTTACTGACTAGATATTTGCAGTGCAGACAGGGTTGAAATGCACATCCAGGGCATTTGGATTTAAAAGGCCTTTTTTTCTGATTAATACACATTATACAGGCATTATAACTAAGCTGACAGCTGAGCTATATTAACTCCAGGTTAATATATCTGTTTCTCTCTGTTTATTCCATGGCCTGAAGTACCTGCTCAGGTGTGTTAGGAGCTGGTAAACCTGTGCAATAAAAGAAGAGTGTTATCTAATTCACATGACCTGCATATCAGAATATTCTAGACTGTGTTTTTTTTTAGGGAATAAAACACACTGTGCTGTGCTGTTGTAGGAAAATAATCAGTGTCAGAGTACTGTGTGTGTTTTATTCCTGTTCTATCACAGCAATTTTTCAACAGTTACTTTTTTATCTGTTTATAGTTACATTTAATGTTTTTGGCATGTCTGAAACAAGTTAGTTCTTGTTCTCGTTTACGTTACAGCAATATAAACATTTTCACGTAACTCTGTACGCTCAAATTAATTACGTCAATCTCAGAGAAAGTCTTAGAAAGTGTAGCTACATAAAGTTTCCAAATGTTTGTTTCCAAAACATCAAATACTGCATTACAAGCGGACTAATGATAATGACAATCGCTATACTGCTGGAATCAAACGTGTGTGTGTATGTGTGTGTGTGTGTGTGTGTGTGTGTGTGTATAGTGTAGGTTGTTGTTACATAAATACTCATTCGTAATGGTTTAAAGATCCTGTTATGATGATAAGTTTCAGAAAAGTTCTTCTCTGTATAAAAACAAAGCCCAAAACACTCACCATATAAAATGTATAGATTCTGGAGATGTAGCAGATTTAAAGGACAGCAAATAAGATTTGATTAATGAATCAGTTTGGTTAGATTTTGCTGTCTGTACTTAATGTGCTATTCTGTCTATCTCTCCGTCCTTCCTCTCCCTGTGTAAACAGGTCAAGTCCAGAGCAAGAAGTGTATCGAGGACGTCCTGCACTTCGCCTATGAGGAAAACCTCTTTGTCATGGCTGATGAGGTAATGATGTAAAGCCAACAGGATTAGTGGCTCTCGTGCTACTTCACACTTAAGAGGCCAAAATGTTCTGTTAAAGTTTGTTAAGTATTGAAATGGGGATTATATTTGGACTAGTAAATTGGGGGAGAAATGATCATACAATTAAGCAGTTCTAGAAATAACTGTTAGTTGCAGCTTCAGTTTCAGGTCACCTTAAGTATAATCTTCCTCCTTACGATAGTTCATGTGCTAAATATTACGTGTAATGTTTATTTCTTTGGTATTAATATGCCTTATTTTACCCTGCAGGTGTATCAGGACAACGTGTATGCCCCCGGCTGCCAGTTCCACTCGTTTAAGAAGGTGCTATATGAAATGGGGCCGGAGTACTTTAACAGCGTGGAGCTGGCCTCCTTCCACTCCACCTCCAAAGGTTACACGGGAGAGTAAGTACAGCCAACTGAGTCAGCACGGCTCTGAAATTATACTCTCGCACATAACCGCCTCATCCTGCGGGCACATTAATGCTTACCGCAGCTTAAACTAAAATACACATTTGGCACGACGAGCAGGAAATACAATGATCAGGACATCGTGTGCAGTACAACAAACTTTATGTTGAACACAGGACAACATAAAGCGCAAAGAATATCATAAATACACATAATGGCATAGCTCACAAAGAGTTATGATTTGTGTAGTCATATCAGCGTATGAGTACAATCCAGTGCAACACTGTGATAAATCAAATCCCAGGTAAATAGCCAGCAGAGATATTTGGCTCAGTTCTTATTCACTAAAGAGGCCAGGTGAGGTGATTGCTGTGACAATGCTGACAGACCGGAAAGGCATTGCTGTAGTCCAAGTACTGCTCTTCTTCCTGTTATTAAAATGCCAGCAAAACAGCAGCTCTGACAGCAGTGCAGCTGCAAATCACAGGTTTGTATTAATGCACTTGTTCTTGCACATGATCGTTTCTATAGTAACAGCTCATTCACAGAGGCTCGTAAGGTGGGCGCTCCATGTAAACGGATTAAAACCGTGTGTAATCATTGATATGGTGAAATTTTCTGTAAGGAGATAAAAAATTAAAATTAAATAAAAATTTATGGAAGGAGTCTCCAGTGTCAGTGCTTTGTAACACTCAAGAGGTAAAGCTGTAACTTTAAGTTTTAAGACATCTTCAAGCAGGAAACATGTTCAAATGACTGCTTGTGTAAAATCACACATGCTACTGATGCAGTAATTGTTGATCAGGTTGGAAAAACACTGGAGTATGTCTGAATCCATTCTGGAGTTTCTTTTGGGGAATTTCTAATCCTCTGTGCTCATAAAGCGCTTAAATCCTGACAGCGTGCACTAGATGATCTCTAACTCTTAGCTGTGTTCCTCAGGTGTGGATTCAGAGGAGGCTATATGGAGATCCTTAACATGGACCCGGAGGTCAAGGCCCAGCTGGTGAAGCTGGTCTCGGTCAGATTATGCCCCCCCGTTGCCGGACAGGCTGCCATGGACGTGATCGTGAATCCTCCTCAACCAGATGAGCCGTCCTTCGTGCAATTCCACAAGGTTTGAAATAGCTTGTGTGATTTGCGTCTGTTCGCACTTCAGAATCATAACTCTGAATTAAATATACGTACGCTGACGTGTGTTTCAGGAGAAAGCAGCAGTCCTGGGAGCTTTAGCAGACAAAGCGAAATTAACGGAGCAGATCCTCAACGCAGTGCCTGGGATCAAGTGTAATCCCGTGCAGGGGGCCATGTACGCCTTCCCTCAGATTTTCATCCCTCCAAAAGCAGTGGAACAAGCTAAGGTACGTCTTCACTGCTTCATATTGTAGCCTGAACCTTGGCATTCGTCAGTGACTTTTTGTAAACTCGGTTACAAGCACAAAGGGTGTATCGTGGTGTGTAAAGTAGCATATAGAAAAAGCAAGGTGCGTTGTGAGATTTAACATCCACTCACAGTGACCAGCTGAAATGCAGCGCCTGTTCACCTGCACTATACTATGGTTCACTGATTGTACTCTGATGGCCGCGTGCAGGCTTTGGGAATGGAGCCGGATATGCTGTACTGCCTGCGGCTCCTCGAGGAAACGGGAATCTGCGTGGTGCCTGGCAGCGGCTTCGGACAGAGAGAGGGCACGTACCATTTCAGGTAATCTTACTTCCTTCTCCTCAGTCCCCACTCCCCATGCAAGTCTTTCTCCATCCCAACTTCCTAAATCATGTCTACAAGCAGCTGTTTTAAGACGTGCCATAACGTGTCTGTATTTACCGATACGTTACCCATAATGCACTGCCAGAGGTTTAACACTGAGAAATGCGTGCGAGTGGTGACTGTTTAGAAAATACACATTCAGATGAATTTATGATCAAATAAAGTGTAAGGTAAGCGACATTGTCTGTAACATAGTGCTAGAGATCGTACGTATTTCTCCTAACCCACTAATCACCCACCTTGATTATAGATATTAGCCATCTAAAGAATAAGCTGCAATTATGCAAATTTATGACATTATTTGGTGTTTAAACTTCATGTTCTGTTGAATCAGGATGTTTGATGGCCAGGATTCTGCTATAGACTACTTACACGGTGTTGTGTGACTGATAAATCATTCACTGGACGAGATCTTCCCCTATGTACAGATCTCCTAACAGCATTTTTTTTGTTATTTCGCCGTTAACTTCGTAGATATTTATGATAACATTGATCTCACAAGTCATATTCGGTGTAATAAGAGTTAAAATGGCGTCCTTCGCCTGAAGTTAATGCCAGGTTTTTATAATTTATTAAGCAAAACGTTTCATATGATGAAATCCTTCCACAGTAGCAGGGTGGCATTAGATTTGCATTTGCTGAGATTCTCAAGAACAAGGAGTGCCTTGTTCTAGTGCAGGCTGTAGGAGGGGAACTGCATTTATCAGATTCTGTACTGCATTCCTCTCAAGCTTCACTTCAGCTCTGCTTCTGTTTTATTTCAGAATGACCATCCTGCCATCTCATGAAAAGCTGAAGGTGCTCCTGGAGAAGGTGCGAGATTTCCACATCAGGTTTCTGAAGGAGTACTCGGACCTCCAGGACCCTCAGTGCAGTGTCGCAGCATGAGCTGCTGAGCGCCGACCACGGGACACGTCAGAAACATTACTTAACACACTAACCACGAGTAACAGTAGTGTTAAGTAACTTTTTTATCTACATGAAATTCCCATAATTTGCTTTAAATCCCCTCAAAAACTCCCAAGGTTCAAAAGGACTATTATTTCATGATCTATATGTGCCTTTGTGCTACTGAAACATAATTAGGAATGGGATGGAGTCAATATGGTTTAGTTATGAAAGAACTAACACTAAAGCATGAAATGATGAAACGTGAGAAAAGGCTGTTTTCTCAGTATTTACAACATGACTCATCTTCGTTAAACGCACGTTTTTACATCACAAATGAGATTACAAAATTAGGTTTGTTAATATGTCTCTGAATATTAATGTTTTTATTTTATTCCATTCTTCGTATAAAAAGCCCCTCCAGATATATCCCTTATAAATAAAAATACCGTGTGGCTTTACAGCGTGTGTAATTAAAACTTGTAGCCAGTCCGCTAATAAGCTAGCTAACATTCGGCTAACAATTATGTAATTAAGACAATGGCCAGGTTCGCTAACAAACTAGCTTTACATCACGCTAACTTTTAAGGTAAACAAGAAGAAGAAGATTATATTGTGTAAACTAGTACACTAACCAACACAAACTACTAAGTTATGCAGCTGAAACTAGTACCTATAGTAGCTCTTAAACTGGCCAACAAAAGCTATTAATTATAATTAAAAGAAAGTTTTAGATTTTTTTTAATTTTCAGATTCGTATTGTAAATAGTTTCTGCTTTATTTTTATTGATAAGGGATGTGAAGGACCTCCGTGATGATCTATGCTCTATTTAAAACACTTTTGCACTTCCCAGGGAAACTGCTGTACACAGCATTAATTAACGCACACCTGGACAGTGTTGATGTAATTTCAGAAACGCACATTTCATGACAATTAAGGTATATTTTTTGAACATTGTGTGCTAAACATATTGTGAACATTGTTGAAAGGTTACTTAGAGAAAGGGAGCGTCTGTGCCAGGTGTGTCTGGCATTTGCACCTTATTATTATTTTGTTTATTTTTATTTTTTTGCTTCCAGGGATGTAGTTGTGTTACTGCTCTCATGTGCTACTCAGTTTTATGTGTTTTTTTGTACTGAAGTAACTGATGATTACATTTTGCATGTCAGATATAAAGAATTGCCAAACCTTTCATCACAGTTTAACAATTATCCTCAATTCCTCATTTTGCCATCACATTTTAACCATTTAAAATAAAACTCGAACAGAATTATGAAATTGTAATGTTGTGTATGCAGTAAGCAAAACAGATACCCAGAGACGATGCCTAACTATACTGTCTCTTTCCAAATGTATTGTAATTTGAAGTGTCCGTTATATCAGTATATTTTACTGATTATCTGCTCGTCTAATCTCAGAGATTGGACTGCTGCATTATCGTCACTTCACTTCAGTGAGTTTGACTTTTATTTGTGGACATTTTTGTCTCGAAGTTTGAATTAATGAAGGCAAATCGATTTTGTCTGAATTTTTGCAAGGTACATCCTTTTTTTTTTCTTTTCATCAATGTTTACATTCATTTTGCCTTGCCTCGTTAACGTCTAATTTGACTAATTTCATGTGAACTGTAGTGAATCTAAATGCCAAATTAAAGCTGTCATTAAAGTGAAGACTGTTAAATTACCGTTTTGCGTTTTTTTTCTCTCTCTCTTTCTTTAATTTCTCTAAATATGTACCATTACTTTAAAAAAATACTTTCTCTGTAACACTGAACTTTTGGGGAAAAGAGTATTTGGAAATCTTAACACTATAGTTTAAAACAATCCGAAACCTCCATGTAAGTGAATCTTCTACTTCTTCTTCTTCTTCTTTCGGCTTTTCCCTTCAGGGGTCTCCACAGCGAATCATCACTCTCCACCTATC
>CM074969.1:1873029-1886889 GCA_037577455.1 Pangasius macronema | reverse complement strand
TTCCCCTTGATTCTTGCTGATATTTTTCTATCACATAGAACTTGACACCTTTCTCCACCTCTTTCCCACACTCACCACTACTCTAGCAAAAGCCCATTATTTTTTATATATATATATATATATGTGTGTGTTAAATACTCTCCACATGCACTCTCGCACATGCATAGTTTGGCTTTTGGGTAACATGCTGAATTTCAGTAAGTAGATGAAAGTTCAATATTTTTGAACTCAATAATTCAATAAGTCATGGGTGAGGTAAGAGGAATAAAATTGGTCAGGACATGCTGTTGTAGGGAAACCAATCATTACACCACCTCTCCTTGATCAATTGCCTCTCATATTACAATAATAGGTTGATTTGGCTCTGGAGAGGCCACAAAATTCATCCTGCATACTGAATATATGATTCAGCTATCTTAAAGAAAGCTCATGTATCCCAGGGCGTTATTCCGTGACTCAGCTTCACACCAAAATACTTAATCAGCAGAGATGAAGTGATGAAGCTCAGTTAAAGTGCACATAGTTTTACCTGCTGAAAATGTAGGCTTGACTCTCAGGCACAAAATAAAAGTAAATTTAATCATGTGCACAAAAATCACCTTCTGAAAAGAAATGAAGGAAGGACACGGTTGCTTTCAGAGAGATAGTTTTATTTAACAACTTCATAAACTTTTTTTCCACAGAAGTTATAAGCCTACAGCTGCTTTCCACCCACTTGTTTCATATGATTTTTTTTAATTATTTTTATTTATTTGGATGTTTCAGTGCTTTCCCAGCATGCACCTGGGTTGAAGACAGATACAGGCAAGTGAAGGTTTTATTTAAACTAGATCATAACTGCAGCTCATAAAGCTTAAATGACAAACACTTTAATTTTATACACAATGCTGTAGACTCTTGCTCCAATTCTTAAAATATAACAGAAAGGGAAAAAAAAAAAGAAGTAAAAATCTACAAAGTAAAGTGGTAAAAATCAATCAAGCACAAATACATACAAACCAACCTAAAAATGTGATGCTTATTATAACGTCCCAAAGGTGTTTTTGTCTTAATTTAAAGGACTTTTCTCTTTTACGGTTTCTCTCTCTCTCTCGCACAAACATACTCTCTTCAAACAAAGAGGCTCGAGTCCAAGGCCAGAACTGCACGTTGAGATTAGTTTTAAATTAACTCTAAATACTATGCCGACAGCAGAAACAGCAACAACAACAAAAAAAATGCAAGTTACACACCAAGTAAAAGAGAAACGACCTTTTTTTCTTCTCCTCCGTCTGATATGAGGTTGCCTTTATAGGAAACTAAAAGGGGCGGCTGCCAGAGAAGAAAGAGAAGGGGGAGGAGCTACGGGCTCATATGTGCGTTCACTAGGGAAAGAAGCGTACTCGCTGTTTAAGGCGAACCACGATCAGACGGAAGGAAACAAAAAAACAAAAACAGCCACACCTTTGTTGATCTGATGATGTGCAACTAGAAAATTTTTTTTCCTTCTCTGGATCCAGACAGGTTGGGGTGGTCATGCTTACTGATGGGCGCACTGCACCCCGGGGCCGTGATGGCCGCCCTCTTCGTCAGAGCTGTCGTTGTAGGCTTCGCGCCGATGGCTGCCGGATGAGCTCTGGCTGACGTTGAATTCCTGCAGGTCCACTTCCTCTGCATCGCCGGAGATGATGGGAGCCTCGGTGCGCGAGGGCAGCAGATCCTCCAGTTCCTGCAGGCGAGGAGATGATCATCAGGCTTTAATCAACATCCTCATACCCCGCCCTCTTACTGTTTAGCTTGGGGGTAATACCTTAAAAACATTTTGCCCAGGCTCTTCAAGCGTACCAAATGGTGGGGAATTCACTAGTCTCTGACTCACAGGTGAACGTTATTAATAAAATAGTTCGATGAAAACAGAGCTAGATATAGACAGACAATCAGCCTAGACATTAGCACAAAGTTGCTAACAATTCTATCTGTTAGCAAAACACACCAAACCTCATGTACTTCTGTCCATCGACATCCTTATGCTACAGAAAAATATTCAATTATTCTGCAGAACATTCCAGCGTGCAGCTACGTGGTGAAGTATTATATATATATTTTTACATATATTTTTATATCATCTTTTTTTCACAAACCAATCAAAATCCTGATTGATAAAACCAAAGCCCTGCCCTCTCAAATATGCTGTTTCTCTCCGAAACACGTCACGCGATGAGGAAAAACGTGTTCGGATATCTACTTCACTCCCCTGACTCACAGCTAAACTTTACAGCTTCACTGAAAAACCTCCTGCTCGATTTATTCAAATTATTCGCACACTAGACTCAAATAATTCAGCATCATCCCCATGTTCGGACATAAAAGCTGGACACGAAGGACCTGCGATCGCGCGTCATCGTTACACTCACTGATAGTTTCTCTGGGCTGATCCATTTGCTCTCTGGGAACTGAACTTCAAACTTGATGAACAGGTCTCCTTTCTCGAAGGGGTTGCGGTAATGTGGCATCCCCTCACCTCTCACAACTCTGACAGAACCTGCAACACACACACAGGTAGTTTTATAATCCCTCTGCATGAACCCATAAGCCGCTCAGAACGGAACAGAGCACATCGTTTGCACATCACTCACCTGGCTCGATGACTTTGCCAGCTGGGTATTTCACCACGATCTGTCTGCCGTCCAGATGTTTCAGGACGAACTGAAAACCGCAGAGTGCTTCGACCAGGCCGAGCTTGTGGGTCATGTGCAGGTCGTGTCCGTCTCTTTTATATATCTAGAAAAAGGAAGATGATTACAGATCATGTGGGTAAAACCAGAAGAAATACAGATGCAATCTCAGTTACTCTACAGGGTGTCCCAAGTCTCCATACACAGGGGAAATTAACACTTTATATATTTTTCCAGATAGCCTTTAAGAATGTCTTTGACAAAAGAAGAACATACTGAAATCATTCTCATGGCTGGATCGGGAAGCTGTCACAAAGGTTGCGATGGACTTTAACAGGAAACATGGCGAGCACACTGTCACCAAACTTATTAACAAATTCAAAAAGACTGGAAGTGTTGAGGACCAACCGAGAAGTGAACGTCCACGAACATCCACTGACGAAGATACAACTGACGTGGTGCAGGCGAACACGGTCCCCTGTGTATGGAGACTTTTGGGACATTCTGTATAATAAATTTATTTATTTACTTCATTCCTGCTGATAACCCACTCTTCTTTTTAAACTCTATCAGCACTTATTTTTGTGTTCCATTATTATTATATTATATTATATTATATTACACAGTCCCCTATGTATGAAGACACTTTCGGGACTTCCTGTATTATGTAATCATCTATGTAAAAGTGTGTAAGATCAATTTAAATTATATTTATATTTATACATATATATATATATATATATATATATATATATTTAAAAACCGAAAATTACATCACGTTTCATGTTCTTTTGAGGAAAAGAAAGCGCACTCTGCTGTCTGCTTCGCCCTAAAACTTAGAATTTCTCAATTTTTCGAAGTATTAGATTATGCATAATCGCGATATTTACATTTGCGATATTTCGATATATTGTGCAGCCGTAGTACATATGCACACAACACTGTTTTGTCTGTAATCTGATCACATTTACACAGACTGATGCACAATCTGATATTAGAAAGCAACAGGTCTAAGAGACAAAACTAAAGGTGCATCAGGTAAGATACGTGTGTGTGTGTACATATATAATGTGTGTGTGTGTGTTATATATATATTTTTTTTACATGACAATGCATATCCTGCACTCACTCTGGAATCTACCCAAACCCCCTGCCCACCCCAAACGAATAAAGGAGGAGGACAGGATATAAAACCAAAAAAAACGGGGAGGTAATTTCCTACCACATCTTTGACATTAAGTCATTTTTTCCCAGTCATCACTGCATCGACACACCATCACTGTAACTGTCTCACTCTGCCTGAATGACATTTACATGTACAATAATGGTTTAACGGTTAAAAGCTCCCACTTTGCATAAAAAAGTCAAAACCCCACAGAACATGCGGCTGCCTATCAGGGGGCCAATCGCGATCGCGTCGCCTTGGTGATAGTTAACGGTGAAGACTATGCTAAAATAGCACTTCCCCTTAAGCCCTCTCTCATCAGTTTCCATGAAAGCTTGCGTCAGCACGATCTGCCAGGCTATTTTGAAGAGGGCTTCAGAAGCTTCTAGGCCTGGAGGTGACAGGAACACAGAGGCTGCGGCTACGAGTCAGACAAAGAGGCGTCAACGCCAGAATGAAACGACTAACAAGAATGTGCACAAATAACACGTATGATCAAAATAAACCACTGCCACTTGACCTGTATCCCCATAAACTATCGCTAATACACTCTCGCTGTTACAGTCTCCATCTCACCGACACCTTCTGAGAGCTAGATGAAGTTAAGGGGAAAATGCAGTGCATTTCTTAAGTGATGTAACATAAAACAAAGAAGGAGGAAGAAACACTGTTTTTTTTTTTCGTTTACAGAGAGCTGAGTGCTTGTGAGCAGGAATTAGTGATGGGTAAAATCTGGAGAATAGACCACAGCATGGTCCTGACACTCTGTCACTGCAATCTGCGTTGCTCTCTCTCCCTCCCTCCCTCACACACACACACACACACACACACACACACACAATCAGCTTGCTGCACTTGCATCCATCCTGCAAAGTCATGCTGATGCAGTATAAGATCCATCACACCCATATGTGGCTCTTCCCCAAACACACAACTGTCTAGAGCGTCTCTGTGTTCTGTAGCGTTACAGTTTAACCTTCACTGGAGCCAAGAGGCTCAAACCTGTCTTGCATGACGATGCTCCTGTGCACAAAGCGAGCTCTATGAAGACATGGTGTGAGAAGGTTGGCGTGGAAGAACTCGAGTGTCCTGCACAGAGCTCTGACCTCAACCCCACTGAACACCTTTGGGATGAACTGGAACACCGACTGCACCCCAGACCTCCTCGACATCAGAGCCTGACCTCACTAATGCTCTCGTAGCTGAATGAACACGAATCCCCGCAGCCACGCTTCAGAACCTCCGGAGTGAAGCTTCAACAAGATTCGACGTTCTCCGTGCTTTACTGTATCTGTTGTTATAGGAATAGAAAGATGCTGTGATGGTGTGGACGAGCAGCGTACCTCGTGCTCCTTCTCCTGCAGGACGAGGACGATGTCTCCAGGCTCCACGCCCGGCGCCTGATCCGCCTCTCCTCCGAAGGTGATCTTCTGCCCGTGTTTCATGCCTTTGTCCACGTGCACCTCCAGGATCTTTACCTCCTTCACCACTTTCTTCCCCTCGCACTTTTTACAGCGGTCTTTCTCACTGATCACCTCACCTACAATCACAAACGCACATTTCTCATTTCTGTTTCATACACATTCACTGCTGATAAAAGGTTTCAGTGCATAAACAATTCCAGCTGACGAACTGTAAAAAGTTAACTGGTCTGGGTTTTAGCTTTGATGGAGCATTTACCTTCACCATTGCAGTCAGTGCAGACGGACTGCATCTGTTGGACCATGCCAGGAGCCAGCTGTCTGATCATGATGCGCATACCACGCCCCCTGCAGGTCGAACACTTCTGCACTGCACCAGTCTTCCCTCCCTGGCTGCAAACACAGACAACAAAATTCTCCCTCTTCACTGAATCCCAACACGATGCCAATACAGTCATAAAGCACTCTATGTCGAATGCTCAAATCTGATTGGTGAGAAGCTGTTGATTAATTCTCTACAACAGAAGCTCTCACAGAAGCGCAGGTGCAAATCACAGGATCGCGTTTATATCAAAGCGCTCATGCTAATTGTGCTATCGCTTCTACGCTAAGAGGTCATTCTCAAGGACTTTTCGGACGGACGCTCCACATAAACAGATTTAAAAACAATTGTTGATATAGTGAAATTTCTGATAAGGCAAATGTGTTTAACATTTATGGAAGGAGTCTCCAGTGTCAGTGCTTTCTAACAGCTGTGGCCAAGCTTTCAGACATCTTCAGGACAGGAGTTTATACTTTGCGGTTTCTCTTTAACATGATGTACTGTTTTATTATTTTATTTTTTTTGTTTTATTAACTTCAAGAGAGAAAAAAGGTGCTGACGAAACAACGACTGTTTATAGCTGCTGTAAAGTAAGTGATGACACAAATTAACTTGTTTCATAGACGTTGCACAACATTAAGTGTAAATGAACAGGGGAAAAAAAAAAAGTATGCCTTAAACATGATCATTCTTTAATAAGAAAAAAAAAATACTAACGTTGACAAATTGCAGTGGTATCAGAGGAAGGAAACACTTCAGGACATGCTGTTTTCGGAAAATAATCAACTTTAACGGCGCTGCACTGATGATTACTTTCTATAACAGCGTGACATTGTTTTATTCCTTACATATTCGTTTTTATTAATTTAAACAAACATGAGGATAAAAACTGACTTTTGGGGACCATTTGTAAAATGGCTGACATTTTATTAACGTCACTAGACAAAAATCACTTCATTTCAAATACTTACCCATTACAAGTGCTACAAAGGACGTTCTTGCTCAGCTGTAATTTGGTTGTTTTCCCATTATACAGATCTTCAAGTGAAACCCTAAAGATAAAGAGGAAAAACCAAATTATACACCAACAAACAAATTTACTACGGCCAAAATACATCTAAATCCTATGCACTATGAAGATCATGGTTCCTAAAAGGACTAGATCAGCGCTAACAGGATGAATAGGGTAACCTCTGAGTTCAAGGTCAACCCACGACGACGCTTTTCCATTTCTACACGTCGCTAATCTACTGAGAACGCGACGACTCACTTGAGAGGGTGCACCATGTCCTCCCCTCTCCGCCGGCCGCCGTTCCGGCTGCGCCCCTGACCGCCCATGAAGCCAAAGAGGCCACCGCCGAAAATGTGAGAGAAGATGTCGTCCATGCCGGGTCCTCCTCCGCCCCCTTCTCGCAGGCCTTGCTCTCCATAGCGGTCGTACAGCTCCTTCTTCTCTGGGTTAGTCAGCACTTCGTACGCAAAGCTGATCTCTTTGAACTGGAAGCGAACAAGATAAAAAAGGTCACCGCTCAGCTATTCTAACATTTCTGTTTACTCCTCGCTGAGCTCAAATATGACTGACATTTCAGAAGAGTGCATTCTCAGCATGATAAATACGTTACTAATTCTGATAAAATTAAATCCCGGACGTTTAAGACTCTTAGAGCTCTTCACCTTGCAGTTGCAGCTCAATTATTCAAATGAAGTTCATTAAGTTTTCCTTCGTTCGTTTGTAATTTAACACCATGCCAAGCTACCATGACAGGAAACAGTAGCAATAAAAATTTTAAAGTGTCTTAAAGTTTACCTTCGATAAAAAAAAAAATCATTTCATCATACATAAAAACCTTTTCGTATGAATCAACAGAATAAAGAAATTAAAAATCATCACAGTCCATTAAACAATGCCTCAGAGATGCTGGACTTTGGCATAAGGGGCATGAAGGAGGATCTTCACCTGTTTAACAATAGTGAGTCAGGAGTGGGCTATTCGGCGACGGGTGTAAATGACAAGCAGAAACGACATTTTCTACCGACAACACGGCTGATTTCGTGAAGTTGATTTGTACTACATTGGTCATTTTCCTTGGAATTGTTTCCTGAATCCTGATCACACTAAACTGTTGCAAAAAATCTTTATTCTTTTGTTAACTTTGTCAGTACGAAGTTACACAATGCGAGGCCTTGGACGTATTTTTTTTTTTTGATACAGTCTAAAAGAAAGGGATTTGAACTTCTTAATTTTGTAATAAAACCAGATATGAAACTGACACATTCCTCAAAATTAACGTCCTCAAAATCTGAGACTTTTTGACAAAATCTGCTCATCATATTGCTTCATTATTAGCTTTTAATCCCAGATCCATAAAGATAAACACTCACATAGTACAGCTTGTTTATAAATCCTTACCTTATCTCCAGCATTGGGGTTCTTGTCCGGGTGATATTCCTTTGCTAATTTGCGGTAAGCCTGAAATAAATGTACGTTACAAACAGTTACACAGACGCCACCAGGAAGGGATTGCTTTATTAACAATAAACAGTACTCTCTTATGATGTTTAATGCCTCAAAACAGTCGCATGTAGAATCACATCAGTATTATTAAAGCCATATTAACAGTTTATATTTACTTAAAAGCAACAGTGTTGACTGATACAAAATTAAACATATTCCTTCTATCAACAATTTAAGAACCAATGCGCAAGGTGAGAATTTGTCGGTCCAAAAACAACTTAATGAACCAGAATAGGAACAATATCTTCAGATTTAAAAAAAAAAAAACAGTACAATTACACCAGTGTGGTTGTTGCAGATTTCTACGTTGATAATGGAGGATACTTCTGTCAGTAAGATGCCATTCAGACCAGAGCAGACTTTCGAAACGCCTCACGTTTAGTGTTGTAACGAGTATTAAATCAGTGGGTTTCAGTTTTATCCAGAAAGGACGTTTGTGGCTGCAGGCTTGTGGAGTCAGACCTGATTCCACTCGTCTGATCAGCTCATCCTGCTCGCCAGTCTGACTCGGCATCTGGTAAAATATGTAGGCGTTAAAATATATTTGGACCAAACGTTTCATTCTCTCCTCTTTAATCTGATGCCAATTTGTGTGTGGGGACAAATCTAGTGACTTTCAGCCAATCCCTGATCCCCGCCGACCGATCCCCAACGACCGCAGTCCCCAGACCTCCGATCCCCGCCATTCCCCGACGACCAATCCACAAACACCACCGTTCCCCGGCGACTGATCCCTGATCACCACTGTTTCTCTGTTTACAACTCTCTCCTTGGGGATATTAACAGTAATAAAAGCGAGTTCCTTCGTTCATAACCATTTCCTGCGTGCCTGTTTCCCAACCCCTCACTGCCGTGGCTTCATTATTCGTAGAAATGACAGATTTTTAAAAAAAATATATTTAAATAGCTTGCGATGTCATGACCAAAAGTCTACTTTCTATAACAAATGTTACCGTTATTACATCCTATTTCTTCTGAAAATCCATCTTTCTCCTTATAACATGCTACGGTATTCAAACGACCCTGGAGATTTAATGAATATGCAAATTAGCCTGTGACATCATGCAGTGACTTCCCCTGAAAAATAAAAAGTTAGCAACACTAGTTATAATTCTTACAGTTTAGGCTCTGGTTTATGTTTTAACCACCACGTGTGGTAGGTGCTAGTTAACTAAGCCGTGAAGAGAAAGGCTGTGAGTAAAAAAAATGCGTAAAAAAAAATAAAATAAATAAATAAATAAAAAAAAAAAAGAGGAAAAAACATGTAATGCACCGTTAGCTTGATGACGTCATGGGAAAATTGCGTAAGTCATATTTCGTAGCGAACAACTTTTGTTAGCTTCACTCAGCCAGTTAGCCTGTTAGCTAGCAACACGTTTCACTTGATAGATAGTTAGTTAGTTGGCTAGTTTTACCCGTAACCATGACTACGACCTCAGCGCTAGTTTGATTAAACTGTAGGTTTTTATATAACTGGAATATAAAAGACAATGAAATCAGGCCTGCTATGCTAAAGCACATAAAACTAGCTAGCTAGCCAACTACACATGATTTAAAAAAAAAAAAAAAAAAGTTGTTTATTATCCAGGATACGACTCGTCAAAATATATACATAAATATATATGTGAAATAAATCAAATTGAATAATATTTTGTATTATTATTAAGCAACAATATGTTGATTTAATAACTGCGTTTGTGTTTGAGTTGACCCAATTATTTCCCCAATGTCGTTTATCTAAACATATAGAAATGTAAAACCACTCATATATACACTCTTCAAAACGCTTTAGTAAATATAAAAGTGTGTGTATGTGGAGGCTAATTTCTCACGAGAGAAAGCGGTTTGCTAGCAAAACCGGCCTGTTCACCGGCTTTATCAACGTTATGCTAATCACGCTAATGCTTCCTAGCTCACAAGAAACGTTACAACTAAATTTGCCCAATTAAATTCGTTAAAGATAGATAAACAGAGATTCAAAGAGACAGCCAATATCCAATCCAAGAAAAAAAAACTAAAAGCATATTTGTGTAATAATCACCAGCTAAATCTACTAGGCCTCATTGCTTAGACATACAGCGTTATCAGGGGACGCATCTCAAATCGCTTCCTCGACCACTACATAGTGCGCATCAGCCAATACAGTCAGCGCCTACTTAGTGCACTGAGACCGGAAGTGCGCGGCAATTCGGAACACGTCCCCTACTCCTGCTAGCAAAGCTAGCTAAGCGGCTAATCCGTCCTTCCTGCTTGTGGTAGCCGCACACCTGAGTCGGATTGAAGTCTGAAATAAAGCGGCGCGGGAGCGTTTCTCGATCTTAAACCGACAGCGATCGATTTCTGACACTTTAATTTACCTTTTTGAGCTCGTTTTCAGACGCTGAAGGAGACACGCCGAGAATGTCGTAGAGTTTTGTGTCGGCAACGTTCGCCATGGTGAAGCTGAGCGCAGGGAGGTGAAGAGAGGAAACTGGCGCATGCGCAGTGGAGCTACTTTAACAACCCGTCAGGGAGGGAGATGTATGCGCATGCGCGGTGTGACGCAGTTCATGCTCTCTTCAAGTTCTCCCTTGTTTATGGGGAAAACGCGTTTCTGAACTAAGCTGCACTGAGCATGGACTTCCTTTCAAGTCAAGTGGTGTTTATTGTCATTCATATTCTATAGCTTGTACACATTTTGAGCGAAATGTTGTTTCCTCAGGATCGTGGTGCAACACATAAGAATACAATGGCACAGTACATAGGACAACATAAAGTGTAGATATGTATGGCAGTGTTAAACAAGTGCAAAAATACAATAAATACACAGGAAAGTAAAACACACTGGATAGTGCACGTCAAACTAGAAGAACGCCAGAGCAGTGTTGAGTGGAAAACTAAATGCTAAAACATTGTTTTGGCAGCAATAAGAGAGTCATAACAGTTACGAAAGGAACTTCAAAACCTCAACAGCTATGCTCAGAAAGAAAGCTCAAAATAAGGTTTCTGAAATATCAGATTTAAGAAGGAAATATTCTCTCCACTCTGAAGAGCCTACTTTAACTCACAATGTGGACACTGTCTAAAAACTACTGCTGCCACCATCCATATATCCATATATATATATTCTTATACACTTTAAAAATCCCTTCATATATTTTTATGTATATATTTTTTCTTATATTTTATATTTTTTGTATTTTATATATATTTATGTATATTTTTCTTTATGTTTAATACTTTTCTATATTTTCTTACTCTATGTTGGAACAGTTGTATAAAGCATTTCACTGCAAGTTGTACTGTGTATGGTTATGCATGTGACAAATAAAATTTGAATTTGAATTTGAAAAACTGGATTTAGGAAATAAAATGCACTCTGCTTGTGTGAATAATGTCCTAGTTAAGCTTTCTGGATTGTTATTCCTGTTATTCCCTTTAACTGCAACTGCTAAAATAATATTAATGATATATAGATAAATATAAGACAAATTTCTCTTATACCAACATTTATTAATGAACGACACATTATTGAGCTTTTAAACTTTTTAATGTTGTGGAAAGTCTGCGAGACGCGAGTCTTCAATTCTCTTTTCCTCAAATAGCTTACTAGATTTGCATGTGCTCAGAATCTCCTTATTCCTTCCCATTAAGCATTTACTGAAAACATAAAATTGAAAAAGCAATAAAATATTTGAATCACCATGTTAAAAAAAAATCTAAAATGTACTTTTTTTAGTCACTGATTATAAATTGTGACCCACAGACACAATTAAGCTTCCATCTCTAACTCCTGCTCCATTATGCACTTTTTTTATCTATTTATTTTTGCAATTTAATAGGTGAAAATATTAGAAAGACCAATAGAATGGGCTAGTTAACAACTAACATGCAGCTGAACGCAAAGACTTCGTAATTACAACTGCACAGTAACACATGGGAGCAGGTGAAGGCACCATGACCTTTCCTTGCTGCGTCACTTTATGATTTTTTTTTTCTTCTATTTCTTTCCCCCTGGACCCCATTTTATATGGATAGAAGTTAAACATATGTGGTCGTAAGTGATCCGTATGAGCCAAAGAAACAATTAAAAATATCAATAATAATAATATTAATAATACTAATACTAATAATAATAGAACAGAACGTGTGTAGTAGCGCATACTAACTGACTGCTGAGTGCAATACCGGAAATGACCAGCAGATGGAGACAGAATCACAGGACTGTTTATGTTGCGCTCTTAAATATAACCTATTTAAGTTAAACAATAAGACCTATTTATTATAATACACATAGTACAGCACTTAATACATAAACAATGTTATAATGTTAATATATATGTAATTATATGTAATGTAAAACGTAATGTAATATATGTGACCAGGGACTGTTATTATAGCAAGCCATGCGGTCGTTAAAAGGCTTTCACTTTCATTCCGAGAGATAACGTTCTGTACAAGCCTAACGTTGTTCATATCTCTCTTTCCTGCGGCTGACGTTCGAAGGACAGCAATTATGGCTTCACTTTGGACTTTTTTGGGAAACGTTTTCCGTTTACCCGCTTTTATTCTTTGTTCAATCTACTACATACTCCAGCTCATTTGTGTGAGTAAATTTTATTCTTATGTGGTTTGAAAAGCAGACAGGTATCACAGCCATGATACAGTGTCATTACTTTTTCTTGTATATAACCTACAGTTCATGTAGTTTGTTCAGTCACAGAGAGGTGAGGTCATGAATTTCACAGTGGCCTCTGGATTCAGTACATTTTCACTGAGGACAGACAATGTTTCAGTAGAACTGACATGTGTTTACAGAATTTAGTCCAGCTGGATTTCTGTAAAAGAAACTAGATCATTCAAAGCAAGGCGTATTTAGCTCTTGGCTTCTGTACATGTATTGAACATGGTTTTGAACTTGTATTAACCGACAGACAGAGGTTATGTACCGTGATATCATATGCATGTCATACAGACTGCAGTTGAACTGACACTTTTTACTTTCTATTTTCACTTCAGAGATTTCTGGCTAAATTGGCGCCAAATGCAGGTAAGTTTCTTCCACTATAGAGACCAGAGCTGAAATTATAACAGTGTATTCTGTTTATATCAAAATGAAATTGACTTTTTATTCTTTTTTTCCCCAGTGNATAATTGTTATTGCATTCTTTGGACTAATTAAGCAAATCACTTAAATGTCCCATTAAATGTCTAGTTCATGTAGATGTGTTCATTCAGCCATAAGTAGTGTTGCTGCTGTAAGGAATAAACCACGCCGTGTTGTGCTGTTATATGAAGTTAATAAGCCAAAAAAAAGCAGCTTTTCATGTTACAGAGAAAAGCGTAAACTCCTCTCTCCTGAAGATGTCAGAAAACCTAAAGTCAGAAAACCAAATCAATGATTATGCAAGTTTTTTTAACCGGTTTACGTGGAGCATCCACTGCACAAGTCCCTGTGATTGAGCCATGACTATAGAAGTAATAAGATATTAGAACGAGTACATTAATATAAACCTGTGATTTGCAGCTGCACTACTGTCAGAGCTGCTGTTATAGAAAATTAATCAACATCTTCTGGTCACTTATAATCCAGAACTCAACAGCACTGTTGTATAAGTGATTTTATTTGAAAGGTTGATAGAGATACAATATATGGCCAAAAGTATGTGCAGACCTGAGCATAAAACAGTCATATGTGCTTGTTGAATATCACAGATTTATTCCCCCCTGTGTTTGCTGTTATAATGAGCTCCACTCTTCTGCGAAGTCTTTCCACTAGATGTTGGAGCGAGGCTGTGGGGATT
>CM074969.1:1862488-1872929 GCA_037577455.1 Pangasius macronema | reverse complement strand
TTCACACACCATGTCTTCATGGAGCTCGCTTTGTGCACAGGGGCGTCGTCATGCTGGAGCAGGTTCAAGCCTCTGAGTTCCAGTGAAGGGAAACTGTAACACTACAGCATACGAAGACATTCTGTACAAAGTTGTGTGCTTCCAACTTTGTGGTAACAGTTTGGGGAAGAACCACATATGGGTGTGATGGTCAGGGGTGCACATATTTTTTTGCAGTGTAGTGTAGATTAGCATATCATTTGTGACAAGCTTTCCAGTTTGATCCGATTATCATATGCATGTCATACAGACTGCAGGTGAACTTACACTTTTTTTTCTGCTTCAGGGATTTCTGGCTGAATATGTTCCAAATACAGGTAAGTTTCTTCCACTACAGAGACCCGAGCGTTTATAACAGTGTATTCTGTTTATGTAAAAAGGCAATTGATTTTTTTATTCTTCTTTTTTTTTTCCAGTGAAGCAGATATATTTCCAGTATTTTCAGGGTCCAGCACAATTCGTACAGGTGGATAATTGTTATTGCATTCTTTGGACTAATTAAGCAAATCACTTAAATTAAATGTCCCATTAAATGTCTAGTTCATGTAGATGTGTTCATTCAGCCATAAGTAGTGTTGCTAGCCATAAGGAATAAAACACGCCATGTTGTGCTATTATATGGAAACAATCAATGATGGGGTGGTGTGATGAAGCGGCGTATCTTCTACCATCCCAAAGTTAATTATTTTCCAATAACAGCATGTCCTGAAGTATTTTATTCCTCTTATACCACAGCAGTTTGCCAGTGCAAATATTTTTGCCAATTAAAGACAGACACATTCTTTGTTTTATTGGTTTATATTTGCATTTAATGTTATGGAACATCCGGGAAAGAAGATAGTTCTTGTTATCACTTATGTTAAAGCAGCTATAAATGGTCGTTCCCTCACCAGCCCTTTTTTTCTCTTTTGAAATTAATCGAGGAACTGTTACTGAGAAAAGCGTAAACTTCTCTGTCCTGAAGATGTCAGTAAACTTAAATTTACTCCTTCCATAAATGTTAATAAACATGTTGTTACCGAAGACTTCGTCATATGAACGGTGACGCATGTTTTTTAATCCATTTATGTGGAACGGCCGCCTGTGAATGAGCTGTTACTATAGAAATGATAATGTATGAGAATAGCATGTAGCGCTGTGGTACAAGTGATTTTATCTGAAAGGTTGATAGATTCATCATCAGCCACAAGCCTTTCAGTTTGCAGTTAAACTTAATTTTTCAACTTTTTTGCAGCAGGGTGAAGTGGATTTCACACCACTACAAGGTAACTTTCCTCACTGACTAACCTGAAATTATATATGAAATGTTATATGGCAGTTATATGGCAATAAAACATTTGGGAGCGTGATGTTATAGGAAAATAATCAACAATTGGATAGTGTGATGATCCAGAGTTACTGTTACCACCTTCTGTTATTTTATATACCACATAATACTGCTATTTTTCTATAACAACACGTTCCAGTGTGTCTCGTTCCTTTTATACCGCAGTAATTTCCAGCGATTTTAATGTTTTATTTATTGCAGAATGACATATCATGTGTTTTATCCATTTAGAATTACATTTAATGTTGCGGAACATCTGTAAAAGTTGAAACTCCTTCCATAAATGTTAAATAAACTTCTCCACACGGAAAACTTAATCTGTAATCTTTATCTGTTTGATCCAGATTACGTGGCTCCAGAGAGCAAACGAGCTGTAGTCCGTCACCATCATGAAGACCAGGGATTCCGAAAGCATTTGTCGGTATGGGTTTAACTTAGAAAAGCATATTTACTGCATATCTCTCTTGAAGTTAATAAGACACTGATTCTCTGATTTCCAGGGATTGATCGGTTCCATACTCCCAAAAGGTACGCTTCCTGCTTTGTTGAGTTAAAATCATGTATTGATGATTATACTGTGTATATTATATAAGTTAAAAAATTTAAATGGGAACATATGCCATTTTCTGTACTTCTCTAAACCATGTATGCACTTTGTTAACTCTGTTTCAGTTGGATCGTTCAAAGTCCACAAGATGGTCTTTGGAAATACGATGAATTGTCATCAGGAATTTTTGAGAAGACTGCGTATCAGTCCCCAAGACACAGTGCCTTCTGTGGATCAGTGTGATGTCATCATTGCTTTCGTCTCTATTGTGTCTCGCGCTGGAACTGACATTGAAGCTGCTCTTAAAAATATACCAGGTAATTGTTCACAGGAAACAGAGAGATTAATCTTTTTTTTCATGGCAGGTGCTTTAAAAATGAACAGCCATTTCTGCTGAAAATTAAAATTTTACTGTATTATATTGTTATTATATTTTCCTTCCTAGGAAACCGGCCGCTCGTTTTTGTGGTGCTCCATCACACATTTGATCCGAATTACATGTTTCCAGACAGCAGACGAGCTGTTAACAGGAGCAACGCATTGACCGTGGACTGTCTCTTTCATGAAGACCTGGGACTGCTGACATGTGATTGTAACGCAAAGGCACTGGAAGCAACAGCAAAGTATTTGCAAGACGTCAAGATGATTTAGAAAGTGTCAGGATAGTTTTAAACTAGAAATGATGTTCTCCTTGAAGTTTTATTGCCCTGTATCTAATTACACCACTGCAGCTCTCATTGTCCAGACATAATGTTTTCATGGAAATTAAGACTAGATATGTAAAGATAGTTAATAGTACAGATAGTTGTACATAATTTAACAGCAATCAGTGCTATGACTGTTTAGCTTTACTCTGATATACTCTTATTATATCATTTTTTCCAGCTTAATTATTTTATTTCATCAAATGACTGTATACAAATATGAGAAATAAACTTGTTCTGAGTTGATGATGGGCATTTTTTATGCTAAATAAATAATCTCCTTACAGAAAACATCAGTAAAACAACACTGATACAAATTTTAAAATCCCTTTTATACAGAGCACCGACTATTAATTATATTCTTTTCTGCAACATTGGAAGTTTTCTTAAAGTTCATCACATTAACAATCCCACATTTTGTTGTCCTTTTTAAACTAATATTTGCATTACACACAAACCTGGGATCCTGGTTCTGTGTTTAAGACCCTACAAGTGTTTCTTTATCAGAAAGGCCCTTTTAGAATTCAGAGAACCCTTAATTTATGAAGAACCCTCTTGCTTTGTGTGTACAAAACATGCCACTTGTAAACGACAGAGTGGTATGAGTTTATAGACCTTATATGAAGGCCACATGGTTTAAGCTGGGCTTTTACAGCAACACACTAGATTAGATGTCGCAACTCCATTGAGTCAGAGGTGGCTGCCATCTCAGAGGCATAAGGAAGCTGAAACACACAGGTTTGGCGTACGGTGTAAACAGGAACTAGTAATAAGAATCAGGAAGAACCCATGAAGCCTCTGACCTAGAGACATGAGAATCCAGCTTAGTAATGTACAAGTCTTTACTGAGACATTACATAAACCAGCATATATTAGTATACTTTATAAAAAATTCAACCTTTGCATTCTTAGTAAATTTAACCATGAGGATAAAATCAAAATGTGCTAGCATTTACAGCACTATATATATATATATATATATGTATATATATATATATATATAGCATAAATAAGAATAAATTTTAATAAACTGGAAAAGTTACATGTTTTGGATCTTCTAACAGGGCAAATGGTTTGGGGTTTGGTCAGGGGAAAGTCGAAAGTAGAAACTATTTGTATAATTTAATCACACTCACAAATTTAACTTAAACATTTCATCCTAAGGCGTCCACTAAAGAGCAGGAGGGCAGGGCGTTGTGTAAAAGTGAAAGTGAAACTAATGATTACTTTCTGCAGTCACATGAAGAAAAAACAAAGTGCAAACTTGTGAGACGTTTGAATGCTTGAGATTCGTCTTCTTTCAAGATGACTTCAGGTTTGTCAGTCTGTCTCTTTGTCATTTTTTTGGTAATTTTCTTAGCAGCTGTTTTCACAGCTATGGCGCAGAAGCATTTTCTACACCAGACTAATGTTGTTGTTGCGGTACATGGCCTTTTCACGATGAGTTTTTAACACACAGTGTCTGTTAGGCAACTGTTCGATACAAAAATGTCTCCATGCACGGGCGAAATTAACACTTTTTAGCAAAATGTGACTATTTACAAAACATCCTCTGTATGATTTCTTTGTGAACACACACATGGAGTCATCTCTGCCACTCATGATCATAGCTGGTGTTATGCGTGTAATTACACGGCTGTTACAACCTTGTGACAGCTTCCTGATAAAGCCATTTTGTCAACGGCATCCTTAAAGGCTATTATATATAATATAATATAAACTACAAACTACGTATGAAAAAATTTGGAAGACATTTTGCTAAAGAGATCATTTCCCCCATTTCTGGATACTCTGGGGACAATCTGTATTTTAAAAATTTAATAAGTGTTAATTTCACAAGAAGGCAAAGTAAGATCTACGGTTACTTTTACACATTGTGACATATTGCTGTAGTTATTATCTAAACCACCAGAGGAAAAAAAAACCCTACATCCTGTTGGATTGAGAAAAGCTTTTCACTAAACCCGTATACACTCACTGACCACTTTATTAGGAATTTCCACTTAACTAGTGAAATAATGGCAGGTTTATATTTAATGAGTAAAACATAAACCTGCCGTTATTTAGCATTATTTTACTTGATTGACTGTAGTGACATGGACATTATATCAATATGTAAAAACTACATAAGCCCATAATGACTTTGTAAAGTGTACATTTTTGTTGTTATCCAGTCAGCCAATGGTGCGGCAGCAGCACAATGCATAAAATCACGCAGGTAGAGGTCAAGAGCCTCAGTTAATGTTCACATCAGACATCAGAATGGGAAAGCATGTGCTCTCTGTGACTTTGACTGTAGCATCCTTGTTGGGTAGTTATTCAGAAACTACTGTTCTGCTCATCTCTACACAGAATGATGTGAAACGCAAAAAACATCCAATGAGTGGCAGTTCTGTGGGTGTTGATGAACTAGGTCAGAGGGGAAGGCTATGGTAACTCAAATAACCACTCTTTACAAGCGTAGTGAGCAAAAACATTAAATTTTTTTTTACAATCTTCAGCTGTCCAGTTTATGTGAGTCTTTGTCCAATGTAGCCTCAGATTCTTGTTCTTTGCTGACACGAGTGGAACCTGATGTGGTCTTCCGCTGATGTATCCCATGTGCCTCATGGTTCGACGTGTTGTGCGTTCTGAGATACCTTTCTGCTCATAAAGAGTGCTCATTTTAGTTACCATAGCCTTATTGTTAGCTCGAATCAGTCTGGCTGTGCTTTTTGGCCTTCAAAAGCCTTCATTTAGTTGCCATTTTATTATGTATACCACTGTGAATAAATAAATACATCACCTCATTGCTTGAACAAATAAAACGCCATATCAGGTGTATCGCAGGTGATTATAGTATGTAGTAGGATGATTACCCATTCAGGTGTGTTCCATATAGCAGAATAAAAATGTGCAGAAATAAAACTTTTCCTCTTGGTGTAGAGGTTTTTATTTCTGTGTCTGGACCCCCATCAGATGTAAATGTGTCTTCTACTCAAAATACCTTATAATACAGGATTTACAGGATTATAGAATGTATATTAATTTTATATTAAATGTATAAGTACCACTGATCTTAAACATTGATCTTAAACATTCACTGTGTCATTTTGTCTCCAGGAGAAGACGTGCTGGCGTTCTACATGATGGTAATCGGGAACGCTCTGGGCGCCCCAATCGACTTCATAGAGAGGCTGAAAAACCGTATTCGTCTCCGTCAAGTGTTTTCAGAGGAGGAGTGTGACGTTATCATTGCTTTTGTCTCTGTTGTGTCTCGGGCTGGAACGGACATTGAAGCTGCTCTTCAAAATATTCCGAGTACAGAGTGATGTCCAATATTATACTTATTATTACTATATTAGTGATAATATTAAAAATAAATTTTGTGTATTAACAATACGCTTAAAAACACGCTTGTTATCTCTTTTACTGTTCTTTCTTCCAGCGGGTCAGCCTGTTGTCCTCGTGGTGCTCCACCACACGTTTGATGAAAATTACATCGCTCCAGACAGCAGATGGAATGTGCGGAGGGAAGGTGTGTTTCCTGTGGACGTCCTCTTTCATGAAGATAAAGGACTGCTGAGAGGCCTGAACAACGACAAAGCCCTGAAATCTATCACTGATCATCTGATCTCTATGGGCGCTACACCAGAAGTCCTGGTAGGTTTTGAACAGCTAGCAAAGAAAACAGCATGTAATTTCCACCATTATTTAGTTCAGTTTTTCAGCACAAACGTTACACTGAGCCAGAAAACTGTTTTACTATACTGCACTAATTCTACTTCTTTTTCCAACAGCCTGATTCATTAAACAGGTACAGACAAATTCCCTGCTGGGTGCTTGCACTCCTCATTTCAGTTGGTTTACTTGTTCTTGTGGGAATAGTTGTGATATTCCTTGATTGTTTTGGTAAACTGTAACTAAACAGCAACCTAATCTGACCTTAAACCAAATAAACTAATGAACCAACAAATGTAACATCTTTCTTATAATCAAGGTCTCATTATGATAAACAACAACAAAAAAAAAGTAAAAAAAAAAGAAAGAAAGAGGCTAAAGAGTTCATTAGCACATTAGCATAAATAACGCTTAATAAACAGCGTATTAAAGGTAGAAATATAGAAAAATTCTGAGCCAGGTTTAAGGCAGAGCTTATAGTATAGAGTAGGAGAGTAATATTACAGTAGCTAGTTAGCAGAAATATGAATTGGATAAGATAACAGTATAAAAATAGATAAAACAGTAATGTTCATTTTTATCTTGTAAATGCAACAGCAGTGACGAAACACTGTCCAGTCGGAATAATGAGAAGTCTTTCTGTCCTTCCAAATTCTTCTACATCATGTAAATGTGGCTTCAGCTATCTTTTAATTACTGCAACATTTTCATTTCTTTAAAAAAAATACTTGCCATGAGTATTCTTCAATGATCATACAAGGAAGTGAGTGTTTTTAAGTGAGCGTGTGTTTAGCTTTATTTTTCTGATTGCTTTATTTAATGCACATTAAATATACATTTGATTAAAAGGGAAAATGAAAGCTGATGAATTAAATAATGTTGAACCTATGTATTAATTATTTAATTTATCTGTACATACAATACTATATATACACACTTATGCCATACTGTAATATGTTATTTGTGAATTATGGTTGTGGAAATAAAGAATTCTATTTTGTCCATGCTACTGAGTGACTGTATGCATCTCTGTATGGATTATTATTTAATGAAATATCAGACGATCATGAGTTTCATCCTGTGCCACAAAATATTCCATTTTATTTGCATTATTAAGAGAAAATTAAATTTCATCAGTATTTTTGTTTCCTTGATTAAATTTTAGTACCAGAAATTAAAATATTCACTCAATTTGTCTATCAGCTATTCAAATGACCAGAATGCACACCTTTATATCACTTTTATTGGAAAAAAAATGTCATGTAGTGACTTTCTGTGGGTGAATTTGCACAAATATATATTATAAAAAAAAAATATCATCAGTTTTGCTGTATTTATCTTAACTCTTAGTGAAATCTGTTGAACTGGGGTTATAAGGTACAAACCTTTAGGTGGAGGTCTAAACTCTGCTTATTCACACAACAGTGAACAGGTAAAACATGTACATGTGACACTGAACAAAAACAGCTCTTTAACACAACTTTATATCTTGTTCATTTTAAAGCGATTTTTCTGTGTATGATAGCAAATGAATGTAAACTTCTGATTAAGTAATCTGCAGTTGTGTAATCTGTAATCTGGATTAATTTGAAACTGTGTGCCAAAAACTAATTACAACTACATTTGAGATTTCCGATTAACTTCAGAAATCTCGATACATTACAGCCTTTAAACTAGTAAAATTTAAACTAGAAAAGATTTTGCTTTATGATCAAAGACATCTACACAACTGTATTATTATTATTATTATTAATTTTAGTAGTAGTAGTAGTAGTAGTAGTAGCAGTAGCAGTAGTAGTAGTAGCAGTAGCAGTAGCAGTAGTAGTAGTAGTAGCAGTAGTAGTAGTAGGAGTAGTAGCAGTAGTAGTCGTAGCAGTAGTAGTAGTAGTAGCAGTAGTAGTAGCAGGAGTAGTAGCAGTAGTAGCAGTAGTAGTAGTAGTAGTAGTAGCAGTAGTAGTAGCAGCAGTAGTAGTAGTAGCAGTAGTAGCAGTAGTAGTAGCAGTAGTAGTAGTAGCAGGAGTAGTAGTAGTAGTAATAGCAGTAGTAGCAGTAGTAGCAGTAGCAATAGTAGTAGCAGTAGTAGTAGTAGTAGTAGTAGTAGCAGGAGTAGTAGCAGTAGTAGTAGCAGTAGTAGCAGTAGTAGTAGTAGCAGGAGTAGTAGTAGTAGCAGTAGTAGTAGTAGTAGTAGTAGCAGGAGTAGTAGTAGTAGCAGGAGTAGTAGCAGTAGTAGCAGTAGTAGTAGTAGCAGGAGTAGTATTATGTCATTCTATGATTTAGATGTTCACTAATTACACGTAGTTACACTAATTACACTCAGCTTTAGCTCTGATTGGTGTTCACATGCTCTGCCGCGCCCATCAAGTCGTGGCTCTTTCTGATGTGGAAGAAAGAACGAAACTAAAATTGACGCTCGACTCTCCTCAGTCAGAGACGCTGCAAGCTGCTGCAAGTTCGGTTGCTCGTCATCTGTCTCCTTTCAAAATGCCTGAAGGTTTGTCATTATTTTGTCCTTTGTCTAACAATTATATTTCATAAGAGGATACAGCTTTTATATTTTTGGCATCTTTGTTGAAAAAGAGATCAGACTGCAGGCGTATACTTGATCTAAGCCTAAGTTGTTTTCAGGATGTGTTCTTTAGCCTGTTAAAAGACTTAATATTTCATACATTATAAGAATTATATTAACAATATGTTCTTAACTAGACTCTAATGAGTGGCTTTAAGTAAAATAGGACTTTACTTTTAGATATTCTGGTGCATTATTATTATTATTACTACAGAAATGTAAACTGTTAGAAAGAAAAAAAGAAAAAAAACCCACTTCCTGTTGTGAAACAGAAGAATGCTTCCCTAATGCGCTTAGATGCACTCGAGGTAGGTTTAAGTATCAGTTATTGGTAGGAAATATGATCAGAGAAACAGCTTTTGAAGATCACTACAAAGTCTGTTTATTAGGCTTATCATATAGATCATACATATGCAGTCATGTCCATTTTATTATTGAAATGTTAAATATAACATACTGGCATTCTGATTATATGTAAAATATATTATGATGCGTATTATATTACAATGTTATGCTCAACTGGTGAGGGTTTTTTAAAAAGGCAATCTGCTGTGTGTTATCAGGATTTTGTATCATTATCGAGGCAATCAGCTGCTCTATTATATTTAGCAAACAGAATTCCACTTAATGTTAGGCCTCTATTTTAGACAGAATGTAATACAGAATGTAACATATTTACCTCTCAGTGAATTATGGAAAACTGAAATTTTAAGGTACAAACATGATCTAAAGGTTATTCCTTTGTTTTCATAAACAAAACAGGCAGCAGGTAAAACAAGTTCATGCAGGTTACACGGTGTGCGTGAGGTATGCATGCATTCCTCAACACAAAGGAGCCATAATTAACATGACTTATACTAAACCACTAATATATAAATCTATAATATATATAAAGAAAAAAACTAAAGTAGTAATGGCTCTATAGAATGGTTCACATAGTACTCGTAGCATAACTGAGTTGTCAAACATGTTATCACACATTTAAAAAAAAATACCATTTCTTAAAAAATCATTCAAAAAAGTCATGATTTGGATAATTTGGTTAATTAGACAAGTTAGGAATTTTCATAGTGTCCTATGTGGACCTCCAGGTGTGGTGTTGTGCCCTCATAATGTTGTTTGAATGGTGGTCATTATTATTATTCTGTCAGTTATAATCATTAGTACTTTTTCAGAACACAGACTCACGCTCACAGCTGAGGTATGTGCTGGGTGTGTTTCTGGAGCTTTCCCCTCCCTGCTAATTCTCTGGATCGCCTTGTGTTTTAAAAACGAAACCTTTATTACGTCTGATTAAAAGAATTATGTACTATATTATCTTAAATAATGAAACTACATTTAAAAAATAATGAGCATAGGACTTTTACATGGTGTCTACAGTTGTGGCCAAAAGTTTTGAGAATGACACAAATATTGGAAATTGGAAAAGTTGCTGCTTAGGTTTTTATAATACCAATTTGCATATACTCCAGAATGTTATGAAGAGTGATCAGATGAATTGTATAGTCCTTCTTTGCCGTAAAAATTAACTTAATCCTGAAAAAAACTTTCCACTGCATTTCATTGCTGTCATTAAAGGACCTGCTGAGATCATTTCA
>CM074969.1:1811835-1831515 GCA_037577455.1 Pangasius macronema | reverse complement strand
ACTGTTATCACCATGAAGTTAATCATTTAATATTTTAGTTGATCATTTTATATTTTATAGGGTAAAACAGGGAAGCGTTAAAAGATTACGAGTGTCATTATTTTCCTAGCTCTGAAAAAGTGGAATTTTGTGGAACAATTACAGGGTAAAAGTTAACTCAGTACCAGACTCATTCTGCGTTCCTGTACTGTTTAGAACATGGCCTCAGTCCCTCACAACTCAGAAGTGTGTCTTTATCTACATATATGTGTATATTTAACAAGGAACAGATATTTACTTTTTAAAAATAGGTAAAAACTAAACAATTACATTTTTTTTTATTTTCTCTGGTGATTTATAAAGTCTGTTTTCTTTGAATAACTATACAGCTTACATGCTAATTAATAACTTAATAACCAATGTTAATTAGCTGGGGAAATAAATCTCTTGTAAGTAATAACAATACTGACTTAAACTAACAAAACTCAATTTGAATATACAGTATTCAATATTTACTGAATATATTTTTAACATTTGTATTTGCTCCTGAAGCATACAGGAATGTTAATTCAATCCCTCATAAATGCAGGAAAGTGTCAAATTCATACATATTCAAATATATTAATGGTACAGTTCAGTATGCAAGAACCTTCATGGGTTAATTTACAGGTCTTTATCTTTATCCCAGACGAGCTGGTGAGCGTGTTTGATCACATTTGTTACTTACTCAGCTCTTTATTCAGACAGGAGAGCGGTTGAAAAGATTCGTCAGGTCTCTCATTTTTGGACAATTTAAAAATATTTATTAATTAAAATATGTGCATGTTGGTGTAGTAAAAGTGTATTCTTTTCTCAACAGTGTACAGTAGTGCACATATAATAAAACATAAAATAAACATAAAATGTGCCGTGTGCCGGTGTCGTGTAGCCCAGGTGGGGACATTTGTGTTTTCTTGTTTTTCAGTATTCTTGTTTTTCTGCCCTCACCACACCCCTTGAACATTGGCAACATATTCTTGTTCCTTTTGTTATGTTGCTTTGTTTGGTTCTCCGAGTTGCAGCTTCCAAGCAAAGGCACACGTGTTAACACATGTGACGTCTCTCTCTCTCTCTCTCTCTCTCTGTTTACAGAAGCCCCTTCCGCCTCCAGCAGCGGCTGCGACTCACTAAAGGCTGCAGTTGTTAATCCTCCAATTCCTACCAGTGCTGCTAAAAAAGGGATTGCTGCACAGACCACAGAGACCACCCCACCCCACTCAACCTCATCATCCATGCTTCCCTCATGTTTAAAATTTTGCTGCACAACATCCGGTAAATAAAAGAGCACGTTCCCCTGACTAACCACCTCTCTGTGCTGTGTTTCATCGTGTGCAAAGGTCTCGCCCGTCACACACTGCAGGACAAGACTAACTTTAAATCCTGATATCTTAATTCTTTCATTTATAATAAAATTTCATCAACTGTCTCTTTTGTGGATACTGACTATTGATGTAATTATAGATTATAAACTAGTATTAGCCCTAATAAAATCACTCAGTATTTTTGCAAAACTTCAGATTGTAAGCCAAAGGTTAGAAAATGGTTTCTGTTTCAGTGCTCGCTCGAGATTGAATATATGAACCAGGATTTGCTTGTGTGTTTGCAGCTTGCAATGCAACACTGAGAGACAGACAGTACAGACATTCACAGAATTTATAGCACTTTCACATGTTCATCATTTCTACTGTGATTCTTTATTTGTGGTCAGAGTTTTTATTTTATCTACCTACGTCCTAGTTCTAATTCCTTATCTCTCCTGCTCCTAATACAAACTGCACTGCAGTTACTTTCTGCCGTTGACCTTGACTGTTCCCTGCACTTTTAGTTTCTATACTGAGCAGTTGATTGTTACCAGGTTTGTATTAGATCTGTTCATATTTGATATGCCTTGTACTTGGGTCCAGTTGCATCTGGCTCACAGTCAGTGACAAATAAAGCCATACTTTGAGATTGCTCTAATCCAAAACGTTGTCAAGGTTATTTAGTAATTGATCAGAGAGGGCTGGACAATACTGTTTCTTTTCCAAAGCAGTTTTGTTTCTTAAGAACAGCTTATTTCAGCATTTTGAATGCAGCCCTGTCTCTGTGTTCTCGCTGAGTACCGAATGGATCACACTGCTATCCAAAGACCTGCACTCATCTATCATCTAACTGACTTCACATTGTCTAATCTGTAGCCATAAACTAATCACTAATGGTTAAGAATTAATTGTGCAAGGAATTTTGTGTACTGGACTTTTACCATTTACCTTTACCAATTTTAGAATCCCATTAATATAGCAAAATTGTTTTGTTTCACCAGTGGTCATTAAAAAATGAAACAAAATGGCACCATAAAACCACACACAACCAAAAAAAAAAGAAAAAAGAAACCTGCTGTAACACCACACATCAACACGCATAATTATTAGCATAGCATCATAACATAATATTAGCAGTCAGGACTGTAAATTCATGTTTATAAGCATAGTCAAGATTAAAAACATGCTGTTGCTATTTGCTGCTAACTTACAGATTGCTAATTTTCTTTCACTGACTACAATGATGCTACACGCAAAAATTCAGAGGCTACACGAGCACAGCGATATAAATTCATCAGCCATGCAAAAGTATTTATTAGTTAAGAATACATACCACGCATGAAGTCAAAGTAAAGCCCAGGTTTGTCGCGTGCTCTGCCGAGGATCAGTCTGAGACTGGTGCAGAGAGACAAGAAGGCTGCTAAACGCACTTTCACTTTCACTTTCGGCCCTGTATGTATTTACAGGAAAGCAAATGTAATTCTTGTAAGAAGCTCCTTTGTGTAAACCGTCTGTGTTCTGCTGTTATAGAAAAATCATCACTGACAGAATGAGGTTCTTTCCAACAGGGTGAATTCCTGTTACAACCCCAAAATTGATTATTTTCCTATAACAGCATACCGAAGCACTTTGCCACAATTCATGTTTTAATGTATGGGAAAATGACGTCATACTTTATTATTTTATCCATTTATAGTTACATTATAGTTATTGTATAATGTCTGTAGAATTTAAAGACTTAAAAATGATTACATTTAACTTAACAAAACCTGCAGAAAAGTGAGCAAACCTGTTTTAAAATATCCTAGCACAGTAATCATTTCTGCTCATTTTTACTACATTACAGTTTATTATGTCTCATTAGTTACTGTATATACACTACTTTCTTTGTGATACATGTTTCTGTTATTGACCTACATCCTAGTTCTAGTTACACAACTTGTAACTTGATTTGCCTTGGATGAAACTGTCAGTAACTGATCCGTTAATATTTGATAAGCACTAAACTTACATCCGATTGCGTCTGTTTCACAGTTGTTTTATTCACCCTGTCTGATCTGATTAGCATATTGACTTTTTTTTAAGTTGACAATGAAAACAAAATATTTAAAGAATTGTGTGTTTACTTTCTCAGTGTTATATTAAAAACAGACGTTACATCTGTTCAGAATCCATGGCTCACTTTTTTTGTTGTTGTTGTTTTTCATGTGTGCTTGCACATTGAGTATAGTTTTATTGAATTATTATAATTAATATTTAGTAAAATAATAATTAATATGTTTACAATGAAACATTTTAGAATTGTTTGTTTTTATTTTCATTCCCCATGCCTGTAGTTTATTATCAAGCACTATATTATCTCTATTTTAAACCCCACATTAGGGCATCGGTCACCAGCTCTTCTTTCCATCTGCGAAACATTGCACATCTTCACCTCATGGTTAATAGGACAGATGCAGAGTCTCTGGTCCATGCCTTCCTCTCCCATCTCAACTACTGTGTTTTAAAGTGTTTTACAGTGTTTTAAAAGTGCAGGTATCCTGTTGGCTGACTTTTATTCTGTGAGACCATATCCTAGAGAGGGTGCGTGGGATTATTGGATAAGACTAAATAAGGCAGCAGATGTTGCTGAGCAGAGTTTAAAATGGGAAGGCAGAACTCTGGATAACAGGAGCAAAGAGTTAGCAGTTATGTTCATTCACAACTGTCCTGACAGAGAGCTAGCTTTTGTTTTTAAGAGTAAACCTGTGCAGTCATGGACTGCAACAGAGGTACAAGAGCAGCTTGATGAGTTGTTGAGAGAACGGAAGCTGTCTAATCAAGCTGTCAAACAATTCACCACAGTTGTCTCAAAGCCAGAAGGTAATGTGTCTCCCTTGTCTTCTAAGTCTGAACAGGGTGCAGGCGTGAACGATGAGAATGAGTTGGACAAAGTATTGACTTTGTTGGAAAAAGCGCTAGTGTGCAACACTCAGTTTATGCAGGGCTCTTGGTCTAAACTAACTGGACCTAGGATTCGAGAATGCAAAGTGTGTCGAAGCAGTGAGCACAGCACGACTGCTCATTGTCGAATGTATAACTTGTGTTTCAAGTGTTTTGCAGCTGGACACAGGAGTTACAACTGCGACAAAACTACATCCAGGGTGGGCTCCGGTCGGTGAAATGTCACGCCACAGGGAAATTAGACAGCTCCCTTCAGGCAGAGGACGAGATGGGGCTGTGTAGTAATTCCTCTGGTGGGACTGATATTGAATCTGTTTATTCCTTTTTCTATGAAAGTGTTGGCAAAATGAAAACTGTAATTTTTCAGAACAGCATGCAGGTTGATCAGAGTAGCAGTTTGTTTTATGCAAGTGTGCTATTACAGGACAGAATTGAGCTTCAGGGGATGTTGGACAGTGGCTCCATGGCGACTACTTTGAGTGCCGAGGTAATTCCTCAACTAAGAGATGCTGGGGTGCTGGACGGGGATATCCTGAGCTCTTCAGATATAGTTTTGGTAGGTTGCGGTGGGAAACAAACTAGTCCTGATGGTATAATCAATCTGAAGCTTGAAGTCTACGGGGTTAGTTTTAGTGTACCTGTTCTGATTGTGAGTGGTCAAAAGGACCCAATCATACTTGGCACTAATGTCTTGAAACCCCTAATAAGTCAGATGAAGTAGACAGATTGATTTTGGAAGGTGGTGAATAGCCTGGACTCAGCTATACAGTCTGACAAAAGCCAATTTTTACATATGCTTTCATGTATAGAGAGATGGAGGGGTGATTCAATTCCTGACAAGGTGGGTACGCTGAGATTGAGGTCATCTGTGGCTCTGCAGCCTATGAGCGAACACCTTGTCTGGGGTCGTTTACCTCCGGGATCAGTACTGTCAATAGGGAGCACCGTAGTCATAGAGTCAAGTACTTCGCGTTGTGTGCATCGGAACGTCTTGGTTGGGAGGGTTGTATCACCTTTGTGGGGTGATGGCTGGCTTCCAGTAAGGATGATCAACCCGACCAATGTGGAAATTGTGCTGAGGAGAAATGCAAAGGTGGCTGATGTGTATCCTTGCATTGCTTTGGAGGACCTTGCACAAAGCACCGACATGATAGTTAGCCAAAATGCAGGCGCGGTATGTTCTGACACGTCATGTGGCAACCTAATGACAGGGGCCTCTACATCTGCAGCAAGTTCGGTAGGTGACAGCAGGTTGCTTGACTTGGGGCTGAGCGATCTGAATGTCAGGGATTGCAAAGTGTCTCCCTTTTGGAGGAACAAGCTCATTGATCTGGTCGAAAAATATGAGTGTGTGTTTTCTAGGCACAATTTGGACTGTGGTAAAGCGAAGGGCTTTTGTCATCGTATCAGAGTTACAGATGATCGACCCTTTCGTCTTCCATATCTCCGTCTATCTCCCGCACACTATTTGAAGTTGAAGCAGACTTTGGAGGAGAAGGAAATTATAAGAAAATCGAGTAGTGAGTTTGGATCGCCATTGGTTCTAGTGTGGAAAAAAAATAGCGATTTAAGAATATGCACTGATTTCCGGTGGCTGAATGCACGCACCGTGAAGGATGCTCACCCCCTTCCTCACCAAGCTGATGTACTGGCGGCTCTGGGGGGGGAACGCATACTTTAGCACCATGGACCTGACTTCCGGGTACTACAACATTCCGTTACACGAGGATGATATGAAATTCACTGCTTTCTGTTCACCCTTGGGGCTCCACGAATATAATCGATTGCCTCAAGGATTGTGCAACAGTCCAGTGACATTTATGAAGATGATGTTGACTGTGTTTGGTGACCAGAATTTCTTGAGCCTTTTGTGTTATCTGGATGATTTGATAGTTTTCGGGAAGACTGAAGAGGAGAGTTTGGAAAGGCTCGAGATGGTGTTTCGGCGTTTGAAAGACCACAATTTGAAACTGTCTCCTTCAAAATGTAGATTTTTGAGGAGGTCAGTAAAATTTTTGGGTCATATTGTGTCTGAAGAAGGGGTCGCCAGTGATCCAGCTAAAATTGAAGCCATAGTGAATGTAGCTGAGAAAGATTTGATGGAGAGTGACGGTGTTACACCAGCAGTGAGTAAAATCAGGTCCTTTTTAGGCATGGTGGTGTACTACCAGCACTTCATAGAGAATTGCTCTTCGGTGGCTAAACCCTTGTTTCAGCTTTTGACAGGACAGAAAAGACCTAGGATGTGGAGAGGAGTGAAGCGACTGAAGGGAAGTCATGCTCTTTCTTCATCAGATTGGACTGATGACTGTAGGGCAGCCCTGGAGAATTTGAAGACTGCCTTGGTTAGCCAGGTTTTGCTTGCTCCCCCAGATTTTTCGAAGCCATTTCTGTTGTCTGTGGATGCCTCTACTAGTGGGCTTGGTGCCGTTTTGTTGCAGGTTCAGGAGGGGAGTGCTGTGGCAAGGCCCATTGCGTTTGCCTCAATATCTTTGAATCATGCTCAGTCAAAGTAACCAGCACACAGACTTGAGTTTTTGACGATGAAGTGGGCTATTTGTGATAAGTTTAGTCATTGGCTCAGGGGACACAGGTTTACTGTGTAGACTGATAATAACCCACTTAAGTACATTCTCACAAAACGCAAGCTGGATGCATGTGAACAGCGGTGGGTAGTGAAGCTGTCACCGTAGGATTTTGACATTCAGTACATTCCTGGACCGAAAAATGTGGTGGAAGATGCATTGAGCAGGCAGCCATTTGCGACTTTGAGAATTCTGCATAGATTGACTAGAACACCTTATGACATTTTGCTGCATGAAGCCAAGTCTGTTGCTGTCGAACAGGTGCAGCATATGTTCCATCTTTCATGTGAACGAAGGCAGTTTGATGGCAAAACAGAGGATGGACTCTCGGAACATATAGATGGTGGTGAAAATGTGTATGTTGGGTCCACTTACCTTACTGGGGCAGTCTCTCACCAAGATTTGTCAGCTGTTCTTCGGTCTCACCAGTACTGGGTGCATGGTGCAGCCATTAGGAGTATGGCATATGTGCAGCATTTAGAGAGCTTGGCGGATGTGGAGCAGAGTCAACTGGGTGCTCTTACCCATGATGAATTGCTGGAAAAGCAGAGTCAAGATCCTGTGATTGACAGAGTGAAATTCTTTGTGGTGAGAGGGAGACGACCTTCTCACAGAGAAAAAGTGTATGAGTCTAAAAGAACATTGAAATTTTGCGGCAGTGGGGTAAACTTGCCTTGAGGTTGAGTATTCTTTATAGAATCTCGAAGAATCCAGTGTCTAAGAAACAGGCTTACCGCTTTGTTGTGCCAACAGCTCTTCGAAGTACTGTCCTGAAGGGTGTGCATGATAATACTGGTCATCAGGGTCAGCACCGCACCCTCTGGTTGGCCAGACAGCGGTTCTTCTGGGAGTCTATGGAGGCTGACATAAAGAAATACGTTAATGAGTGTGAGAGGTGCGTTTTGAGTAAAAGACCTGAGCCTGAGGCAAGGGCTCCGCTTGTGTCAATTCAGAAAAGTGCTCCGCTAGAAATGGTGTGCCTTGACTTTTGGTCAGCGGAGGATTCTAACAACAAGTCAGTCGATGTGTTAGTGGTCACTGACCATTTCACGAAGTTTGCCTGCGCTTACATATGTCCAAACCAAACTGCAGAAGCGGTTGATAGTGTTTGATAGTGTCGTCTTGGATAATGGGGCAGTTGATGTTCACAAGTATGTTCAGTCACTTAAGAAAGACTTGAGGGAAGCAATGTCAGTCGCTCAAGAACATGCCGAATGCCAACAGTCTAAACAAGCTGAGTATTATAACCATAAAGGAAAAGGGCATTTCCTTTGGGTGACAGAGTACTTCTTGCGAATAAAGGGGAACGTGGAAAAAGGAAATTAGCAGACCGATGGGAAAGGGTGGTATATGTTGTTGTGGGCAAAAGTGACACTTTGAACACATATAAGATAAGAAACTCAAATCAAGACAGTACATCACAATTTGTTGATGCCTGTCAACTTCCAGCCGGTGCCTGCTCGGAATGAAGGCAGTGATAGCGATGACAGTGTTGAAATTTCCTCTGTCTATGCTTCTTGTGATGAAGGTAATCAAACTCAGAGTGACGATCGAACTTCTCGTTGGGTGGCCGATCTTAGTACTGCCTCAGATGTAATGAGAAAAGAGTCTGTTGAATGTTTCAGTGTTGATCAGAGTGATGCACCTTGTGATGCGGTTGTGGAATATGACACTGAGATGGGTGGAGTACCAGTGCATGAGAGAAGTTCTGACAATTCACCTAGTCCAGTTCTGTCAGTATGTTCATTGGTGTCCGATGATTCATCTGTATCAGCAGTTCTGAGTGATAAGTGTGCTTCCAAAGTTGGTGAGCATGATAATCCAGCTGTTACAGACACTCCAGCGACAGTGTCAAGTGAGCAAGATCGGGAGAGTGCAAGAGAATCAAATGGTCAAGAGGGTTTTAGGTCAAGATTTGGGAGGCTCATTAAGCCAGTTAACAGGCTTATACAGTCAATGTCTACGCGGAGAGTACATGCAATTCATGTAGTTTAAGGTGTTGAATGAAAAATTAAGTGTTAATAGATTGTTGAGATTTTTTTTTTCTTTTGTTTTGCTTTTGTCTACATATTTTGGATGATGTACATTTATGGGTACAATTGTTGATGTCATGTATTAAACTATGTAAACGGCATGGTTTTCTATGGGTAATTTGGGGATTAGCTACCCCTGGACTACCCTAATCTCGGAAGAGATAGTTACCAGCTGAACAGATCTAGTGTGATCTCAGAATAAGTGACATTGTTAATTTTCTACGACTCTGTATGTAATTCATCATCTGGTGTAAAACAGTGGGGCTGGATGTAGCAGGATTATGTTGTTATACCAGATTATACAATTTTAGTTATTTACTTTATTTTATTTTATTTTTAATAATTATTTGTTTGGGTATTTTATTTTGAAAGAAGGGTGCGCGCTCTTATTTAAGGTAATAATCACAGTATGCACGTCGGCTGACGTCATACGTAGGTGAGAGGTTCAATTAGCAGCGCAACAGGAAGTCGTCCTCTTTCCTGCGATTTCGCGAGCTCTGTTCATCAGATGTTAAATTGTTTTATAGGCGTTCATGTCATGTTTAAAAGATCAACTGTGGAAAAAGTATTTCATGTGATGTTATATTTGACCATTAGTTCAAATATACTGGTCAACTGGTCAAATGCAGTTTAATTGAGTGCTGTTAATGGGTGAATAGTATATTGCGTGAAATGGCGGCTGGGTGTGTGCATCACGAGTGAGAGATGTTTTAGCGGCTAAGCGGCTAACATTTCGATTAAATGTGTATAGATATATACATTGATACATTTTATATATATGTGTATGTATGCTTATATGAATATAATTGTGTATATTTTGTAAGCACACTAAAGATATATATTTTATTAATATGATGGACATTGCATCATTGTGTGTTTTGTGGTTGGCTACCTGGTGTACTTAAACATGTATTTTGCCGTTAACAGGCAAAAGAGAGAGTTGCAGATAAAGTGTTTGTCTGTTTGTGTGTTTCACCGCACAGGTATGTTAACTGGCATCCAAGAAACACTGTAATGCTGTTTTGAATTACTTTATATAAGAATAATGTTGTTAAATGATTATGATAATGATTAGTAGTATTATAATTTACACTCTATTATTATTATTATTATTATAATATATAATGTGTTTTGTAGAGTGTGTATGTGCTCGCTCTTTCCTGCGATTTCACCAGAGAGGAGAGGCAAAAGAGAGAGTTGCAGATAAAGTGTTTGTCTGTTTGTATGTTTTACTGCACAGAGAGGAGAGAGAGAAAAAAGGCACTGCAATTAAATCACCTTTGGCACGACCAGATTTGTGTGGAAAATCCTTTTTATTACCATCAAAATAACACAACGCAGAGGAACAACCGCTACACTTGCATCACCAAGTGCAATGCAAAGCGTCGGATGCAGTGGTGTAAAGCACGCCGCCGCTGGACTCTAGAGCAGCGGAGACGTGTTCTCTGGAGTGATGAATCATGCTTCTCTGTCTGGCAATCCGATGGACGAGTCTGGGTTTGGAGGTTCCCAGGAGAACAGTACTTGCCTGACTGCATTGTGCGAAGTGTAAAGTTTGGTGGAGGGGGGATTATGGTGTGGGGTTGTTTTTTAGGGGTTGGGCTTGGCCCCTTAGTTCCAGTGAAAGGAACTCTTAATGCTTCAGCATACCAGGACATTTTCGACAATTTCATGCTCCCAACTTTGTGGGAACTGTTTGGGAATGGCCCCTTCCTGTTCCAACATGACTGCACACCAGTGCACAAAGCAAGGTCCAAAAGATTCTCATAAACACACTCCTAAACCTTGTGGAAAGCCTTCCCAGAAGAGTTGAAGCTGTTATAGCTGCAAAGGGTGGGCCAACTTCATATTAAACCCTACAGATTAAGAGTGGGATGTCATCAAAGTTCATGTGCATGTAAAGGCAGATGTCCCAAAACTTTTGGCGATGTTAGGCTGCTGTGTAGTTAGTCATTAGGTTGCACAGTAGTTCCCGTGTGATCTTGTTGCCTGTATGAATGAAGAAGTAAATAAGTAGTCCAATAAAAGCAATATTGTATCGCATTTAAGATTTGTTTATTACACCAGCTGTACACTTGATTTGGAACGAAGGTTTGTTCGTATACTAATGTGCCAGACAATTTCATTCCAGAATGCCAGAGGGTGACCTCCTCTGAATTTTAAACGTGTTCTTTGTTTGTTCTCATTTCCTGTTTAACTGCTATAAAAAGCACATGGACTTTTCCTTCTGTGTGCCTTCTGTATTGTTTTGTGGATCATATACCTGTGAAAGATCTTAACTTTTCTTGTCTGGTTGTTGCCCTTGTCTGACCATTTCGAGTTGTTGTTGACTCGAATATTGAATATTGACCTTGCCTGTTTTTCTGACCACAAATTTTGATTGTGTTTGAGTATCTCGTTTCTCTGATCATTTGGTGTTAGGCCTAGAATGTTTTTTTTTACCTTGCCTCCTGTCTCAAGAAATCTTTGTATATCTATACAACCTGTCTGATAGCCACTTATTTTTGTTATTAAGTCTGACAGCACTAGTGAAAATACCTCTGTTTTGCATTCCTTTCTAATTTAATACAACAATTTCATTACACTAATAATTAGATTATTGACAACAATTTGAGTGAAAAGTAGAATCATTTAAATATTTACATGAATTTCAGAGTTTCAGGTATGTCCCCTTTTTTTGCTTTAATGACAGTGTCCACTACAACTGGCATGGACTTCACAAGTTTGTGCAAAACCTTTTGATCCATTTTATATCAAAACTATTGGAGTGTCATCTGATCACAAGGTTCAGTAGGAAAATCTGACCTTTTGTACAAAGCTGTTAACATGGTCAATATCACACATTTGCTTATATTTAAATAGGGACCTAGAAATAGTGCAGAATCTTTAATATTAAATATTCATGATATTTTAAATATTTCAAAATTCTAAAACCTTCTGTTTATTTTCAATTTTAAATGAAAAAAATCTCAGATTTTCAATGTGGTCTCAGATTTTTGGACCCCACTGTATATCTTATTAGTACAGGACACAACACAGACAAAATAACAATTAATTAAGAACACAGCCTCAGCTTCTGTAATGTGTAAATTATGTTAATACAGTATTTACAATAGTGTAGATATCCTACAGCTGCTAAAGAAATAATCATTAGAACTCAAAGAAACTTGATTATACGGTATGTAAGTTAGTGATCATCATTATGGAAATATTGACTGACTTTTGTCAGATTCACTACTGTATTTAAACATCGTTACTATAAGACTGCATTCAGAGAAATAGGAAGGCTGCTAAATTTTCACTTTCATTCTGTCATGGCTCTCTGTGAAATCATGCACTTAAAGGAAAGCAAAACTGGAAGTAAATTGTTCAGCTGGTTTGACACATTTACAGTCTTCTAATCTTTACTATGAGGTGAAAGGACAGATTCTCGTTATTTTACAATACAGGGGGTAGATTTATCTTTTGCCTTAACTATCCCCCTGATAAAGCTGACATAGAATAATGGTACCACTGTCCATGTAAGGAATAAAACACCCTGTGTCTTGCAGTTATAAGAAAATAATCAATAGCAGAATGGTGTAATGTAGCAGCGTTATCGTTACCATCCCAAAGTTGATCATGTAATATAATACGTATATTTAACCTGATAAAATGGGAAACCCTGTTTTAAAATCCCCTGTCATAGTACAGTAAATTATATATACAAGCATAGCATCAAATTTATAACCATTTCATTTTTTTTAATCAAAGTATGCTTATGATCATACTACTAACTAAAATATTAAATTATACACACACACACACACATTATATATATATATATATATATATATATATATATATATATATATACATATATAGTGTACCATTTCAAGACCCTAGACCCACAGAATGTCAGGTGCACATATACATATATTTATACAGATATGTATACCTCCCTGAGCTGAATGAGTAGCTTGAGAGCTTTCAGAAGCTGCCGTGTCCGTCCACGACGTCTCGCTGCATCCATGAGCACCGCTGTGACGCACCGGCAGCATAACGCAAAACCTGCATCGCGCTTGGCTCCAGGGAGCTCTCGTATCACTGAGACTTCTCCAAGAAGAAGAATCCAATTTAACACTAAAATAATGTGGCATTATGGATTTCTCACCGTATCTTAACAGAACGTCACTGACAGAGCGCTGACAGAGCCCTAGAATAATGAAGACACCATTTTGAATGAAATATAGTGAACCTTCATGGCTGCCATATTGGTTCTTCCTCAGCGCAGTGAAATTAATGTTTTTTTATGGATATTTTGTAAACAGATTCCCAAACTAGTCCCAAAAATGCAAAAAAGGATTGTCTTGCAAACCTATTAGTTAGCTACCTAAATTAGCTAACCGATTTTACATCAGACTAAACAGAAATAGCTAGCTTGATTAGACTATTTGACAAAATTCAGTGGTGTGAGTAAGGCACCAAAAGCCACTAATTTTGCAGAGCAAAAGGCCGCATTATGTCATGGAGGGTAAGACTTTCTTTGTATTTATTTCTTTTTTATTATACAGTGGTGCTGTACAGTGGTATTGAGAAGAATTTATCCAATATTACGTATCTGTGAGTGGCAAAAGTATGTGAACCTCTAGGATTAGCAGTTAATATGAAGATGAAATTAGAATCAGGTGTTTTCAATCAATGCAATGATTGAAAACACCTGATTCTAATTTCATCTTCATATTAACTGCTAATGGTGTGAGTGAGCGTCCAGATTTATTTAAAGGAATCTGTTTTTATTAAGAATTAAGATTTAAGTATGATCTTCACAACACATGTTTGTGGAAGTGTATCATGGCACGAACAAAGGAGATTTCTGAGGACCTCAGAAAAAGAGTTGTTGATGCTCATCAGGCTGAAAAAGATTACAAAACCATCTCTTAAGAGTGTCGACTCCACCAATCCACAGTCACACAGATGGAGGAAATTCAAGACCATTGTTACCCTCTCCAGGATGTGGTTGACCAACAAAGATCACTCCAAGATCAAGATGTCTAATAGTCTGCAAGGTCACAAAGGAACCCAGGGTAACTAAAGGCCTCTCTCACATTGGCTAATGTTAATGTTCATGAGTTCATCATCAGGAGAACACTGAACAACAATGGTGTTCATGGCAGGGTTGCAAGGAGAAAGCTACTGCTCTCCAAAATGAACATTGCTGTTCATCTGAAGTTTGCTAAAGATCATGTAGACAAGCCAGAAGGCTGTTGGAAAAATGTTTTGTGGCTGGATGAGACCAAAATAGAACCTAGACCCTAAGCACACAAGCCGTTCTACCAAAGAATGGTTAAAGAAGAATAATGTTAATGTTTTGGAATGGCCAAGTCAAAGTCCTGATCTTAATCCAATAGAGATATTGTGGAAGGACCTGAAGCAAGCCGTAGATGTGAGGAAACCCACCAATATCCCAGAGTTAAAGCTGTTCTGTACTGAGGAATGGGCTAAAATTCCTCCAAGTCGATGTGCAGGACTGATCAACAGTTAATGGAAACATTTAGTTGCAGTTATTGCTGCAAAAGCGGGTCACACCAGATACTGAAAGCAAAGGTTCACATACTTTTGCCACTCACAATATGTATATGTAATATTGGATCATTTTTCTCAATAAATAAATGACCAGGTATAATATTTATCTCATATGTTCAATTGGGTTCTCTTTATCTACTTTTAGGACTTGTGTGAAAATCTGATGATGCTTTAGGTCATATTTATGTGGAAATATAGAGAATACTAAAAGGTTCACAAACTTTCAACCACAACTGTACTATATACAAGAAAAATCAAGTGGAGAAAACAAACAAAAAATTGCCTATATTCTGTTGCATATCTTAATCAAAAGGTTGTTTAAAAAAGCAAAAAGCAGCACAAGTCTTCAGGAGTAGTGTGCAGTTTGTAGTGTGCACTATGTCACCTGTCTAGGGCACTAGTTTGTGTATCTATGAGTGAAACCAGGAAGCCATTTTAACTGTGTACCTTATTATAAGACAATATTTAGGGCTCATGCTGTCGCTTAGCATTAACTCATGGATTATTTGCATTGTTAACTTGAAGCATTAAAGTATTGAGTATTAAATAGTCACACTGATTTTATGGACACTCCCTTCAACCCCTTCACACACACACACACACACACACACACACACACACACACACACACACACACACACACTACATATTTGGAAGAGAATAATAGTAGAAAGTTTCCTACAGATCAGTTATAGCCTAATTATTCTTTTTTTTGTTGCTGGCTGTATAATTAATTAAAAACTTTTGTGTGTACATCTCATTTGCATCTTGTATACACACACACACACACACACACACACACACACACACACACACACACACACACTGTCTGACTGTCCAGTATTCAGTATCCAGGTGTCACACAGACAGAGCATGGAAATTATAAATGAGGCCAACGTGTTTGTACAGAAATAATTCCTTTTGTTGGTGTATGAGGGACGATTAAGTGGACTATATTTTCTAACCCATGAAAGTTGTATAAGAAATCTATACTGCGCTTCCATTGTAGTCATGGCATTAATAACTGTAAAAGATATCGATGTAAGAAATGTCCAGTTATATGTTTTAATAAAATCACATTGCTGAAATTGTTTTTTTGTTTTTTTTATTTAATCACATGCAGCAGACATTTTTACACACGTTAATACACAAGAGAGTCTTACACACACACACACACACACACACACACACACACACACACACACACACACACACAGGACATTTCAATCCAGAGTGACACTCAGTGAGGTTTGGAGAGGAAACAAATCTGTTCTGTATTTCTTTTAAGTTGTCGCAAAGCAACAAATGACAGATTTAGGCTCAAGAGAGAGATGATTAAACTAATCTAATACTACAGTCTGTCTTATAATAACATTGTATTTTAATCTGTATACAGATATGATTTTTCCCCTAAATACTACAAACACACAGTGTAAAGTGCATGCAGTCTTTAGCTGGACATTTTAGCATGAACCTATTTATCCAGAGCCCTTGGAATTGAATGCATTATACTGCATATCACTATATTATAGATATACATCAGACACAAGCTCTAGGATGAAACCTAATACACTTTCAACTATGATTTTTTATTCATGAATTAAATTATTAATTAAGAGAACTTAAATACGAGAATGGGGTCAATAAAATGATCTTTTTAAATCTTTAACCCTGGGAGAAATCATATGCTTCATTACAACAGGCACAACAGCACCCACACCACCACCCACACCAGCACCCACAACAGCACCCACACCAGCACCCACACCACCACCCACACCACCACCCACAACAGCACCCACACCAGCACCCACACCAGCACCCACAACAGCACCCACACCAGCACCCACAACAGCACCCACACCAGCACCCACACCAGCACCCACAACAGCACCCACACCACCACCCACACCAGCACCCACAACAGCACCCACACCACCACCCACAACAGCACCCACATCAGCACCCACAACAGTCCATTTGCTGTAATCCACCTGCAAAAAAAAAAAAAAAGATTGAAAAAAACAGAATATGACTCTGTTGAAATATTTCTTTTCTATAGAAACACATTGTACATGCTAAATACAGTGCTCGTTTTAAACCAGTGTAGTTTCTGAACAGAAGGAACCAGGAAGCCATTTTAACTGTGTACCTCTTTGTGTTTCCTGTTTTATTATATTGCAGTTTGCCTAAAACAAGCAAGCAAAGACATTTATTACCTGGTTCAGGTGTATTGAGAGCAATGAGAGAGCAGAAGTGGACTGAGAGTCCTTGTTTGGGAAGTTTCATTTTACTAACTAAATAGCACTTTAACTTATTATCAGGACAACATAGCTGTACATGGTCTGGGATTTCTCAGTAAAATGAGAAGCTTTTTTAGTATTTTTTTTATTTCTTTAAGATGAGGGAACAAACGTTTATAGCTGCTATAATGTAAGGGATAACCAGAGCTAACTTGTTTCGTGGACTAACTTCTTTCCACAGCATTAAACCTGAATATAAATGGATAAAAATTATGATGTGTTTTTTTTCTTAAATGAACAAATTATTGTTAGTATCAGCAACTTGCTGTGGTGTAAGAGGAATAAAACACTAACTAACAAAAACTCTATCATGCCACCATGCAGGGGCTGCGTAGAGCCCCACCACTTAAATTCTGCTGACATACTAATTACCTGTTTTGAATGATGAAAGATTTAAAAATGTTGGTATTTGACAGATATCAGCCAATGTTCTGTTGAATTACTGGCCTTTCTACATGCTGCACAATCATGGTGCAGTGAGCTCACTGCCCCATTTAGCCCCATAGAGTTATTATAGCACCTAGTGATCAAAAATGGGAACTGCAGCTCGTGTCATTAAAGGCCACTCACGGTGCCCCATGCTCAGGGGAGGAGCAGTGGACAGCACAGAGAATGACCAGACTGGGGTAGTTTAAATACCTTGCAGCTGCCTTGATCTTCTTTTAAAGCAAATATTTGGAATTAAATCAAATAAATTTCCAGAAAAAGGCAAAGTGTAAGTGCAGACAGTGTGTCTTTGATGCACAGTAACATTTCTACTGTAAGGTATATTGCAAAGATTTTATCAAAAACTTTTCAAAAACAGCTCATTTTGAAAAAAGAAAAATTACACTCAAAACAAGCTGCTAGATTGTACGCTGGATGACTGCATGTTGCTGAGTCTCGACTGCTTATTACAGGGTATCACGTCCAATCAGCATCCAACTACAAATCCCAGAGTACAACGTGGCCTACAAACATAGCTGTCACAGACTACAACACCCAGCCATCAGGAACTCTATCATTTTCACCGTCATTCTGATTGCACACACCTGGACTCTATTACACACAGTACATAAGGACTCTCACTTCACTGGGAAATTGTGAAGTATATGCTCATTGTCCTGCACTTATTGTTACCAAGCCTTTCTGTATCTTGCTATCATGTATCTCTGGTATTGATCTCATCTAGTCTTGCCTAGTTCATGTTGTTTGCTGGTCGCTAGACCATTGGCTGTGTTTTGACTGTTTTTGCCTAACCCTTTGGATTTGTCTGCTTGCATTCTAAATAAAACTTCCCTTACCTGCATTTGAGCTCGTTCCTGTCGAATGACACTAAAAAATCTCTAGATAGTAGCCTATAGCACAAATCATGAATTATAGCCCCTTGGCTCCATTTTGTTTGAGGCTATGCTGTTATTTCCTGCCCTGTGGTCACGAGCTGCTGCTGCCACCACAGCACTCAGTTATTTCCTAAAACGGTCAGCAAAGTTGTTGGATTTAAGTGTGTCATTATTTAGGAAAGCATCAACTTTTCAGTCAGGGAGGGACATTGTGCACTCGCATCGTACATCTCGCACTACATAAGGCCTCAACCAGCATGTGCTCATCGCCAGATGGTGTCCTCAGTTTACCTTGTGTGCCTGAGCAGCTATCCCACCCTGTTTCCACTGTTAGTCTTCCCGGTTTTGACCCTGCCTGTCTTCGGTATTTCAGTTAAGTTTGCCCTGTGTTATTGTTTGTCTGTCTGTCGGTTTTTGGATTATTTGGAAGTGTTGCACTTGGATTTCTGCCTGCTCCTTTAGATTTGTCTGCCTGCGTAGATTTGCCCAGCTGCCTCCAGCGAGTCAACCATTAGCGCGTCTCCACCGCTACGGGACTCTGTAATCTGTTTCATACAGTTTGTGTGTATATTGAGTTCCCTGTTTGTGTGTGAAGATTGTGAACCTGCTATTGTTTATCTGCCTGTTGCTTCGTCCTTTGCATCAACGCCACCATTGACTGTGTGTAAACCATTGTGCTCATTAAAGACTCTTAAAGTTGAATCTCTGTCCGCGTTCTGCATTTGGGTCCGACTCCGGCTTTCTGACACACTTTAAATGTGCTGCCTGTGAATCTTTTTCACTCTTTTATCCATCACATTCTCTCTAATTCATTGTCTTCTTTAACTGCAATTTCTTTCTCTTGTCCATTAACCTCAGGCTAACTCTCAAATAAAGGCCATATTAAAAAGCTATATTTTCCTAACCATGTCAAACGGATCACATTCAGGACTCTACCTCCACAATTCCCAGGTGGTTCTTCACGGCTCTGATTGCATCATCATTGCGCAGGCATCTCAGCAGCCCTTGGTCTTCATGATAGAGACAATCTACAACAAACACTTTTTCCTTGTTTACACAGAATCTGCTAACTGGAGCGATGTAATCTGGATCATATGTGCGGTGGAGCACCACGAGAACGACAGGTTTACCCTCTGAGAGAGAGAGAGAGAGAGAGAGAGAGAGAGAAATGAGAAAACACAGAGTTAATAAATTACACACTTTTTGAGGTTATACCTGGTGATTTTACCTCTTTATTACTATAAACTATTCAGTAAGTACAGCGGCGCTAATAGGACAGGTGTGTATGAGAGTAAAGAGTGTACGTCTGAACCCAGTGATGGCTCCTGAAAGTTTAAGGAGATTAACACTGGGTTGGTCAGGTGAAGTATATTTTTAACTAATTATGGTATATTTGGTAAAAAAAAAAAAAAAGTAATAAAGAATGATTAAAAATCATTTATTCCAATTTACAGATGTAACTTGATTGTCAGAAATTCTGAAATTTCAGGAATATATATAATTGTAATATAAAGGTGTGTTTATTAAATTAACTTAAAAGCATGAGGATGTTTTAGATTGAGACTCCAAAGCAGTTCTGTAAGTCTGCCTGGATAAGGGCTACTGCTCAG
>CM074969.1:1797886-1811735 GCA_037577455.1 Pangasius macronema | reverse complement strand
ATAAAATCTTTGCAATATACCTTACAGTAGAAATGTTACTGTGCATCAAAGACACACTGTCTGCACTTACACTTTGCTTTTTTCTGGAATACCCCATGAACAAGCAGGAACTGAAGACAGTTGCAGTAGAGGCCCGGCAGAGCATCACCAGGGATGAAACCCAGCATCAGGTGATGTATATGTGTTCTATTCTGTCCCATTACTTTTGGTCCCTTAACAAGTGGGAGGCACATATGCAAACTGTTGTAATTCCTACACCGTTCNTACCCTCAAATTAAAGCTGACAGTCTGCAGTTAAAGCACATCTTGTTCATTTCATTTGAAATCCATTGTGGTGGTGTTTAGAGCCAAAAATGTTAGAATTGTGTCAATGTCCCAATATTTATGAACCTGACTGTGTTTGCTTTAAAACAAGATCAAGGCAGCTGTAAGGTATTTAAACTACCCCAGTCTGGTCATTCTCTGTGCTGTCCACTGCTCCTCCTCTGAGCATGGGGCACCGTGAGTGGCCTTTAATGATTCTAGCTGCAGTTCCCATTTTTGATCACTAGGTGCTATAATAACTCTATGGGGCTAAATAGGGCAGTGAGCTCCCTGCACCATGATTGTGCAGCATGTAGAAAGGCCAGTAATTATACAGAGCATCGGCTGGTATCTGTCAAATAGCAACATTTTTAGATCTTTCATCACTCAAAACAGGTAATTAGTATTTCAGCAGAATTTAAATGGTGGGGCTCTGCACAGTCGGCCCAGTCGCATATACTGAAACAGTACATCCTTAAGTGTTTTATTCCTCTTAAACCACAGCAAGTTGCTGATAATGACGGTTATTTGTTCATTTAAAAAAAGACATATCATAACTTTATCCATTTATATTCAAGTTTAATGCTGTGGAAAGAAGTTAGTCCATGAAACAAGTTAGCTCTGGTTATCCCTTACATTATAGCAGCAATAAACGTTTGTTCCCTCATCTTAAAGAAATAAAAAATACTGAAAAAGCTTCTCATTTTACTGAGAAATCCCAGACCATGTACAGCTATGTTGTCCTGATAATAAGTTAAAGTGCTATTTAGTTAGCAAAATGAAACTTCCCAAACAAGGACTCTCAGTCCACTTCTGCTCTCTCACTGCTCTCAATACACCTGAACCAGGTATTAAATGTCTTTGCTTGCTTGTTTTAGGCAAACTGCAATATAACATAACAGGAAACACAAAGAGTTTACTGCCGACTTCTGTTCAGAAACTACACTAAAATGATCACTGTATTTAGCATGTACAATGTGTTTCTATAGAAAAGAAATATTTCAACAGAGAGTCATATTCTGTTTTTTTTAATCTTTTTTTTTTTTTTGCAGGTGGATTACAGCAATTACACATGGACTCTTTTGAGTGCTCTGGTTGCTCTTTTGGGTGGTGTTGTGGGTGGTGTTGTGGGTGGTGTTGTGGGTGCTGTTGTGGGTGGTGTTGTGAATGCTGGTGTGGGTGGTGGTGTTGGTGCTATTGGTGCTGTTGTAATGAAGCATATGTTTTTTTCCGGGGTTAAAGATTCCAAAGATCATTGTACTGACCACGATCCTCGTAAGTGCTCTTAATTAATAATTTAATTCATGAATAAAAATCATAATTGAAAGTGTATGATGTTTTCTCCTAGAGCTTGTGTCTGATGCATATCCATAATATAGTGATATGCAATATAACGCATTCAGTTCCAAGGGCTCTGGATAAATAGGTTTTATGTGCAGCTACAGACTGCATGTGCTTTACTCTGTGTGTTTGTAGTATTTAGGGGAAAAATCATATCTGTATACAGATTAAAATACAATGTTATTATATGACAGACTGTAGTATTAGATTAGCTTAATCATCTCTCTCTCTCTTGAGCCTAAATCTGTCATTTGTTGCTTTGCGACAACTTAAAAAAAAATACAGAACAGATTTGTTTCCTCTCCAAACCTCACTCTGGATTGAAATGTCCTCTGTGTGTGTGTGTGTGTGTGTGTGTGTGTGTGTGTGTGTGTGTGTGTGTGTGTGTGTGTGTGTGTGTGTGTATGTGTGTGTGTGTGTGTGTGTGTGTGTGTGTGTGTGTGTGTGTATTCTGTTTGTTTAAGTCCCTCAGCATTGACATGAAATCAAATCTGACATGACAAGTTGGAAAGAAGGACACAGTGAGAGAGAGAGAGAGAGAGAGAGAGAGAGAGAGAGAGAGAGAGAGTAAATGGAAAACTTGAACATAGAGGGTCACATTTTACTTATTTAATGTTTAAATTAACATATTTCGGTGGAATAAAAAAAAAATGCTTTCTGATGTCACAAATACAGGCCCATTTCTTTAAGGCAAGAACTACAAGTGAATAGGGTAATTAAAAATATATATATTTCCATCTGAATAGGGTTATAGAGTTGCAGTACTGATATCCAGATTATTTTCTTGATTCTGATTTCAGTTTGCGTATTTGATTTATTTCTGAAAGTTAGTGTAGTGTTTACAGGTCACAAAGTTTGCCCAGTTTCTCCCAGTTTAATCCGTTAGCTCATTTCCCTCAATCTCACAAAAGCTACTAATCCAAGACTCTCTTGTGTATTAACGTGTGTAAAAATGTATGCTGCATGTGATTAAATAAAAAAAAAACAAAAAAAAACAATTTCAGCAATGTGATTTTATTAAAACATATAACTGGACATTTCTTACATCGATATCTTTTACAGTTATTAATGCCATGACTACAATGGAAGCGCAGTATAGATTTCTTATACAACTTTCATGGGTTAGAAAATATAGTCCACTTAATCGTCCCTCATACACCAACAAAAGGAATTATTTCTGTACAAACACGTTGGCCTCATTTATAATTTCCATGCTCTGTCTGTGTGACACCTGGATACTGAATACTGGACAGTCAGACAGTGTGTGTGTGTGTGTGTGTGTGTGTGTGTGTGTGTGTGTATGTACAAGATGCAAATGAGATGTACACACAAAAGTTTTTAATTAATCATACAGCCAGCAACAAAAAAAAAGAATAATTAGGCTATAACTGATCTGTAGGAAACTTTCTACTATTATTATCTTCCAAATAAGTAGTGTGTGTGTGTGTGTGTGTGTGTGTGTGTGTGTGTGTGTGTGTGTGTGAAGGGAGTGTCCATAAAAGCAAAGTGACTATTTAATACATGAGTTAATGCTAAGCGACAGCATGAGCCCTAAATATTGTCTTATAATAAGGTAAACAGTTAAAATGGCTTCCGGGTTTCACTCATAGATACACAAACTAGTGCCCTAGACAGGTGACAGAGTGCACACTACAAAGTGCACACTACTCCTGAAGACTTGTGCTGCTTTTTGCTTTTTTAAACAAATTTTTGATATAGTACAGTTAGTTTGTGAACCTTTAGTATCATCAGATCTTCACACAAGTCCTAAAAGTAGATAAAGAGAATCCAATTATACATATGAGACGAATATTATACCAGGCCATATATTTTTTGAGAAAAATGATCCAATATTACATATCTGTGAGTGGCAAAAGTATGTGAGTATCTGGTGTGACCCGCTTGTGCAGCAATAACTGCAAGTAAACGTTTCTGTTAACTGTTGATCCTGCACATCAGCTTGGAGGAATTTTAGCCCATTCCTCAGTACAGAACAGCTTCAACTCTGGGATATTGCTGGGTTTCCTCACATCTACGGTTTGCTTCAGGTCCTTCTTCTATTGGAGATCAGGACTTTGACTTGGCCAGTCCAAAGCATTAACTTTATTCTTCTTTAACCATTCACCCTGGGTTCCTTTATGACCTTGCAGACTATTACACATCTTGTTCTTGGAGTGATCTTTGTTGGTCGACCACATCCTGGGGAGGGTAACAATGGTCTTGAAGTTCCTCCATTTGTACACAATCTGTGTGACTGTGGATTGGTGGAGTCGAAACTCTTTAGAGATGGTTTTGTAATCTTTTCCAACCTGAGGAGCATCAACAACTCTTTTTCTGAGGTCCTCAGACATCTCCTTTGTTCATGCCATGATACACTTCCACAAACATGTGTTGTGAAGATCATACTTTGGTAGATAATTTGGTAGATTAAATAAATCTGGACGCTCACTCACACCTGATTGTCATTTCATTGATTGAAGACACCTGATTCTAATTTCACTTTAAAATTAACTGCTAATCCTAGAGGTTCAAATACTTTTTCCACTCACAGATACGTAATATTAGATCATTCTTCCCAATAAATAAATGACCAGGTATAATATTTTGTCTCATTTGTTTAACTGGGTTCTTTTTGTCTACTTTTAGTACTTGTGTGAAAATCTGATGATGTTTTAAGTCATATTTATGCAGATTCACATAAACTTTCAAGCACCACTGTATAATGGGGTTTCTTTGCAAATAAAAAAGAAAGAAATATAGAAAGAAAGTCTAATCCTCTGGTTCCATAACATAATGTGGCTTTTTTGCTCTCCAAAAATAGTGACTTTTGGTGCCTTACTCAACTCACACCACTGAATTTTGTCAAATAGTCTAATCAAGCTAGCTATTTCTGTTCAGTCTGATGTAAAATCGGTTAGCTAATTTAGCTAGCTAACTAACAGGTTTGCAAGACAAACTCTTTCTGCATTTTTTGGGAACAGTTTGGGAATCTGTTTGCAGTATTTTATTTCACTGTGCTGAGGGAGAACCAATATGGCAGCCATGAAGGTTCACTTTATTTCATTCAGAATGGCATCTTCACCTATCTAGGTCTCTGTCATTGCTATTCCACCAGAGGTTCTGTTAAGATACGATGAGAAATCCATAATGCCACATTATTTTAGTGTTAAATTTGATTCCTCTTCTTGCAAAGTATCAAGAGAAGCAAACATGGAAAGAGTGGGTGGAGCTAGGAAAAATACAGATCACAAATTGCAATCACCAAGAGTCATCATTTAAGCCAGACTACCACCATTGAAAAAAATGAAACACAAGTATGGCTGTGTGCCAGAATGCTTATTACAGTATTAAACAGACCCCTTCAGTGTTTGTAAACCAAAACACATGCACAGACAACCTGGTTGCAAAAGGACCTGAAGAGACCAGCAATCTAATGGTAAGTGGTTATAATAGGACTAAAGAATCTGTGAAGAATTTTATTTAGGAATCTGACTGAAATTAGCTAAAATGTTATCCACTTATTATAGATTAGCACTAAAAGTCAGGGAGTGCTATTCTGCTAACACTTTTAAATGGTGTGACTCTAGAAGATCCTTATTGTCACGCTTCATGGATCACCGGCCCCTTCTGGCCATTTCATGTTACTACCGTTAATTAGTTCATTGTTTTCAGCCGCCACTTATTACCGGCTCTATTTAAGCCTCTACGTTTGTCCTGTCTTTGTCAGTTCGTTGTTTTCATGTTTGTGTTCCTCCGGTGCACTGTGGTCTTTGTTCTTGGGAGGATTACTGTTACCCAGCTGGCTCCCTTGGACTGTCTATTCCCTTGCTGCAGCCGAGTGCCGCCTAGGACACCTGCCACCGTTGTACCTACGTTCCTCCTCCACTGTCTGCTCAGCCTGTCATTACCTGCATCCTCATTAAAATCTCATATTTACTCGCACTTGAATCCACCTCCTATTTTGCCATGACACTTATGGCTTGGCATCCTGTCAGTGGCTAAATGATGCTAAGCGGTAGCCTAGCCTTCAGTGACGGGACATATATATAGATATAGAAACTTTGTTGTTTGGGGAAATTTCAAAGTGTAACGTTTCATGATTACAACTTCAAGGATCTCGTGGCACTGAAAGCTGAGGTGTCATAACAAATGCCTCATTTGTTAGCTGAATCAAGTTACGCTAGTTAACTTTAAGCTAGAGAAAAAGTTCCCTTATAGGGAACTCCTCAATACGAACGTGACCTAGCTATTTAGTGTTAGCTAGCTAGTTTCTTGACCTAGATTTTAGGTGAGCTATGTAAGTTAGCCAACTAACAAGCTAAACCTGTCAAATTCTTACTTAGCACACCAGGTTGACTGACATTGTAGTTAGCTAGGTGGCTGAGATGAAATGTGTGCTGCAAACACAGGCATTTTTGATTGGCTTCTCTGACCCGTTATCCTTCCTGTAACCACAAACGTCCTCTGTTGGCTTGGAAAGGTGTCCTATTCGGCAGTGTTATACTATGATACAGAAAAGGTGTTCATGAACACTTTTCCGATTCTGACACCCTACAGGATAACACAACATTTTAGAAAATAAATTCTGGATCTACTCTTAAAAATCACTATAGGCTCTTGCTTTGTTTTTGCAACCAGGAGGCATGGCTGATGTCAGACTGACTTGTCTCACTCAGGGGTCTCTATATCAAAATAATATGCAGCAAATTATTTTAGTTATTGTAGTGTGATATGTAGAACAATAGTATGCATTTCGTGATTTAGCCTGGCTAGCTGGAATTGGTTTTTCTCCAACTCGTATGAAACAGCGATCTTCAGCAGTGTCCTGGAAATTCCAGAATGTTCCGTATGGTCAACTGGTTTATGTCTTTTCCAATAAAAATGTAAAACTAAATTGCGAGTTAAAGGTTGAACATACTCTGAAGTTCATACATCGTTGCACCATGCCATAACTTCCCGAGAACTTTTATGGGTATTGTTTTATACCAAAGAATGGATAATTCTGGATTCGGATTAATAGCCACACCACACTGTGCCACCCTATGTGGTGGAAAAGTGCTATTATATGTATATCTGTGGTTCCACTCTCTCCACTTGTTCCGACACATGGCGGGAAGGCGGGGTTTATTTTGGCGAAACAGGAAATGAAGGATACGTCTTGAAGAGTTTGAGTCATTATGGTCATTCTGAATGTCTAGTATAAGTAAATCAAGGTGACTGGATTGGTTTTCTTGAAGACGCCTTGACTTGTTACTAGACATTCAAGAAATAATGGACAATAAAAGAGTCTGTGATGGTTGGTCTTTTCTGTTTTTTTTTCTTTTCCTTTACTTCTCCTCCTCTTCCTTCCTTTAGTCTTTCAAAAATCCATGGAAATGGAGCGCTGACTCGCATCCGGTACGCTAGTGGTATTGTTGCTACGGACACCACCATGGTTACGGATGCTGATGCTGCTGCATCCACTTCCAATGCTTCCCGTAGCTCCACCGACAGCCCCACCGATAATCCCTCCCACATTCCCACCCATGGCCCCACCCCTTCCATAGATCTCACATGGGATTTCCTCCATGACCCGGTCCTCGATGACCTGCTCGGCGCACTCGTGAGTCTGTTTATAGCCATAGCAGCTCTTCTTGTAGCTCCCCAGGCCGCTGTTGTTGAAGGTCTTCATGGGCTGTGGTTTAGAGAAGTCGTTGTGATATGAGAGCTCCATGGAGCCAAGCGCACTGCGATTTTGCTTTATGCTGCCGGTGCCACCACAGTGGTGCTCATGGATGCAGCGAGACGTCGCGGACGAACGCCGCAGCTTCTGAAAGCTCTCAAGCTCCTCGTTCAGCTCAGCAAGGTCAGACGAGAGCTCTTTGTCTCGCAGGGAGAAGAGCTCATAGTGTGGAGGGTCAAACACTTCCTGGATGCCGGATTTATTGAAGACAGCTGGACGGCGTGACACCACCTTCTTACGAGGCTGCTTCATCTGGACCAGGATAGAGATGATGAGCAAAACAAGCACTACGCCAGAGGAGATGCCGATAACCGTGCCGTGGGTCTTGGTGATCTGGTGAAACAGGCCCTTAGACTTCCGCTCTACAGAGACATTGAAATTGGAAAGATGTTGTTAGTCGACAGACAGAGATAGATTGCACGCTTAGTTATTCAAGGGTTCTTTAAGGGTTCATTGGATAATTAAGGGTCCATAGCTTCCAAAATGGTTCTAATTTTCTGATATGAAAACACTATGTTGTAGGGTTCTATATAGAACATTGGGGGTTTTCTAATAGTTCTATATGCAGTTTTCTAATTTTCTAAGAATCTGGTTATATGATATGGTGGATAGACAAATGGACAGACAGACAGAGAGATAGACAGGTTATACTCTTTAAAAAATGTTTTTTCAAGGGTTCTTTAATGGATAATTAAAGTTTGTAAGCTTCCAACAGGGTTCTAACTGAGACACACTGTGTTGTAGGATTCCATACAGAACCTTTACAAGTTCCTCTGAAGGTTCTAATAATCAGATTTTTGGCTACTGAGATCTCATTGTAATGACTGATGTCCATCAGTTTGTTATTAGTTATTAAAACCGCACTTCAGATGACCTCTTTTCTGTCACTACCCAGCTCTCAGCTCAGCTACAGTGAACAGCTTCTTCTTCTTCCTTCTTCCAAGTGACTGCACCTAAACTCTGCTCCTGATCTACTTATATAACACAGTGGCCACAGGCAAAGTTCATTCCACAAATGTCAGTCCGGTCTGCACCAGCGGAGGCTAATTTAAGAACAAACTCACCCTTGCAGTGGTTCTCATCCCAAGGGTACACACAGTTCTGCACGCCGTTACACACCAGAGAATTGTTGATGCACATGTTGCTGTGGCAGAAGAAGGTGTTTCCAGAGCAAGGAGCTGAAAGAGAAGACCACAACGTCAACAAAACTGAGAGGAGAAAGATGTAGAAATTAGAACTACAGCAAAATAACTTTCAGTCGGTCCATGTTTAGGTTGCGTATAGTGATCTGTGCATAGGTTTATTGTGCGGGGACAGAAAAGTAACTTTTAGTCCAGGGGCTGTAAGTACAGACTTAAGTGCTTTTCAGAAGATGCGTGAGAATTACACACATGGGGAGGTGTTTGAGTAAATACTCACTTATGGAAGATTGTAATCAAGATTTTGAACTTGCGTGAAATCGGCAAGGAGCAGCGTTATGTCCAGCACTACTTTATGGCTGTAATATGACACTATTAATTAATAGTACAGTCACTTTAATAGTTTTTTTTTTTTATATACATGGAGGACATCAGAGGAGACACACCTTAGTCAGAGACATTGCTCAGCTCAAGGAGTGAATGTTTTTTATGCATAATGTTACGAATAAACTTGAAGTGAGCTGTAAGTATGTCAGATATGTTCTCAGTCAGATTATCCTTCAAACCATGGTCAAGTTTTAAAGTGTCATAAAATAGCCTACATCTTATAAACACACATTACAAATCCATGACCTTCATTTATTATCTTGTGGGTTCATTAATGTCACTATATAAAAAAAATGAAAATGCAAAACTGAAAAAGGAATGATTGGATTAAATGGCAAAGTCATTGTGGTGCTCCTGTGGTAGTGCTTCTCATTTGATAGACAGTTTAGAGGGGTACCAATACTTTGTACAGTGCACCAGATGGGCTACAGACAGTAATTGAACACCTACACAGTGACCTGTATGGTGGGTTTACTTATCAAGATCAGGAAGAGAGAAGACAGAAAGCAGCCGAGTGAAAGAGAGCGAGAGAGCAGTGGAGAATGAGAGAGATGCGTGGGTAATAGAAAGTGACATGTCGGCTGTAGAGAAAAAAAAAACCCTTGGCTGATTCAGCGAACCTTGACTCCTACACCTCCTCCTCTTCTCTCCCTCGCGCTCATCTCTCTCTTCCTGTTCTCCATCATGGATCTCAAGTAGGTACCATCTCTTTTTCACATTCTCTCTTAGTTCCACACTCTTTCTCACGCTCTCTCTCTCCACAGCAAATCTCTCTCACTGCCATCAAAACCCTGCTGTACGCTGAACACCAACTGCAGCTACACACTCTCTCTCACACACACACACACACACACACACGCTCTCACACATTGTACGCACACTGTCACGTGTTGTTCGAATGTGGTTAAGTGTGTGTGACAGTGAGATGAAGAGGTCGTAACACGCAGCGAGCTGCAGCTTCTCCACCACTTTCACTTGCAAACTTATTAACCACTTCTTGCCTCTAAATGAACACTGACTCTGATGTGTATGAGACAACGTGCTTTGTGCAGTTAAATGAATGTTAGAGAGAGAGAGAGGGAGAGAGAGGAAGAGATAGAGAGAGAGGAAGAGAGAGAGAGAGAGAGAGAGAGGAAGAGAAAGCAGACAAGATAATGATAAAGTGGGACAGACAATGAGGAGAAAGAATAGTAGGGAGAGCAAAAGAGGAAAAGGAATGCCAGAGCAAAAAAAAGAGAGAGAGAGAGAGAAAAAATGGAAGAACAAATGGGAGAGAGAATAACAGACAGAGGGGGAAAAAAGGATGTGAGAGAGACGGGCTTAAAATGAGAAAATATGGGATAGAAATCTGGCCTGAATCCCTTTTGAATATAATATACAGGAGAAAAGGGTTATGTAGAAAGGAAAATGAGAAAAATGGGAGGAAAAAGGGAAAGCAAACAAAATTAGAGATAAATTAGAAGAAAGCAGAAGCACATGGGAGAGAAAGACAGACAGAAGGAAAGACAAACAGAGAGAAACGGAGAGGGAGAGAAAATGATGAGGGAATAATGAGGGATAGAAAATAACAAGAAAGAAAGAATAAGTGTTAGAAAGTTAAGGAATGCAAGCGAGCAAGCAAGAGAGAGTGAACATGGGAGAGAGAATAGCAGAAAAAGGGCAGAGAGGGAAAAAAGAGAGAGAAAGAAACAAGAAACTAAAGATGATGTAAAAAGCAGAGAGAGAGAGAGAGAGAGAGAGAGAGAGGAAGAGAGAGAATGGGAGAGAAAAGGATAGTAGGAGCGAGAGAAGTAAAGACAGAGAGATAAAGGAAATGGAAGAGAAGGAAAAGATCATGAGAAATAGAGAGAAGAAGAAAGCAAGAGAAAGAGATAATGAGGGAGTAACAGAAAGAGAACAAGGAATGACAGAGAGATAGAAAATGGGAAATAAAAAGCAGAAAGGAAGAAGAAGTAGAATTTATTACAATTTTTTTTTAAAAAAAAAGGAACTCTCCGAGGGAGCCCATAAAGAGAGAACACCTGTCTCTATCTCTCTGTTTCTCTCTCTCTTTCTCTTATCCTCTCTTCTGTTTTCTCTATCTTTCTCTTTCCTTTGTTTTCAACAACTTATTTATATTCTATGTTATTAACACACTTAGAAGCCTTAAAGGTTCTGTGTACAAACAAAGTATTTCCTCTATCAGAAGAACCCTTTTTTTTTTTTTTTTTAAAGTAAGTAAAACTAGAACACTTTCGTGGAAGCTATGAATCTTTAATTATCCAATAAACTCTTGAAGAACACTTTCTTTTTAAGAGTGTACAAAGTACCAAGAGAGTTTAACTAAATCTTAAATGTCTGACAGATAATGCCTGACAGTAATGAGCAATAATTTGGAGTTTCTACCACGCACTTACCCAGTTAATACATCATACACTCTGAGAAAAAAGGTTTCTTTAAGGGTTCTTTATGGTTTATCGGATAAATAAGGGTTCTTATTTTCCAAGAAAGGTTTCTTTTCTGACAGGAAACCACATGGTTGTAGGGTTCTACACAGAATCTTTAATGGTTCAGAAGGACAATGGATGAGTGTAGAATATAAATCAAGAGATGAAAATGATGAAAAGAGAAAAACAGAAAATGGGGAGAGAGAAAATACAATCGAGAGGTGTGGAGCATCAGACTTTTGCTCTCTCTCTCTCTCTCTCTCTCTCTCTCTCTCTCTCTCTCTCTCTCTCTCTCTCTGTGTGTCTGCGTATCAGCAGCACATTCACAGTGACAGCCCGAGCCGCTTCTCCACTTTATAAAGATTAATGTGTCTGTTACGGCTTTAGATTGGACTTTGTTCATCCACTGAGAGGAACAAACGGAGCTCTCAGTGCTGAACACATTTCAGAACTGACCTCACAACCCACAGGACTACGACGTTTCGTCCAGCATACAACGTCTATCAGGAGCCATTATGAATATAAAAACATCTGTCTTGAACACGGAGAGCAAGCTGCAGTGATATTATTTTTCTTTCCTTCATTTGACTCAGTTTGAGGTGGTGTTTGTTCACCGTTTGATTGATGGAGGCAATAAATCCAGCCGCAGCTGCCAGGTTTCAGCATGCTGCTCCGATGCTGTTTACTGCCTCTGAGATGAAGGTCACATCGTGTGCTTTGAGCTACAGCACTGACCAAACACTACTGCCTTAATTCCACTGATTATCCAGCCATTTAATACTAATAATACAGACTGGCACTGGAGCAAGTTGCTTAGCTGTAATTATCAGCAATTTATGCACAGCATTTAAAAAATGCAAAAATTAAACCCCAGGTCCTGCCAAATGACTACACTGAAGGGAAAAAAAACTCATTTACCTTTTTTCGTTCATCAAAGACAGATAAATGATGTTCTGCTTTCCATTAAATCTGATCCATTAGCCTGGAAAATGTGCTAGCCCTTTTCCGAATTGCAAAAAAAGCAAGAGTAATGGCCTTTTTCGAAATCGCTGCAGTGTAATGGCATTAAGTTTAATTAACTTTACACTTTACAGAATGGATTGTAACTGCTGGTGAGTTCTGAGCTGCTCATATGGTACACTCGATCAACAACTTATCCTAGTCGATCATTTGTTTTTTAATTCCTGCTTTTCGATTTGCAGATGAGCTAAAAGCAAACAACATGGAGATGCTTAAAGTGAAAAAGTTTAATGTGGCTTAATGTACTAAAACAACGACCAAACCTCTCACACTCTTACCTTGTCATGAACACTATCCATTACCCAAATGACAAAACAGTCATTCAACAAGAAAATCATTTTCATGTTTTTGGAAACAGCTTAATGTTAATGTCATAATGTGTTACAACCTAGAAACTCCACATTTGTCTACTATCACAAGAATGACCCCATAAGCACAACACTTCACAATAAGCTTCTTTTTTTGTAAACTAATTTAATAAACAGCTCAATGTGGCTTAATGTATTAACACATCAAACTAAAAACCCCAAATTTCTCTCACACTTTATTGATCGTAACTCCTATCTACTGTCAGTACATTGGTGCTTTATGGTCCTTCTTTTTTTACTGACTTTTTTGATTAGTGTTTTGTCCTTTGGGTGGTAGATGGTGTTTATGAAAAAGAAAAAAGTGTCTAAGAGTTATAGTGTCACTGAGTCCTTGGTTTGGTGCATACGCCAGGTTAAGCACTTTAGAAAGTTCCATAACAAACCCAAAGCTGGTTTTGACTATGCAGGTAGAAAACCTTCGCGCTTTTTGTTATGTCACTTTACCTTTTGCATGTGGTAATGTATAACTGAGAGCTAAAATCAGAGTGCAACGCTACAGGCTAAGGCAGATCTATCTTTTATATATTTCATGTCTCTATGTACTGCAGTGCCACCTGCCTGGAGCGCTTGAAAGGATGAAATATGAATGAGGTTTCAGAACTTTCTTAATCGAACTATACTGGGTCATAAAGATTAGAGCTGGATTAGAGCTTTCCAGTCATGTCCAGCTAGTTCTGTTCAGAGGCTGTGATATAACTTGATATATACAGATAATGCTATAGTGTAAAGGCATTGCAGAATGGTGGGTGGCATAAATTTGCCAGAAATTCTAACTGTTCCAGTTATCTTGCTGGTCTAATGATGTAACAGCCAACATACTAAAATTAAATATTAAAACAATCTTACCATTTTAAAAGTAAGGAATAATACACAATGGGCCGTGAAGTTATAGGAAAATAATCCACTTCAGTACCACCCGGAAGTGTTTTTTTCCCCCTCTTATACCACAGCAATTTGTTTATTTGTTGGTGAAAGACACGTTATGCTTTTTAAATGTTTTTCTTCTTCTTCTTCTTCTTCTTCTTCTTCTTCTTCTTTTTCTTCTTTGGGCTTTTCCTTTCAGGGGTCTCCACCTATCCCTATCTTCTGCATCCTCAACACTTGCACCCACTAGCTTCATCTCCTCATTTATTACCTCCATAT
>CM074969.1:1774206-1797850 GCA_037577455.1 Pangasius macronema | reverse complement strand
CCTCAACATCTTCAGCTCTGCTACCTCTAGCTCTGACTCCTGTCTCTTCCTCAGTGCCACTGTCTCTAAACCATACGTCTTGTACACCTTCCCCTTGATTCTCGCTGATTTTTTAATCTCTTTTTAATGCTTTTTAAACATTTAATGTTGCAGAACGTCCACTAAACCAGTTAGTTTCCTGTTCTCATTTACATTATAGCAGCTATGAACAGTCGTTACCTCACAAAGGTATGTGAATAAAAAAATAATAATAAAATGAATGAAAAGGTGACTGTTTTACACGGGAAGGTTGTTTTTTTTTTTTTTTTTTTTTTTTTTTTTTTTTTTTTTTTTTTTTACTTGGTGACAGCATCTCTTTGCATCACCTCCCAAATTTAAGCCTTGAGTGGAAGCTACACCCAAGCAAGCCATGTATTCATTTTTTATTGCCATGTTTCAGTATATTGAAGATACGTCTATGCATTTAATCACTTATATTTTTCATTTTCAATAATACCCATAATAAGCCAGGAAAAATAGAATAAAATAAAATACTTGGAGTGTTAATTTCAGTTCTGCCAGGTTGAATATGCAGCCATGTTGAGTTATCAGTTATGGTCCTGTGTGTGTGAAAGTCAAATAAAGAATTCATAACAATGAATCATGCATGAAGCCTGGTAGGCAAGCAACATGAACTAATGGCCAGCAATTTTTAGATGATGTATAAGTATATGTGCTGTCAGAGAGGGACTTTTGCATTTGCAAAAGCTTTCTGACAGGAAAAAAAGTTTATTTGGAGGTTTTCATTAGCACATGGCATCAGTCAATTTTTACAGTTTATTTATTATATAGATTTTAAACAGATTTTTATCGTCAAAGAAAAACAATCCAAAACAGAAGATAAGCATCAGGAGTTCTGGGGATTTATGCAATAAAATAAGGTGTTGATGAAAAAAATTAAAACCCTTCTGGTCTACATGATTCAATAAATAATCTAATTTCATTATAAATTCAAGATGTGTACACCGCCAACAAACTGACTGAAGAAGGACATCGCATAAAATTCAAATGTTCTGACATTTTCTTTTAACGTGTAGTCACTTTATTAACATTATTTAGGATTTTCCTCAAAATTGTTCTTATGTTTGCACAGATAAATGAAAGATATTAGCTTAATGGTATGTATGCACTAAATAAATTAAATCAGAATTTCTTGCTTGCTAACATTTTCTGCCCAAATTAAGATAAGTTGTGTTCCAAATCCCAAAATGATTGGATCCATCCATTCATCTGTCCATTCATCATCCATCCTTTCATCTACACAACCATTCATTCATCCATCCGATTGTCAGTCTGTCTTTCTGGGAGGTTGTATGTCTGCCCATTGATCCATCTAGTTATCTGTCTAGCCATTCATCTATGAATCCATCTATCACCTATTTAACCAGCCATCCAACCAACCACCTATACATCTATCCATCTATCATACCCCCATGCATCTAACCATCTGACTTTCAATCTGCCTTTCTCAGAGACTGTCTTTCTGTCCATTCATCCATCTAGTTATCTATTCTTCCATCCATCTGTCTATACATAAATCCATTTATCACTCATTCAACTGGCCATCTAACCATCTATGGATATCCATAAGTATATCAAATCATTAATCCATCCATCCATCCATCCATCCATCCATCCATCAATTCATTTATCTATTCATAAATCTATCAATCCATCCATCCATACACTCATGTATCCCTCCATCTGATTCTCAATCTGTCTGATTCTCAATCTTTCTATCTATACATCTAGTTATCCATCCATAAGTCCATCAATCCATCTGTCCATCCATCCACCAATTCATCCATCCATCCATCTGTCCATCTATCCATTCGATTGTTAGTCTCTCTTTCTGGAAGGCTGTCTCCTCATCCATCCATCCATGCATCTATCATTAAATCCATTTATTGCCCATTCAACTGGCCATCTAACTATCCTTGATAGGTATTCAGACAGTTTGGTAGGTAGGTGTGTAGGTAGAATAAGAGTTTGACAGAAAGATCCTACTATAATCTTTGCCCATCCATCCGTCTAGTAGAAATCTGTAATGTTTCATTTATAGCTCCTCTACAGCTATTAAAAACATACTCACGGTCAATGAAGGAGGTGAAGAGCATGCGGAAGCGGCTGAGGCGGCTCGTCTCATCGGCCCACATGCGCACGACTCCCACTCCACTCTCCAGCATCACGTCGTTGGCCACCGTGCTGCAGAACTTCGCCTTCAGGTTCTCGATGGCGCTGCTGCCGTCATAAATGGCCACAAAGTTCCTTTTGCACTCATTCGAGTTCTCCATCTGGTACTCCAGAAAGCGCAGGTAGATCTGCAAGCATGAAACAACTTCTTAAGATGAGCAGCAACCTGGTTGATGCAGTGGACTTGCATATGTGACATGGAGAATCACACTATGATTTATTACCCGAGTATCACGACACACACTGCACGGAACTAGAAGAAATACATAAGCAGGATTTACATGCTTATTAGACCTAGGACTGCAGGAGGCTCAGCTTGCAATATAATTATCATACGCACCATATATCAAATATTATGCACGCCAAAGGCAACTCTGGGCCAGCTGAGTGTGTCTTCCACCCTCACGACGCTCCTGGCTGCCCAGAAATACACAATCTTGTAATTAGCATCTAATTATTTGAGCTTCTAATACTTGCTTGTTCTACCTATTCATTTATCTTCCTGTTGATGTCATGCAGGTTCTCCATGACAGTTATCTGAACTTCTGACACTGTTCATTATTGTATCTCTGGGATCTTTAATGTGTTTTAGCCAAGTCTCTTTGTGAATCTCAGTGTGCTCTATACTGTTCTCTTCATAGTGTAAAGGATTACTCAATGTGTTTATCCCCGAAACTCATATTGAGGTTTGTTTTAATGACTCTCCACTTTGGCTAATTCATTAGGGCTCTAGATTTTAGTTAGTGTTTTGTTACAGTGAACTTTACAGTGTTTAATAAAATTAAAATGAAATATGGCATCTCTCTGTAATCCATCTGACCATCTCATGTATCCTACGTTTAAATGTACACGATTATGCAGGTGGATAATTACTTGCATATTCATACATCCAGTGGCGATTGTGTGCTATTGACCATTACAGGCACTGTGTGGGATATTTTATTATTTTACTTTGGATTTTATTTGAGAGCAGTGTAATTATCATGCAGTGCTCCTATATGGCACAACAGAAAAATACAGAAATGTTTCTATTGTGCTACTTAGGAAATCATGAGCTCAAATCACGGTGACACCAGCCATTTGTGGCCGGTAGTTCAAGACAGGAAAAGTGGCTGTAAAAACTTACATTATTGTTTTGGATAAGCCTTTCAAAACTGGAGCTATCAAATAAAATCGGATTCAAACTCAGGAACCGAATAGTTATTTGTCTTGTCCGTCCATCCATAGATCAATCATCCATCCATCCATCCATCCATCCATCCATCTAGCTGCAAGTCTTTCTGTATGTCTGTCCATCTATTCATTCACCTATCCATCTATCCATTCTTCTATAAGTTCATCAATCATCCATCATTTATCCATCTGTCCAATCATTCATCCATCTATTCGACTGTCAAGCTGTCTGTCTGAGAGACTGTCTAGCTCTTTTTTTCCATCCATCCATCCATCCATCCATCCATCCATCCATCCTTCCAGCCTTTATTTCTTTACACATGTCTCTGTCTGCCTGTCTATTGGTCAAAGCTATAAACACTGGAAGATTCAATTATTGAAGAAAATATGAGCTAGATTAGATTTGTTAGACTTGTTCTTTGCTAATATGTCTGATACATGCGGAATGTTCATCTCTGTCTGGTTTGTTGAGTGTAAAAGTGTGTACATGTGTGCAATCCAATTGCCATCTTGCATCCTCCCACCTCAGCTCTTATTCCTGCTCTTGCTGAGTCTGCTCTTCCATTATTTCTGCCTCATCGGCCGAATACCTGCTAGCTCTGCACTGCTAATTTAAGCTCGCCTTCAACAGTCTCCTCATCACAGGCTAGCAGTCGGGGGCCTGGCAATCCCCTGTGGTCTAATCAAGGCTAGGATTCATGGTGGCCAGGGTTTGGGGTGCGTGGAATGACAGAGATGAACCAGTGAAGGTCACCTTGGAATGAGGAGGCGCTCGGATTGTCCAGATGCAGTCCAGAGCTTCACCGGGTTTGACTTTTTCCTCCTCGTCCACCTGGCTGGAGCGGACCAACCCATCTGAGCCGCTGATCTCAAACTGACAATCTGAAATCATCAATGTAAAGACAAAAAAACTGAAAGAGAGAAAGAGAGACAGCAGGAATATTGGGGAAGGAGAAAGGTTGCGGAAGAATTGAGTGCAAATGGAGGTTGAAGATGAAGTGATGAAGAGGAATCGTAGACTGGGGGGTGAAAATAAGACTGACAGAATCTCAGACAAGCAAAGATAGCCAGCATGATGGATGGAGTAGTGGAGAGTGCTGGGAAAAGATAGCTGTCAGTAGGCCTCACAGCACAGAGGGCTCTTCAGGAGGAATTGAATGGGGCAGTGAAAGATGGAAAGGCTTACCCGGGATCGGATTTAGGAGTCCGCCCACGTGCAATTTAAAATCCGGGTCTGAAATGATAAGACAGACATGGCATCAGTTAGATATCGCAGTGCGGAATTTCAAGCTGCTCAGAAAGTCACGTTTGAAACAGCTGCAGTCGCTGAAGCTCAAGCAGGAAAATCTGATGCTTGATCTAAATAGACTGCGTGTAATGTTTGACTTATTTGACCTGTTTAACATGCAGGAGGCTAACACACTCGAATGACAGCAGCACAGCAAAAGATCGTTATATTTAGTACTCTTTGATGTGATAGCTTATATATTTTAATATATATTTATTTCTAAAAAATTTTAACCAAAAAAGTAATACTGTGTTAAAGCAGAGACGTCAGATCATGGACAGAAACATTTCCAATTTAACACATGATTCAACAGCGTATTAACAAGAGCTGAACTGAGCGTTACAGCACGTAAACCCTAAATCGAATCAGGAAGAGTGCTTAATAAAAAGACATTAAGAAAATAGTCATCTGTTCCAGAAAAAAAATCGTTATATTGACATTTCACTCAGCCTTCATATCTAGATCTCCAAGGAAAATATAGATAATATATCGTTGATGGGTTGAGATAGTTTTGCCTTAGTGATAAGAGGATATTTAACTCATATTTAAATGTTTATGTATTAAGTTTATAAAATACAAATGAAGTTTTGAGCATTAATTTATCTTGCCTCATTGCATATTTACGTATTTGTGTAAAAGGCACTGCACAAAATGGCTCCTGACTATATCTGTGATCTCCTTCAGCTCTTCACAGCTCCTAGATCATCAAGATCATACATTCAACTTCTTTTATCTGTTCTTCATTGTAAATCTAAAGGAGATCAGGCTTTTCTGTTGCTGCAGCTAAGCTTTTAACATCAGGGCTTCTCCAACATTGTGATTTTGGTCTTATAAGACTTATTTTTATTCTTTAGCTTTTGATTAATTTAAATCTTCTGTTGTTATTGTTGTCTTTGAAGCCATTGTCTTTGATTTACTATATTTCTTCCTGTAAAGCACTTTGGTTCAACCTCTGTTGTGTTAAATGTGCTCTATAAATAAAGTTTTACTTGATTGACTTGACTTGATAAATAGTTAGTACATATTCTCTACATAAGAGTCTTTACTACAATAACCTCTACATAATACTACAGTGAAGGTTTTAGGGCTTTTTGTAACACATCATCACTATTTAATGGCTTATGAACACAACATAAGGTGATATTATTATAAAGCAGTACAAATATTTCATTAACAAGCCTTAATACAATAATTTGGGTAATCTGAGTGTTATAGATGATGACTCGGTGGTCCACCTGCTATGTAGGTGTATTTGACGCGGAAGCCGAGGCCCTCGAGCTCTTCATCGCTGGTGAATTTGATCCACATGAAGCGGCCGGTGGAGGTGACCACGCCAGGGCTCTTCGGCCCGCAGTAACGATCGATGAGTGGGGAGAAACCGAAGGGACCATCTCTTATCTCCAGGTGATCAAAACGGCACTCAAATGAGGGCTCGATGTAATAGTTTTTGTCGAAGACCAGCTGAATTCTCTGGCGAGGCAAAGCTGGAGAAGTGAGAATGGAAAATGGGATTTAGCTTCTTCTTTTTTTTTGCGATGAACGCGTGGGAAGCACACAGCCGCACCGTGTAGTGTGATTTAACCTTTTACTGCTGCAAGCCATCATGCTCACATCACTCTAAAGCACACTTCAACAGATTCAGGAGGTCAATATAATAATACCAATGGATTCAACCTTCCGCCCACACACACACACTCACACACACATACACACACTTTTATAAAGATGATGCAATGCGTGCTAACTTTTTTATTGCACTTATATGGGAATATGGAAATGTATTCCAAAAATGATGCACATCACTGTGAGCGCACAGTCGGATCCAATAAGTCTCATTATATGATTATCTGCAGAATTATTGGCATCCTTCAGGAAAATGAGCAGAAATGAATGACGCATGCAATGACGGATATTTTGAGCTTAAACATACACAGATGTCATAGTTATTTTTTCCCTTTTTTTAAACACTGGTTTCAAAAATTTTACTTGTGTAACATTTTAAACAATTACTTCTGAATAAAATTCTATACATTCTATTGAAGAGCACCAGTAGTCCTGGGGACGACTCTATATATATTTTACTATTTATATGAATTTTACGAATATGTTCATACACCATGACACCATTTAACACCACAATTTATACCCTCTAAATGACATTTTTATGTATTTGTGTGTGAGTTGAAGACAGATCTAAAGACATTTCAGTGTGCCTCTCTCTGTTTAAAGTTTCTGTTAACCTCATTTGGCAGGTTATGTCTCATTATTACCATCATCGCACTCTGATATAGCAGAAGTAGACTACATGGAGTTAGCCAGCCCAGAAAATGTCATAACACACCTTCTCTATGTTACCTGATTCAGACTTTAATAAGCCTTTATAAGCTGTTATAAAGTGTCGATGAGGAAACTAACGCAATCTGCACAGCGCTGGTTAGAAAAAGCTTCCTTTTTTTTTTTTAGTTTTCTCTCATATTTCAGCTGAGAGACGTTTATTCTTATATACAGTATACAGCACATATTTTATACTCCTACTCTAGTGAAGATATCAGCTCAATAACTACAGCACATTCTGTCATATTTTAAAGATAAACAGCATTTTAAAATCAATGATTTAGCTGAGATTTTCTCCCAGAACTTTACCATTCCATATTTAACTATGTACTTCTCAGATTTACTAAATACAAACACACAGATTATTTTATTACATAATTCTGTCATTTTATCATCTTTTTTTACAACTTATTCATGAAATAAAACCAATTTTATCATCTTGATGAATTCCTATTTAGTACATACTCCAGTCCAGAATAGAAGCTGTGGATTTTTCTAAAAATAAATAAAATAAAATAAAATAAAATAATAATAATAATAAATTTAAAAAATAATTAAAAATCATGAGTTTGGTCTTTAGGATAAAATGTAATGATCAATTCACAAGTTTCGTATTGGCTGTGTGTCCTTGTACCTGGGGCATTTGTGAACTATTTGCCATTTTTAATTATTTTTTTAAATTGCAGTTTTTTTTTGTTTTTGTTTTTGTTTTGTTTTTGCTCAAGCTCAAAATCAAGCTCTACAATTTCCCCTTGTATTAGATAAAATACAAGTGCCAAAAAGTCATGTCAATCAACTTTATATAGCGTCTCTTTAACATGATAATGATTTTACTCTTCAAGGCTGAATTATTTACGAGCTGTTCAACAGGGGGCGCTCTTACACCAACAGCCTGATCTGTAAACGGTGATTGTGTCACACAGTGCTGAGACAGATTTAGAAGAGCACAGCTTTTTAGTAGAAAGTGTAAAAAAAAAAAAATTAATAAATAAAAAGTACCATATGGCTCGCAAACGTGAGGCCGGCCCTGATTGGTCAGGATGGTGGAGCAAAGTTTCCTTTGAGAGGCTTTTATAAATGATGTCGCTATTTATTTGAGGTCAACATTAATCACTCTGTGTTAATTAATAACTCCTGTCTATGACAGCAAAGAAAGACTAGGCCATTGGCTAATGTGGTGATCCATAGAGATGTTTTTTGTTTTTTTTTACCCACCCTCGAGGACATAGACACACTCCTTGTTAGGTGGGTAGGTGTTGGGGTAGTTGGGGGACATGAACTGGCCCCCGCTGATGGTTTTGGTCCAGATGCCACACTGCTCATTCTTGGCTGGCGGCCCATCTTCGTTCTGCGTCTCTGTGAAGAAGGATTACAGAGATTTATCTAGTCACTCGGGAAGATTATAACATAATGCTAATGGCGTGAAAGAGTGACAGTCACACAGCAGACATATTTCCAGTCCTGACATTGATTTTTTTCAGAAGGATCATCATACCAGGATGATTCTTCTGCAATTTTGTCATCAGTCAACAGAACACTTGTTCACATGATTAATAACTAAATGCCACTCTCTGGCTTAACCAAGAAAACACTTTAATCTCTTTGCAAAAATGTTCAATCTACATAATGCCATGTTTGGTTAATATAGATGCTGATATGGCAGTGAGGATGCTGTGCACCGTACCTCTGATTTTTTGCGCCAGAGCAAAGCCCTCTTCTATCACAATGAGAAGAATCCAAGCTGGGGGAAAAAGAAACTCGGTCAACAGAATCAATGCATAAAATAGCAAACACAGTGGGGAAAAAATTAGAACAGAAATCACTTCTACAGTGTAGTTTCTAAAGTACAAAGAGAAAACGGTCGGCAAATTAATTAACTCAATCTCTCTGCATGGCTCATTCACGGTTTTCTTATTTATTCATCTTCAGGTCAGGATCACAGTGGATCCTGGGAACACTGAACACGAGGCAGGAATAAAACCCTGGATGGGAAATATTTTGGGAAGTAGCCAGAGAACCTGTAGGAACCCACAGGGGTCACTGGTAGCCCAGTGGTTAAGGCATTGGGCTACTGATCTGAGGGTTGTGAGTTCAAACTGAAGCCAAGCTCCCATTGCTGGACCTTGAGCAAGACCCTTAACCATCATCTGCACAGTCATTTTGGATAAAATCATCAGCCAGATGAGGTAAATGTAAACCAACACGGACAGGAGTAGAACATGTGAAGCTCCACGCAGACAGTAAACCAAGCTCAGAATTGAAATGAGGACCATGGAGCTGTGAAGAAGCAACAGTACTCAGTGCACCACCATGTACTCCTAATGGATATCAAGTGTATGAAAATTTTTTGTGGAAATACTGAAAAACTATGTTAACGGATTGTCTTTGTGTTTTGGTATTTGGAAATTTGTCCTAAACACTGGACAGTATTACATGGAAACTTATATTCTGTGAAAGATGATGTTGATAAATCATTTATCAAAACATGTCCAAAACATTTCTGTGTCTCATTTTTTCTACTGTTCTACAGGATTATAAGGGCTTGGTGCTACATTTTGTGAATTCTTATGACCTGACCTGCTTCATAACAGTATGTGAAAGGAACTACTAGAGCTATAGTTTTCAGAGGTGAAAGAGTGAAGATGCCAAAATTATTCAAAAATACCTTCCGCCTAAATAAAACAAAATGCACCAAAATTCAGCTCTCCATCACCAGAATACTATGTCACATCTGGGTCATCTGGACTCTCACCCGATCCACATCACTACCTCATATGTACTATAAATGTATATGTAATGATAGAGACATGTTCTTCTTGGTATTCCCATGTATGGTCTTAAAGGCACGCCCAATCAGAGCTGCTCTCAGCTACATATAAGGGCTCACTGACACACCAAAATTTTTATATATAAACTCAAAGACATGTTTTGTTTGGTTGCCTAACTGCAGATAACTGGAACAACAACTCCGCATCATGCCACTATTTACTGAGTGGGTGTGGTCAAAGATCAGGATATCTATCGTGTGATTATCCATGAAAAATGTGCACATATCCGTGAAAAATGTAGGAGCAAAAAAGGGTTAGCTCCCTGTGGTCCAAATTAACAGTCCCAGTGGACTTGCATTAATGTCCATAATAGAGATAAGTGATAGCTCAGTGTGTGTGTGTCTGTGTGTGTGTGTGTGTGTGTTTGGCAGCCTCAAGCTCTCACAAGCCGCTCTACACTAAAATGAAGCTCCATAATCTCTAAGTGTGTGTGTGAAGCGGTTATGTTTGACAGGATTGATCCATTCGGTGGTCAGAGGCCAGCGGCATTGTGGGTAGAGAAAACATATGAGGACATCGATCACGAGCCGAGGCCCCTTTTACAGCCCACGCACCATGACAACGGCGGACGAGGAAGCTTTTAGACGTGGCTCAACTGCTTTCAACTTAACGTGTCATGTCATGTCATGTCACATAGAACAGTGATTACACAGTGCATGCTCATTATAAATTATTATTAGCCAATTCCAGCCAACGTCTGCTCCTGTGAGTTCCACTGTATATAGAAGACTGCACATTTCCTTTATGTTTATTCACTGCTCCTGCCTCTGGCAGTAAAGGATATAAAAGCAGATGGTAAAGGAACATTCAGAGTCATAAGAGATAATCTGCTAAGTACGTTCCTTGCTCTAAAATCAGCCCAAGCATAATTGAAGTAGGTCAATAAAATATCTCTAAAGGCTGTTCTGTATTCAGCTCTCCTGTGCGAGACGGAGCACTAATGTGGCGATAAGCTTTAATGCCCATATTCACTTTTCGCCAAACTATCCGTGTGTTTCGCTGATAAGCCTCTAACTATCTGTGATTTATCTGTCACTGCACCGACCATCTCAGACTCACAAGCAAATCAAGTGGAAAGCTGGGATAATATCGGGCCAGACCTTTTACAGCCGGCAGACGGTGCAGAAATCAGAGACGTCGTCTGAAATAACGGCTCTGACAGCTTTGGATTGGGGACAGCGACAGGACTGGGGCTTTAATTTTGACAAGGTTAAAGGGAGACTTTGTCAGGCTATTACAGACTTATATGAGTCGATACGATTCACTTAATTGCACTGACCTACTCGAAGGTGAGTATTTTCCTAGAGGGGTGTGAAATGGAACATAAATTTGATGTGAATTTCAGATTTAAAATCTCTCTGATTGCAGACAAGTTATCTTTTATTTCTGCTTTAAACCTTTAAGCTTATAGAGCTCTGATTTATTTATTTTAGATAGCTCTAAAAGTGCGAGTTGATTAAAAGCATCAGCAAATTGAAAAAAAGCTATAAGAGCTATAATAGAAACTCGAAACTATTTCTGAACTAATGAACCCACTGGCAGTTTTCCACTGAATGGGTCATTTCAATTATACATATTGACTTAATGTAGCTACTCAGTGCTATATAAATGATAAATGAGAGACAGTAGTTAAATGAGAAACTAATTCATACAGGACAAAACTATAGTTAGCATCACTTTCATTTGGTGCATTTCTAAGCACTATTTCTTGTCTGAAGCATTTTGAAGATGTTTAAGGGTGTTTCCTGTTCCTGCTTTGTTTCAGAGGTTTATAATAAAAAGACTGACTGTGTAATAATTAGCATTACCATCTCAACCTGATGCAATATACAGAACACAACAAGGACACTTTAATGTAATCTGAAAATAATTTTTAAAATAATTCCACTCACAATTAACCTACCTAGTCCAATTAGAATTACTACTAAATGCCTTAAAGGTGCAATGTGCAAAATATAAACTGGATTAATATTTAAACATTAAACACAGCAAAATTACTTTATCATAGATAGTGAATCTATGGATCACACCTAAAGGAACGTCCATTTTCTCTATAGTTTCTTTAAAAAAGTGCAGTTATTATGTATTAACTAATAATAATAATAATAATAATAATAATAATAATAATAATAATAATAATAAGGCATATGATGATATGAATATAATTAATTACTTCCCATGAAACAGGAGTTGATCAGTTTCTCCTCACTCTTCTGAACAAACTGAAATAATTGCATATAATGAGAACATCTCCAAAGAGCTATTTTATACTATTAGACTTGAGCAGAATTGTAGTTGAGGCTAAACTATCCTCTCGTGATGAAGTTTAGTTTAAGGCGGATATCTGATTTCATTGATTGGATTTAAAAGCTTTATCTTTTAAGTTCAGTTAATCAGCATGCAACAACACAAGATCCTAGAGTTCCTGCCTTTTTCTCAGCCTCAGCAGTGTCACTGTGGTCAGGGGGGCGTGGTCTGTTGTCTAGGTGATCAGAGATCAAACAGAAGCGCCAAATGTCTGCCTTGTGTCATGACCACAGAGTTGATTTATACCGGGTTGAGCACAGTAGATTTCCTGTACTGATTAATGATAAGCACTGTCATGATTACACACCTTCTGTACCTTTTACCTGGACAGGTGCATGTAGTATAGCTTTAAAGTTATGTTAATTCTGCTCCATTTATGTACCTAGATAATACATACGATATACATATTTCCAGGTATATAGATAAGGGTACCAGCGCTCTTTTTTTCTGAGAGCGTAATGTTGAGTACAGTGACTGAGTGACTCATGCTAATCATGAAGTGGTTCTCCTTTATTGATTAAATAATTCACCTGTCATGGAGCAGGAATATGGTGATAAACTAGTCCAGGTCCAGGTTTCTAGACATGGGTTAGCAAAAGGGACCATATTTATTAGCAAAATCTGCATTTGAACAAAATCATATTTGTTTCTTTGGTGCAGAATAAACAATCCCATAACTGCATCACTGTTTTGGCTTCCTAGTTGCCTTTTTTTTTTTTTTTTTGCTCATAGTACTGAGGGGAGTCTATGAGAGAAATACATATGACACTACAATGATGATTTATGTCAATTATTATAAGCTTAATATGATGACTTTAAGTCTGTATGAGTTGCACAGGAGAGATTTGGTGATTTAAAGGAAAAAAAAAATCCACCTTGAAAGACTTGCATATCAATATTCATAATCAACATGTTGTCTTTAAAGGTGCAAAATTATTATTTTGCAATAAATTAATCATGTTGCATGATTTTCACTTTGGTTAACAGTTTCCTACATTACCCACAATGCTGTTCATCTACCTGCTGATAGTGGTGCAATGGGATGTAGCCCTCGCTTCATCTTTACCTAAAGAGAGCGATGCAGCGGCACTTTAGTCTTTTACTCTGTCCAGCTCTCTAACCTCCTCATCTAAATATTCTTCTCAAATATATCAGCTTCCAAAGTTTCAGCCTTCATGCTAATAGCACCGAAAACCCTATCTTGCTAGATCACTAACTAGCCAAGCCGTAACTCAGTACAACAGCATTGAACTCGTAGAACTGCATTGCATTCTGGGACTTTGACTCCAGCGTTTATTAACGTATTATACTATTATTTCTATGCTGGATTTCTCATTATTATGATGTTCAATGCAGCTGGAAAATGGTGAGTGGGACAAGAAGCTCTTGCTGTTTTGCTTTTAGGAGCTAGCAGAAGAAACTAACTGTTATGTCTGAGAATTTAGCAATGACAATAGCAATTTAGCAATGACAATGTCGCCATGTGACGTCACCACGACACCCAACTGCTAACTTCTCACAGGAATAACGAAAATACAGCACTAACCGACAAGTTAGCACCAGTACCACTAAACACATCAGAAATATCTGAATCTAAGCATATTGAATGTGTTTCAGGTGCAGATTTCCTTTAAGGTTAAAAGTTAGGCTGATGAAGCTTATTTCTCTCACCAGCCTGTGTGTGTGTGTGTGTGTGTGTGTGTGTGTGTGTGTGTGTGTGCTTCTGAAAAACAGAGCAAAAGTGAGGTGAGGCAGTGAAATGAAACCCGGTTTATAATCCCGGGAGGCTTAACGACAAAGTGCGCGCACGAGGCAGCGGGAGCTGTCACTTCAGCACGCGCTCCCGGTGATGTGGCGCGCGGCGAAGTTACACAAAGCGCTGCACAAAGGACACGACCAAGCACGCGTAACACATTCAGATATCACATGATATCACAATAAATCCCATGTAAAATACACTCGTTCAATAAATAGCGTCTAAAACGCCATAATACGCGCTCAATCCCATGCAGCGCGATACAGAGGCGCTGAGCAATCCGTGCGCTCTCGCGCGAGGGCAAATGATTCCGAGAGAAATAACCAGTCCTGCTGGGCAATCCACTGCTGTTCATGATCTTCAAATTGATCTTAATAAACTGCACAAAATATATATGAAAATGCATGCTACCAGAGATGATCTTGAGTCGGAATCAGATATAATAATCTAAAATATAACAAATCAGGCATGAAATGCATCATCTTTTACCCTAACTGCGAGCTATAGCGAAATATCATGAAATAATGACACAATTTTATTATTATTATTTTTTTGCATTCCTTTCATTATTATTTTAAGGGCTAGACATGGACAGTTTAGTGCACTGGTGCTTTTTCTTCACGGCGCAGTGAACAGACTTTATTCGATGATTCAAGTGAGAGAGAAAAATGAATAATCTCCCCTTCTGCTCTAATATACTATAAATAATACATTTATGAGCAAAGGTATTGTTTATTCTTCAGTATGCTACACCTGTAGGTGGCGACTCTTGATTTATAATGATTAGCAACTTGTTAGGCAGGGAAATTGGCTACTATTGGATATACTGGGACAGGTTTTTGTAAAGAAATAGAGTGTAAATAATATTAACGCACAGCCTTGCGTTGTGATGCGGGTTTTGCAGCAGCAACTCTTGTAGGACGCATTCAGCTACTGCACATGTAATGCACGTAAGAAAACTCACCTCTGTGCATTTCCTCTCCCTGTTATAAGCTGTTTTTTCCCGTTTGTTTCCTTTGTAGCTTTTTCAAGCCTTTCTTTCTATCTTTCCATCCCTTGTAATGCAATCCAATGCATTTCAGTGCAGACTGTCTCAGAAATCCCAACTTTTCTGCGATCTGGTTAATCCCATCTCTTCTACAGAAGGCAGAAGGTACCTCGGATGATATTCCAGATGCACAATCGAGTCCTTGTTTGTGAAAGACAGCGCTGTTAATCCCATTTAGAAATGTGCTTCTGAAATTTCCAAACGCAAGGTCCTGCCTCTACTTCCAGAGCTGCAGCGAGAGAAAACGCTGCTTGGCTTGAATGAGCAGCTGCTTGTAGGCATGCAGCCCTTTAAAGCTCCCTTATACCATAGACCAGAGACATCACACACACACACACACACACACACACACACACACACACACACACACACACACACACACACAATGAGCTGGAGTCTCCGCCTATGGAAATGGACGCGAAAAAGCTGGGTGTTGTGGAAAGCCAAAGGAAAATAAATCCTTAAATCTGGCGAATGCAAACCCAGTAGCAGGCAACAAAGCGACAGATTATCATTTATTTTCTACGCATGTGCGCAACATGGAGCCACAATTTCAACAGCAGCGGCAAGTGACACATCGACAGCATGACAAGTGACCGTTGAACCGATATTTTCTCATTTCTATGCAAAGTAAATATTCTGCAGTAAATTAACAAATCCAAACAAAAAAGTCTCCAATGATTCCTCAGACCAATCCTACAGCACATGTGGTCCGACATTTCTTCAGTTCCCCGCTCACAACTTTATTATTTACCTGCAATTAGGCCCTATTTTCTGCTTGATGCACAAAATTAAAACTTGTACATGTGGTTTCATCTTATCCTGACTTGTTACATGTGACATGTATGTAGCTAGTACTGTTAGCATGCTTTGCTAATCTGCCAGTGAAGCTGCAGTTATCATATGATAACTTCATGAGGAAGAAGCAGGAGGAAGAGACACAGGAATAAATTATCAGGATGAGCAAAATTGGCTGTGCTCTCTGGGTAGGAAGGGGCATACTCTCTTTCCCCTGTCAATCACAGTGACACTAGCCAAATGTGTGCATCTGTGAGCTCATGTATGCAGAAGAGGGTGGATAGCACTATGCTCTGAGTATGTTATGCTGCCTTGTGACACAACAGTTTGAAAAGATGTGGTTGGCTAGCTTCATGTGTATCAGAGGAAGCCTTTAGCCTTTGCTGTCCCTGGTTGGTAGCTGTTGTATGATAGGGGAGAGCTGGCTGTAGGTCCATAGATTTTTATGCAAATTTTTTTGTAACCTAAAAACTGGACGAAATGATGTTAGGAAAAGGTCAGGAAGTACATTTAGAGAGATTTTTCTTTTTTTTTTACTTTGAGGTATAATTACACAATATTGATGACCCATTTGGCTTTTCTTAAGTAAAGACCAGCACAGCCGGTCTTTACTGGAGGGAGGAACAGCTTTCAACTGGAACCATCAGATGCCTCTGGAAGTGTCTCCTCTACTTTGCTATTATTACAATATTTTTAATATATTTATATTCAACTCCATTCTCTTATTCCCTGGTCAGAAATTTCCCCTATTTTCTGATGATTAAGGAACAATTTTGAATAGCCGACTAACCACAAATTAATTTGATAATAAAAACACGTTTTCAAGTTCAATATCAGTCACTCCATTACAATGATGCTCTACTTTATTAATTCGGATAAAAATAAACCATGCCCACTGACAATAATGATATTTAGGGTCACGCCTCCTGGCAACACAGGCATAAAAACTTTTCTATTTTTTTTAAACTGGGTCAAAGGTATTTAAAGGTTATTATCATCCATTTGATGCAGTATTATTTAAACCTCCATGATATGTACAATCTGAGTAGCAAACTTGATGTAAGCATGAGCTTACTGCTATTTAAAATACAGCTTATTTAAAATACATTTCATTTGTGCTTATAATACACAAGCTAGGGTTCATGATTATAACGTTAAAATGGTGACAGAAAAAGAGGAAGATATTTGAGATTAACTGTCTACACAAATATTAATGGTAAGCATTAATTTTTTTTATAGCAGGTTTATTATTCTCTGGTCTTGTTTGTCTGGATTGAAGCAGAATTTTATTATTTTCCTGCTCAAACACACCTGACAGAATTAATCATTTCATGATAATAGATGTATCTGCAATGCTGAATTCATGAAAAGAGTTTTCAGAGAGAATTCATGCTAACAAGTAATAAATAAATCTGATAGAACATCACTGTAGGAGCCATGGTTACTATCTTTTATTTAATTTTTCTATATGTTCATTTAAATGCTGGTTTGCTGCTATATTATTAATGTTGTTTCTCTATTATATTATAATGTTGTATTTCTCAGGGGGGGGGGCGCTGGTGCGAGAGCATACAGTCTTTCGACCGTGTGCTAAGATGGCATGGTGCAACAAGCCTGCAATTAGCTTTTGTTTATTTATATTGCAATTCAAGTTAATTTTGGTTTAATAAACTTCAGTTATTGTTTGGAACTTCAACAAGCCTTTCTGGATCTATTCATGCTACTTTGCCAGTGTCGGATTATCGCGTCAACACCTCCCACAATGGCCAAGAAACAAGGGACAAAACTTGGCAATTTGGAACATGTTTTTTACCACTACATCATGTTGAAAGACTCTGCTTTGAAAATGGAATTTGTTTGAGAAGAGGATTACTTTTGTACTTGAATGGAATGGACTGTTTGGGACTGCATGGCATTGGAGGCAGCAAACAAAGGAAGCTTCTCAAAGAGGTATGTTCTTGAGGATGCAATTTGATGAGCTAATGCTAAGTTAAATTTGAATGTTATTGGAAAGACTTTCAAGTTTGATGCTGCAGACAGTGGATGAAAGAATTCATTTGAAGAATTCAAAGATCTTAATGTGTATATTTTTTAAAGAAGAATCAAAGGAGATTTGAAAAGGTTTTATGTTATTTGAAAGATTATGTTTGAGGCAAAATGGAGGAGTCTGATGTAGAACGATCCCCTAGCTCAGCTCAGAAGGACTTGATTGAGGTTGCTGCTTGTTTGAAAGCCTCTAGAGCAGGCAAGCTGGCACAACTTACAAGGCGAATGAATATTGTTAATTCTTTGATGGCTGATGCTGAATATTTGGAAGAAGTAAAGGGGAACATGTTGAAGTTCAGTGAATAGAATTCAAGCATCTTCAAGAATCTTATGTTCAAGTGTTAAGTGAAGAGGATAAAGTTGAAGACTTGAAAACCTGGTATGAACCAAGAATTAAGCAAGTTGATAACTTTATTTGTACTGTTGAAAGGTGGATGTCTAAGATTCAAGAACCCGACTCAAGCCAGTACTCAAGTTTCTTCAGTTCTAAAAGCGTCGGACCAACTAAATGATGAAGATAATGCCTCAGTGGTTTCGTCTGTCCGTAGTAATAGATCTGGCAGGTCCAGCAGATCAAGTTCAAGCAGAACAAGTGTGTCGACATCAGCTTCAGCACGTACCCCTGCAGAGGCAGAGAGAGCAGCATTAGTTGCAAAAAAAAACATGCTATAGAAAAGGAAGAAGAAGCACGTAGAAAGATGAAAAAGGTATGGGAAGTTCAAGCAGAAATTGCAGCCACCACAGCTAAAATTGAATATCTCAGGAATGCTGAAAACTCTGTAACGAATGACCGTGTTGTCACCAAAGATCTCATGAATGTGTATTGTGAGGAAATGTTGAATAAAACCCCATCAAGTGCTAAAAACACTCAAGAAGTGAGGCCAAAAGAGACTTTTGATGCACAGCTCTCTACAGCACCAACAGCACCAAGTGTGACTGTGACTTCAAGACATTCTTATCCTCAGAACAGTAATGCAGTTCAGCAACCCACTACTGTGAATACTGATTCCAAATCGTCTGCACAAAATTCTCATTCTGCTAGAGCAAGTAGAGAATCATCTTCATCTATTTTCAGGGGCTTGATCTTGCTACAATTCTTCAAAGACAAAACAACCTGACAGACATGCTTGTGAAACAACAACTTCTTTCCACCTTACCAAGGGGAGAAATTCCAGTTTTTAATGGAGATATTCTGCAGTACAGGGCATTCCTTCATTCTTTTGAGCACACCATAGAAAGTAAAACTGATGACGATGAAGACAGATTGCACTTTCTCATTCAGTACACAAGAGGGTTACCACAGGAACTTGTAAGAAGCTGTCAACACATGTCACCGAGCAGAGGCTACCAAAAGGTAAAGCAGCTGTTGAAAGAACACTTTGGTAATGAATATAAAATTTCGTGTGCTTATATTGAGAAAGCACTCTCCTGGCCCTCAATTAAATCAGAAGATCCAAAAGCTTTACAAGCCTTCGCATTGTTTCTTAGAAGCTGCTGCAATGGCATGGAAGACTTGGAGTTCATGGAAGAACTGGACATAGTCACCAATATGAGGAGTATCACTCACAAGCTCCCATACAAGCTCAGAGAGAGGTGGTGTACAAAGGCATTCGAGTTACAAGAACAAAGGAGTGACAAGGTAAAGATGGTAGATCTTGTCAGCTTCATTGAAAAACAAGCTAACATTGTTTCAGACCCAATATTTGGTGATATCCAAGACTCAGCCCTGAGTCCCAGGAGAATTCAACATCAGATGTTATTGATCTGACTGAAGATGAGGATGTTATTTTTATGGAGACAAATGCCAGTGCCTCTGGTCCAGACACAGAGATGGCAAAGGAAAACTCAGACTTTTCAGAAGTCAGACATATACATTAGACGTCGATGGAGACAAGTACAATTTTTAGCTGACCTGTTTTGGAAGAGGTGGTCCCAAGAGTACTTACCATTACAGGAATGAGAAAGATGGTTTACTGCTAAAAGAGGACTGTAAAAGGGAGGCATTGTCCTAGTTGTGGATAGTTCAGCACCTCGTGGATCGTGGCCTACTGGAAGAGTAACAGAAGTTTTACCTGATTCCAAAGGACTCATAAGAACTGTTAAACTTAAGACAAAGACTGGTTTCTTGGAAAGACCTATTACCAAACTTTGCCTGCTGTTAGAAGATGCAGAAAACTAGTACTGAATCTTAGAATGACTGGATAAAGATTAAAGGATGAGTATTATTTTTCCTTGTATACGCACATTTGGCTCCATTTACATTTAATTTAGTGTAATTGATGTTTGAACCCTCAATTGGGGCCGGATGTAGGAGCCATGGTTATTATCTTTTATTTAATTTTTCTATATGTTCATTTAAACAAGGGACAAAACTGGCAATTTGGAACATGTTTTTAACCACTACAATCACAAAGGACGGTTAGGATGTTGGGCTACTGATCGAAAGGTCATGAGTTCGATCCCTAGCCCTGCCAAGCTGCCACTGGTGGGCCCTTGAGCAAGGCTCTTAACCCTCAACTGCTCAGTTGTATAAATAAGATAAATGTAAGTCACTCTGGATAAGGGCATCTGTCAAATGCTATAAATGTAAATGTAAATATGGATGCTTGAGACATTCATACATCCTCACTTACCTCTTTATCCTGGTACAGAGTCCATCCTGGGAACACTGGGCCTGAGGCCTGAATACACACTGGATGGTACACCAGTTGATCATAGTGTATTATACACACACATTTACACCCTCAGTCACACCAAGGGGAAATTTAGCATTGCCAACCCACTGACGGGCATGTTTTTGGAAGGTGGGAGAAAACCAGAGAACCTAGAGGAAACCCACATGGACACAAGAGAAAGGGAAACTCCATAAAGAAAGTAATCAGAGCTCTGGATTGAAACGGGGGCCCTGGAATAGTCAAGCAACAACACTATCCACTGTACCACTGTGCTTTAATATGTTTTGTACTTGAACTTGACCTATGTTTACAGGTGAAATTTAAATTACTGCCATCATTTTTGCATTCAGAGTATACACACCACAAAAATTTTAGGAGCTACTTTGGTCTCTACAAAGTGCTTGTTTTTCAGCATTTCACTAGGGAATGACCAGACAGCTGGTGCGACTGTCCTCCTTTCACCATCCCCTTCATAGCCTTCCGTTCTGATTTAAAAACAAAATAACAGGAGCAGAAATATTCTCTGAATAATTTATTGTGATCGGTGGTTTGGATCAGTGCCTACCCTTTCTGGAAAGATTCCTGGAGAAAATGTGGTCAGTTACATAAGGATTAAACAGATACACCTCTTTTAATATAATTTGGAATTAAAGTCTGTTATACTAGAAGTAGAGCAATTTTGATAGATAGATCAGCAGTTTACAAGAGCCAGCGTCAGCATAGTGAATGTTTGGTAATGTTTATTTTCCAGTGTTGAATCCATGTACATTTAATGATTCTCAATATTAAATTTAACCCAGTTGAAAGTATTTTATTACAATACAGTTTAGACAAAACAAACGTGTTATAGATATCATAGACCTAAAGACACAAAGAGACAAGGGTATGTTGTGGCCACAGAGATGCCAGTTTCACTTATACCCTTAATGCTGCCACAGACCACTTTAACCACAAAGGACACTTCCATACTCATTAATCTGTTTGAGAGCCTGAATCAGTGTGAAAATTGATCATTTTGGTTCATTTGCTACATGGATTGGTTTGCTTTCACACTGCACATGAAAATGTCCTATTGGAACTCTTTTATTATTAGTGATAAATACACAGAACAATCAAAGTGCAAGAAATTGCTGGGTAATATATAAATAACTAGTTTAAAACATTTTGCATGTAATGTCCAGTGTTTGTTTTACTTGTTTCATTCATTGGTATCCACAACACATGAGGTTTCTGCAGTGCTACAGCTCCAGGGTTTGCACCAAGGATCTATTTAATGGACAAAATACTGTATATATGAAATCACCCTAAGGGAGCCACATACGCAGTGTTGAGTCCTGGTGAATGGGATCCTGATGTGTTCCCGACCTTGTTGCAGTTCATTAGGCAGGTAGGAACACATGATTATTTTTTGTGTGTGAGCTGCTAAACTGAGCCGTGAGGCCAGACTGAGCCAAAGGACAGAGCTGTAGCTCTGCAGAAATGCACTATGCTCTAGTATTTTGGAGATTTGGACCTACAAACAAAAAAAGTGAAAATGACTGCTGGATATGGTACACAAATTGTTTTAAACTAGTTATTTATATAATTATCTAATCATTTATTAAGTGTCGGCTCCGTGTTCTCCATGTTCAGTGATTTTTCTGCAATTTCTATGTTTCCTATTGCTGTATTTCTAACCAATGAATGACACAGCTCTGTGAGGGTGTTTTCAGCCCTACACCCCTCAGACAATTTTTTTTTGCTTTTTTATTAATTTAATTAAATGCAGTGTGAAAGCAAACCAAATAATATCAATTTGCTCTGAATCAGACACCGCTAACAGACTGAAAGTTGAGAAAGAACCCAAAATGTTTAGTCCTGAAAACCAACAGCAGCTTTAGAGTTCTATTATCCCGCAAGTTCTCCATAAATAAAAACGTTTATTTAGTCAAATGAGAGTCAATAATATTAACCTGTAAGTATTGACTAATACAGCATGATGAAAAGCATTCACAAGCTGAACAATTCATCATTAGTGAATCTAATTCACGCCCATAACCCAATGCTGTACAAAGATTAATATACAATTAGGAATCACCAAAAATACAAACAATAATACCAGTGTTAATGCTAACATTGAATTAGTCAGGAATGACCTCCACACAGCAAACAGCAGGTAATTCATTAAAGCAATAAAGTGAAAGTTGAATTAAAAGTAAGACTCTGTGCTTTGGGAACATGACATTTTGGACATTATAAGCTATTAACAAATCTATTAATACTAATCAATTAACAGGAAATTTTCAAACACACACACACACACACACACAATCAAAAATCATATCCATTTCTCACCACTAACAATTTCTATTGCCACTTCCCACCAAAAATGATTCATTGTTTGATGTTTTATTATGTATGTAAGTGGAACCTAAAGTAACACCTGATTGGACCAAAGGGCATGATGGGAAATATTCTGCATATTCTCATTTGTGCACATGACTGGTTGGACTTAACTGATGAGCATGAAGCTAACATAAAAAAATCACATTCTTAAAGGAAAACTTGAGCCAAATATGAAATGTACACAAATTCTTACTTATGGCATAATAGCCAAGATACGTTTGCTTTCTAAATTTTGCATTGATGCCTTGATGCTAATGTAGCTAAGAAGTAATGGAAGCTTATAGCCTCAGGTTTAGCTTTGTGCAAACTGGATGTCTAAATCATTACACATTCACACCAACCTAAACAGTTTTGTGTAGTTATTCAGCGTTGTAAACTTGTTTATGTCACTTCTGACACCCACAGAAAGTAAAAAAAGACAGAAGTAAAAACAGGCACAGCTCCATCTTGAAGTCGAATGATTTTCCTTATTGGTACTAAAGTCAAGTCTACACTAACATGGGTAAAATAAAAAAAAAAAAAAAAAGTTTATGCCTTTCTATCAACACTAAAACTGCATCTTTTTTAACTGCAAAACCTTTTTTTAAAGCCTCAAAAAAAACATCGTTTCGAAACCATTGTCTGGACTGGATAAATTGTTAAGCAGAGTTTTCGCATTTTGAGTTGCAGGTACGAGAAAGAGGGAACTTTTCTAATGCCTGTCATGTGATCTGCACAATTCCAAAATGGCAGAACTTACTGCAATGGTTTCTGTATTAGATGCAAATGGGGTAC
>CM074969.1:1758653-1769118 GCA_037577455.1 Pangasius macronema | reverse complement strand
GCCAATTGTTTTCCTGGTGACTGTGGTCCCAGCTGCATTGAGGTCATTCACTAACTCCCGCTGTGTGGTTGCAGGCCAATTTCTCACAGTTCTCATCACATCTCATACAAATCAATTAATATATATTCTTTTAAGTTATTTTCTGGATTTTCTTTTTGATATTCTGTCTCTCCATGTTAGAATACATCTACCATTACAAGTATAGAATGATCATCTCTTTATTAGTGGGCAAACCAACAAAATCAGGAAGGGATCAAATACTTTTTACTCTCACTGTATATCTGCATACAAATATCCCTAATACGCCACTATACAGTACGCCGAAGGAATTCTCAGTATTCATAAAACAGTAGGTAAGAAATACCTGGATGACCTACTGCGTCCGCTGAGATTCTGCAGTATGGAACCAGTGGACACTGCTCTATTCCATAAGGCAATAGGGCTGGCGCAGAGGAATCAAAAATGGTGGAAGGAAGCGTTTCATTTCTTTTCATTGGTAAGTGCTATAAGTATGAAGTTACTTACAAATGTCGTCAAAATGGCGACGGAAACCGTAAGTATTACATAAACCATTTTCCCGTGAGGGCGGTGCAGGTGCTCTAATCTGCCAGGATTTTTAGTTTTTTTGACATGACAGTGCCAACATGGCAGATGTGGTATGTCCGTAATGTATTCATACTACACACATGTACTGATCAGTACGCGCTGAATCAACGGGCGAGCAGTAGGTGCTGAATCAACGGGCGAGCAGTAGGTGCTGAATCAACGGCCGAGCAGTAGGTGCTGAATCAACGGCCGAGCAGTAGGTGCTGAATCGAGCTCAGCAGGTTCTGTCTCAGGACGCAGGCAACGTTTCACCGCAACACCGTCCCTCAACCCCGCTGGTCATTTCGCTTCTCATTTGCATAAACGCGGCTCAAGCTATTTCGTGTCACTCAACACACCCACTACGCCCCTGCGAAGGGAACAGTGTGTAGTTTACAGTATACACTACGGGTCCCATTTGGAACAGAGCCATATATTACTAATACTAGGAGACAGAGAAATGGAAATCAGGTCACACTGATAAATGTGTCTTTGAAATAGAGCTGGACACAAACAGACTCAGTGCAGTCAAGTGGAAGGCACACAAACACACACACACACATCTAACACACATAATACACACACACACACACACACACACACACACACACACATAAGCAGTTACTTTAATGTAGTTGTGCAAGAGCGGAGTGCTTCTCTGAGTAATTACGGCTCTCAGCGTGAATAATCAAGAGAGCAGATGGATGGAGAGAGAGAGAGAAAGAGAGAGAGACAACACTAATGCACATACACAGAGCATGCATGAGATTTTCTTTCAGACACACACACACACACACACACACACAAAATACAATCATGCTTGGACACACTCAGTTACACACACAGTCTGAATCAGACCTGCTGAAAAAACCCTCCTGAATAAGATCTGTCTCTGTTTCTTCCACGTATTCCCTTTAGTGTTAGCGATCACAGCTAACATCAAGCATGCCGAAACGAATGTTTGAAGTTATCACCAAGAACGGTGGAGCTACTCACTACTGAGTCCTTTTTTNCTCTCTATTTTTTGTCTCTTGCTCTTGTTTCTTCTTTTGGCATTTTGAAGAAGTTCTTACAACCTGGTTACGATCCAACAGTGCGAAGTGTGAATACTTGTAATATTTTCCCTGGTCTTAAGATTTTGATCAGGAGTGTATATATAAAAATGCCTATAATGTCCACTTACTCCAATATAAATGAACAGCTGAGACATATTTAGTGACCCATGCTTGTTTTTTTAAAAAAAATATGAACAGAGCTTTGACAGTAATGTAGCTAACAAGTAACAGAATTCAGTCTCCGTAGAAACACGCACAAATCTTCTTGCTTGAAATGACATAGTTAAAGGAAATCTCCACCCTGAAACACATATACTATATTTTTATACTGTAGTATCTGTGATGTACTGAAGTATCTGTGATGTGTTTAGTGATTCTGGTGGTAAATTGTTGGTTGGCACTGTATTTTCATTACTCCTGTGAGAAGTTTTCAGTGGTGTGCTGCTCTGACGTTATTGCTAGCGCACTTACAGTGGCGTTTAATAGGAGGGGAAAAAAAAGTTCAGTTTTCCAGTGAAGTTTAAAGTCATATTAATAAGAATGTTAGCACAGACGTGAAGGAGACCTTGGTGCAAGCACTACGACGCTGAGATACAGCAGAGACTCGACTCATAGAGTTAGCGATCTACATGATGATGAGCGTGACATCGTTGACGGTGGTATTAGGATGAACGTTGAAGCTTTGAAGCTGATCAGTTTGAGCAGAGTGTACAGATGAGGAGGTGAGAGAGCTGAACAGACTAAAGGACTAAAGCACCGCTGCATCACTCTCTTTAGGGAGAACCGGCCCTACTGGAAATCAAAATGGCGGACTGCACAGGTACATCATAATTATGCTAAGGCCTTTTGTATGGCTTGTGAAATTCTAAACAGTTGAGTTTTTTTTTTAAATGGCATTTTAACTCTTTTTTTGTTTCCAATGAGCATGATGATTTTAAGATATACAGTTAAAATACAAAGGCACGTTGTACATGTGTGTAATTTTTAGTTTGGAGACATCGTCAGGCCTTCAGCGAGCACTGAGGAAAGGGCCTGAAGCATCCCCTCTGGCAGCACTTGTATCTCACTTCTGCCTTTAATGGCTCTGTGCCTGTACTGGACTCTGCCTTACTTATGCCAAAGTCGTTCTGCATAAAAAAAAAAGTGTCTGTCAACATAAACGTCCCCTTAAGATCAAAAACGTGACAAACACGAGCTAGGTAACTAGCCAGCTAGCTAAGTTAGCAAATGTTAAGAGATATTAGGCTAGTAAGCATGGCAGGACTTGGGGTTGGCATGGGGGTGTTTCTAATTTGCATATTCATATATGCTCATAGATCATGAGAATGAGAGTAAAGCTGTAGAGATGTTCCTAGACAACTTGTCTAGACTACTTTTTGTTCTTGTGAACAAAAAAAAACAACATTTTTTTTATTACATATTTAGTGTGATTTTACTAAATGTAAACATAAAGGATCAGTGATGATCTGCTAAAGCTATAAGCAAATAACTGCAGGAGCTCTTCTCTCACTACGCTATCGGTTACAAAACTGGAACACAACTGAATAAAGCAGCAATGTTCTGCTCTAAAGTCTTTGCAAGATGGATTTGTTTTCACTCCTCTTCCAAACGCTCCTGGCAAGAGCTTGATTTAACAAGTTCTGGTGCGTGTTATTTGTGCCAGACTGAAACTGTGGGTGGATGGAAAGCAAAAGTTTCCACTCTTTCCTTCAGCATTGTTTTTTTTTTATTATTATTTTTTTAATTTTCTTTTTAGCAGCCAAACTACCATAAACTAATTACTCCAACGATCTTTATTATTCAGGAACACATTATCTGAAACGGAGTGTTTACCCGTGTAAGAAAGCATCGTATGAAACACAAAGTGTAATGCAACATGTTTAAACATTAGCGGTGTACATAAAAAACGGTTTCAACCGGAAAATCCATCCAGCAGTCTACAATACAGCCGCATCGATTTATAAGCCACGATCTGATTCGAATCGAAAAAAGGAAAAAGGTGAAAAGAGAAATGATGCTGGTGTTGAAAATCAGTGCAAACATCCAGGTTTATGGCTGGATTCAACCCCCAAAATTATTTCATGGGTGTTCTCATTGCCTGTAGATGGGGTGGTGGGATTAAATAAAGACATGTCAGCTTTTATCAGTTTTCTGTAACATTTATGGTAGGATAAGGTAACATTTAGGTAAGATTAGTCCCTTTTTGTTTTTCACGATTAGCTCTCTAACATTTAAGTAGGTGAGTTAGACATTTGAAAGCATTCGTGCCCATGTTCACAAAGCTCCACCCCCAGGATCTTCAGTGGCCCGTAGAGTACAGTGTGTATAAAATGACTAACAGGAAGCCCATTCAAACACAAACACACACTCCGGACCGGGGGTCAGTTTTACAGTTGGGTGTCGCGAAGTCATAGCTTAAACCATTATTATTTTTTTTTATCATATTCTACATATTTTGCAGGGTATTTGTACAAGTAAGAAAAAAAAATCAACTGTTGCACATCTACGGAACGTTGGCGAAACAAGCACAGTAACTATAACAACAGTCGCTTCCACACCAGCCTTGTCTTGTTACTGAGAAACTGCAAAGCGTAACCTCCTCTGTCCTGAAGACTTTCCTGTGGGGGAAAACTTAAATTTAAATTAAATTGAACTAACCTGAATCATACTGGATTTGTCCTGAACTGAATCGTTTTGAATGAATGAGTTTTGAAGTGTATCGAATCATTACTTGTTTAACTGCATCATAACATATCCTGGGTATATGAGGTATCTTGTGTGTTTCATTTGAAAGAGGGAGACTGAAACTCCTATCAATTTTTTATTTTTATTTTTATTTTTTTAAACTTTTTTGATTCAACGTATCGTATCTGTTAACACCGCCATGTCCACGCTCCTAATAAAGTGTTTAATGTCGTCTCACAAAGACATCTTAATATCGATTGTAGCAGTATAACCGCAATATGACCGGAAAAGTACGCAGGCCACTTTCGACTGGCTGACGCTCGGTTACGTTAGAGTACGCTCCGTCAAAATTCTCTCCTCAGTGAATGGCTTGTTCTCATTTACGGTGCGTTTTCGATGCTTTGTGCAGCTTAAACGATACCAGCTCTGTTAGTATGCTCAGAAATGTAATTACTTTTGTTCTTCATTTACTTTTTGTATCCGTTGCAGCTTGAAGAGGACATAAATAAATGTAATTTAATTTGAATTGGTTTAATTGTTAGCCTCAAGAGTGATTCCTCCTTTTTAGCATCACTGCCAACAAAGACACACTTAGTTTTATACAGAAAATGGCTCATATCCAAACTGGACTTATTTCCCCACTGATTAGTTTCGCCGTTTTATCCTAATGAACAGGCCACAGCTATTTTTATTGAAGACGTGGTCATCTCCTGGGCATTTTAGGGATTTATTATCCATTCTGCATGCACTGAAAGAGTCTTTCATTATATTTTGATTTCAAATATGTTGTAGCAGATGTTATAGTTTCCTTTTATTTTAATTTTTTGCAATGTCATTTAAAAAAAGATTTCTGTTAAGGAGAATATCTTTCACTCGTTTTCTCTGACGATATTAATCTTGCTCTGTGTGTTGTGTGTTATTGTCCTGTCTGCTTTCAGACACCTAATAGCAGTGAAAAAAAAACAGTTCCTGAAATACTGTTTGTCAAAACTGACAAAAATGTAGTAGTGTTTAATAACTGATGGCATGTACACACCTGCACAGGCTGTAAATTACCAAACACACACACACACACACACACACACACACACACACACACACACACACACACACGTCTCTGTTCTGGTGGTAATGAACAAAAGATCTGATCAGTTGAAAGCATGGTTAGCTGTATTAGTGGTGTGGCATTTTGTGTGTGTGTGTGTGTGTGTGTTTGTGTGTGCACGCACGTGTTGGGGGTGAAGGAATGATGTCAGGGACACATATACCCATCTGCTCATTCTGACCCATCTGTTCAGCCTACACACACACACACACACACACACACACACACACACACACACACACACAGCATGCATCCCAGCATACATTTTGCACCTGTACCATTTCTCCCTTAAGAATCCCTCTCTGGAGCCTAGTTTAAGGGTGTGTGTGTGTGTGTGTGTGTGTGTGTGTGTGTGTGTGTGTGTGTGTGTGTGTGTGTGTGGAGAGCTCTGACCTTCTCCTGCCAGTGCAGCACACCGATGATGATCAGGATAAAAACACACACTCCGATCAGCGCCACGGCCGTCAGCAACACAATATTACTGGGAGTCAGATAGAGTTTAGCACTCCAACTGTGAAGGGTGGAGAGAGAGAGAGAGAGAGAGAGAGACTTTGACTTTTAAGATGCCTTTCATGCATCAGTTTTGCCTATTTACATATTTATTTATATATTTTAAAAGCCCCTCAGACACCCGCCCACTGCCCCCACTACCGTCTTTCATACAGCAACCGTCCATTTTCTCAGTCTGACCCTTCTGTGCAGTGAGCTCACTTTCAGATTTCCATTTCTTATAACATGTTCTCTGCCTGTAGCACCAGTTCTGCACTCTGGGCCGATATTACACTCACTGATTCACTGATTCATTGATTCATCTTCATGTATTTTCATCTTCTTCATCTTCTTTTTTCCACCTGTTCCCAGCTCTACCACAGTGTCCTTCACCTCGGTGTTTCCTCTGTGGTTTCTGCCCCTGCTGCTGTTTTACAGGGTCAGGGACACCTTCAGTGCAGACATTAATGCTGGGGTTGCCATTAGCGCTAAGTGATTTAACCTGTATTAGCGCCAGGTTTAGTACCAGCACTATATCCAACGTTAGCGATGTTAACTGCGATTACATCTGCGTCGGCGCGAGCGTTAGCATTCGTGTTGGGTACAGTGTTTGCATGAGTGTTGATGTAACTGTTCTGTTCAGCACTGACCTCTTCCACCTCTGGCTCCGCTGTGTAACTGCTCTGGGATTCATTCACTCCAGGCTCCAGCTCCCCGGTGCTCTCTCACTGACTGTTCCCTGAGTTTTCCGACTCTGTGTGGACAGCTGAACTTTTTGTGCCTGATGTGCCCACACTCAAAGCATCTCAGACGTTCAGTCATAGCAAACACTGTGTAATTGCTGTCCCCATGTTTGCACTTAAAACTTACATTCAGCGTCTCATCTCGACTGTTTAGGAGCATAAACACCTGTCTGCCAAAAGACAGGGCGTGCTTTACTGTGGCGTTCTTGCAGCCAAGTGGAATCGTTTTAATTGTGCTGGCAAACATCCTGAAGCAGGCCGACCCCTTCATTAAAAATGAAGTTATAATGAATGGAGGCATGTTTGAACCATCACTCCTTTCACCAATATTCCATTTTCAATCAGCGTGTTGAATACACTTTGCTTTTCTACTACCACCAGACTGCCACTGCTTTGTTCATGCGGGGGGTCAAGTAGATGTTCTCACTCTTGACCTGCTCTCTCTCTCACAGCCAATAGCACATCCCCCAGCACTCCGATCTCCGCTNATCTCCGCTACACACCTGACAAACTCTGATCTCCGGTACACACCTGAGCGTCTCCCTGCCGGCCCCAGAGGCCATGGTGTCACTCTCAGTCTCCCTCAAACTATTTACAGCTAACACACCTCACATGTAGCCATAAGTTTCACTTTTAATTAAAGGAGAGAAAAAAGAAATTAATGTAAAAAATTCAGAAGAGTTGGCAAGATGCCAGAAAGCTCCCCACACGTTCCATCCGTCCTCAGAGCATGCACAGACAAACAGAGAGAGAGAGAGAGAGACTATGCTTATTGTCCACTCTGGGAAAACTGCTGCATTCCGACACATTCCATCAGCAGCATCAAATATTGATAATGTTTGATCCTGGCTCCTAGCTAATTAACGTTAATTAACATTAACAGCAATGAGTGTATATCTTTGTTAGACTTTATGGAACAAAGTGTGTGTGTGTGTGTACCTGCGAGGGTCACTGTTTGGATAAGGAATGACTATGAGCTGAGAGTTGGGGATGATGGCAGTCCATTCCTGTTTCCTCATCTCCTGCAGAGAGACAGAGAGAAATAGAGAGAAAGAGCAGAAGATAACACTGCATATTAGCTGTACTACAGTAACATCTGGGTCACGCAGAAATCGGTACGACAGTTCACCCTGTTGTCCTTCTGTAACCCCGCCTTCCTAATGTAACTCCGTCATCCTACCATAACCCTACAGTTCTACTGTATCCCCTTCCACACTACCATAATGCTATCATTCTAACATAACTCCACTATTGTACTGTAACTTTGCTGTCCTACCATAATCCCACATTACTATCACAACCCCGCCATCCTACCGTAAGCCTGCAGTTCTACCATATCCCCCCAGTGTTCTACCATATCCCCCCAGTGTTCTACCATATCCCCCTGATGTTCTACCATATCCCCCCGATGTTTTACCATATCCCCCCAATGTTCTACCATGTCCTCCCGATGTTCTACCATGTCCCACCAATGTTCTACCATGTCCCACCAATGTTCTACTCTATCCTCTTCCATCCTACGGTAACCCTGTCATTCTAGTGTATCCTCTCAGTCCTATTATAACCTCAGCTTCCTACTGTAACCCCACCTTCCTACTGTAACCCCACCTTCCTACCATAGCACACGCCATCCTATCATAGCTGCCCTATCCTACTGCAACCCCACTGTCCTACTATAATCTCTCCTTCCTTTCATAACCCTGCCTTCCTACTATAACCCCTCTTGTCTACAGTAACCCCGCCGTCCTCCCATAATCTCACCTTCTTACCATAACACCTCCGCTCTGCTGTATCCCCCTTCATCCTACCTTAAGCCTACCTTTCTCCTGATTAAACTTTGCTGTCACACAATATAATCCCGGGGTCCTGCCGGATCCCCGCAGTCCTACCGCAATCTCTCCATTGTACCACAGCCTCACCGCCCTACCGTAACTCTTCCAAGGAGCTCCATCATGTGATTACAAGCGAATTAAAAGTTGGGGAAAAAAAAAAACACCTCTATGTACTGAAGGTGTGGTATTGAGAGGGTGTAGTCAGGCCCCTGATTAATTCAGCTCTGCTTTACACCTGCAGCAGCTCATGCAGCGCAAATTAGCATAACTTGCCTTTATGAGCTTTAATGTACAACACACAGCAGCTCAATCAATTACAGCGATATCATTGCCTCTAAAGACGCTCATTCAGCAATTAACTCCAACACTGCACTCATCTTTCTATTGTTTCTGCGATTCCTCCAGAGGGAAACGGTTTCATTTCCGAAGCTGCATCTATAACAATAACGCATTATGACTCGTTTTTTTCACACACTTTAATGAGCGTGTGCAGTTAGGAAGAGCACTGATGCTATTTTAGAGAAATAGAGTGGATGAAGCATTGTGCAAAGAGTCAGGCTTGAGGAGAGATGGAAAGAAAACAAAAGAGGCAAGAAGAGAAGAAAAAGAAGGGGAAGAATTGAAGAAAATGAGAAGGATAGAGGATAGAGGAGAAGGCAAGAAGTGAAGAATAAGAAATGCGACATGACTGAAAAGGTGAGGAGAGGAAAAGGTGAGATGAAGAATGCATGAAGATGAGAGGAAAAGAAATAAACTGAGATGTCAAAAAGACAAGGAGGTGAAAGTAAAGGAGAAAAGAAGAAACAGAATGGGGCATATAAGAGAAAAATAGAAGGAACAGTGATAGAAGAGATGAGAAAAATAGAAAAACTGACAGAAGAGGAGAGCAGAGCAGGAATGAGATGATGAGGATGAGAGGAGAAAATGAGGGGAGCTCAGTGCAAGGACAGAAGACTAAAGTAGGAAGATGAGATGAAAAGAGGGAGATAAGCGATGAAGCTGGAAAGAAGAAAAGGATGAAAAAAGAGTAGAGAGAAAAAGAAAAAACATGAGAGAGAGGAAGAGGGAAGAGGAATAAAGAAAAAGATAAGACAGGAATGAATATGCAAGGAGATGAGAGGATGAGAGGAAAGTAGACATAAGGATGAGAAAAAGATGGAAAAAATGAAAAGAAATAAGGAAAGAAAGAGGGGCACAAAAAGAAAAACAAAAGATACGAGAGGATATGAAAGAACACAGGAGAAAGATGAAAGAGAAAGGGGTGAAAAGAAAAGGTAAAAGAATGGGAGAGAAAGGAGGGGAAAGAGAAGACGGATGTTGAAGAGTGTTGGACTTTCTCTCTCTCAGAGTGTAGATGAAGGGCAAAGGGTGAATTAAACTGGCTGAGAAAGAACAGAGTGCCGTGAGCACATGACCTCTGCTTTTCATAACTCGAGCTGGATTTCCACCAAATGCAGAGTGGAGCTCAATTAAAATACAAACGTGCGTGTACCTTTACTCCGGGGGGTCGGGGAATGCCAACGAAAAGGTGATCCAGGAAGTTGGCACTGCGGCCGAGGCCCAGAACGGTGTAGGGGAGCTGGAGAGAGAGATGTGCTGACTGACTCAGCTGACCCGCTGCACACAGAGAGAGAAAGAGAGAGAGAGAGAGAGATAAAGTTACCAGTAGAACTCAGTAGGCCTCACAGTATACAAGTTGGCTATTTTCCCAGCCCAACACACACTGACGAAGCCTGGTGCAACTTCACAACTAAAGAGAGGACCACCATCTGTGTATCAAAATCCTCCTGAACCCCAAATCATGATGCTTAAATGACCAGATTCTGTTTATACAGATTGTGTGTTTGGGTCAAACAAGATGTCACTAAATAAGATCCACAGCTTTCTGAATGACAGTAATGTGGAACCCGAAATTTTTTTATTCACAGAACGTGTGTGAGATAAGGTAGCTAGGTAAGATGGCTAATGTTG
>CM074969.1:1725978-1748652 GCA_037577455.1 Pangasius macronema | reverse complement strand
GAATCTATTATGGACACTATGCTGGAATACTGATATACAGGGACTAAAACTAACTTTTTTATCACACAACTTTTTTTTTACCAGCCAAAAAAATATGAAACTCTTTTTGCAGAAACAGGCAGTTATTACTACTACAATGACTAAACATATTTAAATTTTTTTTAATTTGTCCCTGCTTTACTTTCAAGAAAAAAACAACAAACTGATTTATTGATTTATTAACTTTTTTATTTATTAACTTTTTTTTTCAGTTTCTTTGAATAATGAATTAATTCATTTCACTGACACGTTTTCGAGTTTCTTTTTTTTTTTCTTTTTTCTTTTTGTTCCTATTTTTGGCAAACGGAGCAGGCCGCGGAAAAGTCACGGTGTCAGATACAGGCCAGTCTCTCTTTGATCCATCGTCACTGAAACGCCATCTCTCGCTAAAACGCAGAGAACCGTCATGACTTTCCGATGTTTGCTCATCATGTTTCCGTTTTGGCGGCGTAACCTCAGGTATGTGTCGCCACGTTCTCGGGTTACGTTGAATAAAGGAAGGAAAAGTTAAATAGAGCAGCAATATTTTCTGAGGTAAAAGTTATTAGAACCGTGCCTACGATCAAGCTAGCCAATCACTGCTCTGACCTCATCAGCCCGTTTGTATTCTATTATTCGATTCGCTCTTGGCGCGTATGACAGGACGGCTAACCAATCATGATGATCTCGTCTTCGGAAAAGATTGTTTTATTCGCTTACATCAGAAACAGCGAATCTCTTTAAAAACTGGCTGTTGTTATCACTGCATTGCGTAAAAGTTTCATCCGCCAACTGGCGATTGACACGGTTACATATACTCGCCAAGGCCGATTTATTTTACTCTCATTTGGCGGTTGGCGAGTGTTAATTTTAGGCCCTGCTGAAATATATGCAGGTTAGAGATGACAACAGCACGAAAACATTACAAATCCCAACATTATGTTTAAACTAGCTACAGTAACTAACCCTGTCTTCACACTAACGAGCGACAAAGTGGCAGGCGGTTGTTCATTCTCCATATACTCTATATACTCTACCTCTATTCTGTATACTCGCAATATGGAACCATGATTTCAGCGGTTTCAGCGTGTATTAATTGAATAAATGTATAAACTTGTAAAGCGACAAATCCAAACGATTCGCCCTGAATGATTCCTCATATTTCAGTAGCCCACTCACAACTTCAGTTCCTATCTGCAATTACTTGCTCTGTCCAGGTTTCATCTTTTCCTGTCATATGTGACCTCTTATTAAATGTGTATAGAGACATGAAGAAAAATAAAGCTTGGAAGGAAGTAGCAGAGATCGCTGGTGTCTCTGGAGAGATTTCGTAGCTAGTACGGTTCACTTGCATCGCTAATCTGCTAACAGCTAATACGAAGTCTGATTTTCACGCAGGATTAGTGCGTTACTTAATTTGTGTTTAACTAGTTAGATATATAGAAGATCTATAGGTATATAAGTGTATGGTGATGCCTCTGGTGAGCGAATGTACGTAGCTGCTAATCTGCTAACAAAGCTAAGACATAGCTTGGGAATTAATGTATTGAACCACCTGATGCCTGTTAGACAACAGCCTCCAGCCGTTTACATCTGACGTCCGTATGATGATGAGGGGAAAAAAGGAGATATTTGAAAACGTTGACCCTGGACCCTGACTGTCACAGCTGTACGCAATAGCCGTAGCTAAATCCCAGACATTATAAATTCATGTTCTCCTTTTTACGGCCACGCTCATTTGCATAAAGAAACGCCTTCGAATCGTCATATATGGTAAACAACTTCACGTTAAAAAGCACGGCAGCCTGCTCACAGTGCCGCTTGTTTCAGACTTGGCGCATGCCAAGAGGTCTAAGAAGATGAACTTCAGCGACTGTGAATTAAAGATACTGTTGCATGAAGTAGAGCAAAACAAACATGGCTTATTTGGCACTTTTACGAGTAATGTGTCTAATAAATAAATAAATATGATTTAAAAATATATATTTTTTGAGTATACTTGTGCAGTTTATTTCCCCATTTTGTCGTAATGTACTGCAGTGTGAGCGATGAGACGTGTCATTATTTAACCTGTAGCTGGTCGGGAAACGCCGTCTCTTTCAACTTCTCTTTGAAATGTACCCATAGCTAAGAGCCCTAGAATAGAGATCAACTAAAACTGCACTGGGCAGACGAAATGGACTGACGATCCACTCCTGAACCTCAGCACAGAGTCTCCAGTCACTTTACCTGCCATTACACTTTTCCACCACTAGGATACGTGTGGTCAGGAGCGAGCCGAAATACACGCACATCCTCAAGCGTAAACACAACTTGATAAATCCCGTTCGGTGCATAGAAACGTGCGTAAACACGGTTTACACACAAAACTGTGTGTGGACACGGTTGATAAATGAGGCCTCTTGTTCAGGGAGTGCACATTCTGCAGAAAAAGTTGAAAAGGACAGGAGTAAACAAAACTGCGGAGAGAAAGATCAGTTGGCCGCTTTCACAGCCCGAGGGTCTGAGCCTACAGATGGAAGAAAAGTGCATCAGCACTGTGTGGCTAAACATCTTTCCATAGCTGGAGTTCAGCAAATACTGCATTTCTGCGAGGCTTGGACACGGGGTACAGCTTTGTGTTGCACAGTGGAAACTCTAACTTTAATGTGATAAGCGCATGTGCGTCTACATGGCTTCCAGAGACACTTGTCTTTCAGCTAGAAGTGTGGATTTTGTGTGTTATGTTAGCTAGCTATGTTTAAATGTGCTCCTGACGTCTGTCAACGCATATTAATTTATTTCTATGCTCCTAGTTTATCCTGCAGTAAAAAAAAAAACAAAAACGTATTTTGTTACTGTAGCGCATCAAAAGAGAAGATTTTTCTGCCTTTTCATTTTTACGTCACTAGTGTGGACTTGAGGATAATGTCATGACGCCCTGCTCCTGAAGCATGTGCTTTCCCCCCCCCCTTTTTATCAGTTTTCTTGTTAACGCTAAAAATCTTTGAAGAGGAACAACATGATCATGTCATGAAAAGTGCACCAGCCAATCTCACACAGTCACGGAAAGACTGGCAAACCCGCTGACACTCGCTGCAGCACCAGTTATTCGCAATAATCACCTCAGACATGAGGAAACACAATTTTCACACTGAGGGCAAGTCACACTGAGGGCAGGTCTCACTGAGGGCAGGTCTCACTGAGGACAGGTCACACTGAGGGCAGGTCACACTGAGGGCAGGTCTCACTGAGGGCAAGTCACACTGAGGGCAGGTCTCATTGAGGGCAGGTCACACTGGGGGCAGGTCACACTGAGGGCAGGTCACACTGAGGGCAAGTCACACTGAGGGCAAGTCACACTGAGGGCAAGTCGCACTGAGGGCAGGTCTCACAGGTCACACTGAGGGCAAGTCACACTGAGGGCAAGTCACACTGAGGGCAGGTCTCACTGAGGGCAAGTCACACTGAGGGCAGGTCTCACTAAGGACAAGTCACACTGAGGACAAGTCACACTGAGGGCAGGTCTCACTGAGGACAGGTCTCACTGAGGGCAAGTCACACTGAGGGCAGGTCTCACTGAGGGCAGGTCACACTGAGGGCAGGTCTCACTGAGGGCAGGTCACACTGAGGGCAGGTCTCACAGGTCACACTGAGGGCAGGTCTCACAGGTCACACTGAGGGCAGGTCACACTGAGGGCAGGTCTCACTGAGGGCAGATGGTTAGCTGAGTGAAGGTGTGACTCACCGGAGGCGTTCTTCAGGTAGCCATTAGAGTCCACTGATGTGTACATGACATACGGACCGGGCTGATTCACACCGAACGGCTAGGAGAAACACACACACACACACAAAATTAGTGACTATCTTATCAAACTGACTCCACATCTTTCAAATCATTACTTTGTTTTATATAATTAAATCCTTTCAAGGAAATTCATGTAAGTCAGCCGACGGACACAACAGTACAGTGCTCATGCACTCGGTCTGTTAAAAAACTTTAATAAAACTACCGGCTTTAACGCAGTGCTGGGCAACGTGACAAAAAACTATCAAAATTCTCGAAGGCATTTCTATGATATATGATGTGTGTTATGGTATATATTGTAGGTTTGCTGACAAAATGCCAGGAAAACATCAGTGTTTCATTTTAAAAACTGTTATAAATAATAAATGAATTTTATCCTGTATTTTTTTTTAAGTGTTGCAGTTAAAAATCATCATTATAAAGCTTTTTAGTTTTTAAAGAAAAACATCAGATGGGTATCACGTATCACGATATTTATCACGATATCGATCTTATATCACCATATTGCCATACGTTAGGGACTTTGTTACAGATCGTAAAAGGTCGAAACAGCTCTAAATTTAGAAAAAACTGAATTTGTACGTATCAGTAACAACTCTAAATGGCATTTAAACAGCGACGAATCGCGTCATATTAAGATTCTCTAAATCATACGATAACATATTAAAACAGTCCGTAATCACGCGACGATTAAAAGTTGCCGCTTTTTTTTAGACAAATGTTTCACGCTGTGGATCACTGATCACGTACGGACATGAGAAACATTTCACTGTCTCTGGAGGACAAAGTCTCCAGTAAAAATGATGGACAGTTTCAGTGAGACGGGGTTTACAGTGTATTAAAGCAGTGTATGGAGCAAGATGAAGTGATGATAGAGAGATGGATAGAGAAGCGGTTGATGATGATGAAGGAGTAAATATAACAGGGCAAGAGGGACAAACAGCATCACATCCATCACTATCATAGAAGGGCGCTGAAGTGAAAAGAGACGGAGTGATGTGAAGAAAGGATGAGAGAGGAGGAGTGAGCTTACCTTCACTTTGTCAGGACAGTCATTAGAGCACAGCCCACTGAGTACTGCAGGGATAAGAGAGAGAGAGAGAGAGAGAGAGAGAGAGAGACGGAATAAAAGAGAGAGGCATAGAGAAAATAGAGAGAGAGAGATACAGAAAAAGAGACAGTGAGAGAGTAATACAGAGTGAGAAACAGAGAGGGAAAGAAAAAGAGCGATGGAGTGAGACAGAGAAACACAGAGAGAGATAGTGAGAGAGAGAGATGGAGTGAGAGAAACAGAGAGAGAGACAGTGAGAGAGAGATGGAGTGAGAGAGAGTGAGTGAAAGAGACAGTGAGAGAGATGGAGTGAGAGACAAAGAAAGACAGTGAGAGAAAGAGATGGAGTGATATATATATAGAGAGAGAGACAGGGGAGAGAGAGACAGTGAGAGTGATGTCGTGAGAGAGAAAGACAGTGGGAGAGAGAGATGGAGTGATAGAGACAGAGATGGGGAGATAGAGAGAGACAGGGAGAGAGAGACAGTGAGGGAGAGAGAGACAGGGGAGAGAGACAGTGAGAGTGATGGAGTGAGAGAGAAAGACAGTGGGAGAGAGAGATGGAGTGATAGAGACAGAGACGGGGAGAGAGAGACAGTGAGGGAGAGAGAGACAGTGAGAGAGATGGAGTGATAGAGAGAGACGGGGAGAGAGGGAGATGGGAAGAGAGAGACAGTGAGGGAGAGAGAGAGAGAGAGAGAAGTTACTTGGTTATAATATTAATATTGTTTCTCTTCATCTGTCTTCTCAGCGTGATAGCAGAGTGTGTTGAGAAACACGCTGAGAGAAAAGCAAAGGAAAACACATTAACCCCACAGTAATGCCATGAAGAAGTGTGTACGAGTGTGCGTGTGTGTGTGTGTGCGTGTGTGTGTGTGTGTGTGTGTGTGTGTAAGCTAGTTCGCACCTAATGAAGCCAACACACACTCCATTACACGACACATTTCACATTACAGAGACGACAAACAGCATCAACAAAATGTGTGCTCATTACACCTCCACCTTCATGTTAGAGTCATCAAACTCACACCAGTCTGTGTGTGTGTGTGTGTGTGTGTGTGTGTGTGTGTGTGTGTGTGTGTGTGTGTGTGTATACATATATATAGGCAGGGAGGGACAGAGAAGGAAAGAGAGAGGCTTTTTATTTCACATGGTTAATGTTAAAGTTAAATGCAATCAATATGTGACATTTCTGTAGAAAGGCATGAAGTTTCCAGCAGCTCAACGTTTGCATTACAGAAAGCACAATAACGAAATTAATTTAGATAAAACTACAGCCATGCCAACACAAAGTGAGGCCTTACAGAATACCGGTAATACCATCATCAGGCTGAAATTTAATGAGCAGGTTTTGATTTTCCTTCTCATGGACTCAGTGAAGATGGAATGGAGATCATGCCAGGAACGGTGTGTATGTAGTCACAGTGAAGTCTGCTGTGACGAGTCTAAAATTACCTGCAGTTCATCAAAATACAGTCAGCATCTTGGGATAGACTGTTCTCAGGTGTGGAGCGATGGTGAAACACCAGGCATCCAATTCCAATCAAAATGGAAATAAAATCTTCAGTTAGTGTCTGAAAAGGTTAACGACACTGAATGTGGGCGGAGTCAAGTACGGCTGCCGCTCGCTACTTCGTTTGTTCCTGATATCAATCAGTGGTCCGCTTGTATTCATTTATATCTTTATGATACACACAGCAGATATTTCTGACTGAGACGCACTCTCAATTATTAAACAGAGTTAAATAAATAAATAAATAAATTAAAAAAAAAAAACAGGATGGCTGGATATAGATCATTAACACTGGCATTAAAGTAGAGAAGAACTGAAGCAGGAATTAAAGAGAATGGAGACAGCGAGATGAAAGCATTACACCAGACTAAGACAGAAATCAAAGCACACGAAAATGTTCAGAAATTTTATAGCTGGGAAAAAAAAAATGATAAAAGTCGTCATTTTCTCACTCTCTGAAGTCGGCCATGTTTGATTTCGCGGAGAACCTTCATCAAACACCTTTTCATTCTCACAATTAAATCACCTCGTCGCACAGAGAGAACTGAAGGAATGAAGAAGCACGAGGAAACCGAGCGTGTCCGTAAGATCTCGTCACCTGAGACGGACATGGCGGAGGACGTGTGTGTGTGTGTGTGTGTGTGTGTGTGTGTGTGTGTGAGAGAGAGAGAGAGAGAGAGACGGATGTTTGTCCTTCGCGCCTGAGTGGGCGAGGATTCGCTCTGATAAACAGGCCTCTATCTCTCTTTTTCTTATATGTTCTCTTACATAGGGAATGACATAATGGTGGTTCAGAATGGATATATACGCCAACGGAATTTACGATTCAGACTCAAAAAAGTGAGATTCCATTCAGTTCTGAGGTAAAGTCTTACAGATTAAAGTATTGGCACCCCCAGGTTTGTTGTAGCCGCTTGCTACCATTAGTGCAACCACGGCAACCGTGTCCCAAACTCCGTACGACCGAACTAAACAGAAAAAGGCTTCATCATCCTTAAATCACATCAGTATTTGATTCAGACGCCGACTTTTAGACTTTCAGTCAAGCGTCAAAACATTTCTCCAAATTCACATAAAAATGTGGATGAAAGCGTAAAAATCGACACTTCAGAGGATCTGGAGAGGCCTGAGAGTGAAGACTGTGAAATTGGAGATTTCACATCGGGCTGTTCTGTTCCACATCACTGAACCAAACAGTCAGAGACGGTGTGTCAGATCAGTCATGACACACACACACACACACACACACACACCCCTTGCTAGGAAAAAGCCTTTCGCTTCTGATCTGATGTGCTAAGTCTGACCAGAGATCAGCTGGTTGTGTGCGCACTGGCTTCATCTACTCCTTTACTAACACTGATCTGAGAACAGTGCAGTGTGTTTGTGTACTGACAACTAACAGCAGCACACAAACACACTTACTAACAACAACATCCAGTGTTATAGCAGAAGTGTTTCCTTTAGAGGAGCCAAGCTCCATTTTACTTGCTGTATTGGAGGAAAACAGGAAGTTTTGGAACGGAGCTTGCCGTAGTCAATAGCGGTGGCTGGTCAAAAGCATGCGATTCCACAGAAAGCTTGTCAAGCAACATTTGAGCAACAAATCCAGAGGACTGATTCATTGGATCAGTCGTGTGATGTTTGTGGTGTGGCGTTTCTTCAGTAAGCCACTCAAAACTTTACTTCCTACCAGCATTCAGTTCTTCTGTCCTGCTTGACTCGAAAAGAATGGAAGAAAAACTTATAACCGTGGTTTCATCTTTTCCTGTCATGTACCACCTTTCATTAAATGTGTACAGAGACATGAAGAAGAATAAAACTTGGAAGCAAGTAGCAGACATCGTTGTCGTCTCTCGAGATCCACCTCAATTAGCTTGCGCTGCTAATCTGCTAATAGCCAGTACAAAGTCTGTCACGTAACATGTAAATCAAACAACCAATTTTCACACTGAGTAGTGCGTTATTTAATTTGTGTACACAAGAGACAGACTACAAGCAGCACGAGCAACTTGTTGCACGCTACTGTGAGGAGAGGGTTAATCCGTACCGAAAGGTGTCAGAAATGCTTGTATTTGGTAATAGTGTGTTTGTGTACATGTTTTTAAGTGTCATGCTGCCTGTGGCAAAAATAGTCTGGAACGGAGATCGAGGCCATGCATTTTGTGCACACGAGCACAGCGGCAGAATAAAGAGCTCTCAGGAGGATCCATGTTCGCCAATTTGAACCGGACGTGGAAGGAATGAAGAAGGGCGGAAATGCAGCTGTTCACACTCAAAGAGTAGCCTGTTTAACTATAGTGCTTCCATAAATCAGCTCTTCTCTTTTGTACAGGCGAGGAAGTCCGAATCGATGTGTTTGCAATGCATTTATCTGAGAGATCTCGGTGCTTTAATAGACCTGCCATTTGGAGAACACTTCCAGACTGTATATGTTCCCCGGACCCTTAATAATCCCTTCACGTCTTACAGGAGCTCAGTTCTTCTTAAACAGCCCATTACTAAAAATGTCCTCATTACTATTACACCAATATGTCAGTATTTTATTTTGGCCCTGTCTCAAATCACACACTATACACTACACCACTACGCTGTGGATCTGCAGAACACATATTGATTATGAGCAGTGACTCGAAACGCACAAAAACGGTCCAGAAGCAGCATGATTTCCATGTCAGGATTGTAAAAAAGGTTACACTATACACTGTGTACCTGACTGTGTAGCAGGGCACCAATGTCTAATGTTTTACTCTAAACACAAATGACAGATCAGATTATCTATCATACCTCACGATGAGAACAGAATGAACTGCTGAACGTTTGTTGGTGTCTGTGGTGTAGCAGCATTCTCAAATTTAAATCAGATGACTCCACCTCTGTTGCTGGAGCTGTCTCAGTGATGGCTCCGCCTCTGTGATGGCTCCGCCTCATTGTTGCTCCTTCTCTGTGATTGCTCCGCCTCTCTTAATGGCTCTGCTTCTCTTAATGGCTCTGCCTCTCTTAATGGCGCCGTCCCTCTTGATGGCTCCGCCTCTCTTGATGGCTCCGTCTCTCTGTGATGGCTCCACCTCTCTGTGATGGCTCGATCTCTCTTGATGGCTCCACCTCTCTGTGATGGCTCCGTCTCTCTCGATGGCTCCACCTGTCTTGATGGCTCCGTCTCTCTTGATGGCTCCGTCTCTCTTGATGGCTCCGTCTCTCTTGATGGCTCTGTCTCTCTTAATATCTCCATTTCTCTTAATGTCTCTGTCTCTCTCAATGGCTCCACCTCTCTGTGATGGCTCCGTCTCTCTTGATGGCTCTGTCTCTCTTAATGGCTCCACCTCTCTGTGATGACTCTGTCTCTCTTGATGGCTGCACCTCTCTTGATGGCTCCGTCTCGCTTGATGGCTCCGTCTCGCTTGATGGCTCCATCTCTCTTGATGTTGTGTTGATGTGTTTATTTGCACTGCTGTTTTTATACATTTTATTGTTATCGCTGTATTCTGAGTTTCACCATCAGCCTGATATCAGAATGAAACATTAAATCATATATTTTTCCTAATCAGATCCACTCATATGTATTTTGCTTTACTGGTGAGCAAGCACGGTTAGAGTCACAAGGAACTCACCTACTGTGCTAATTTTTCCTCGCTCACTTTACAACAATTTTACAACCAGCCCAAGGACTGGACAATCGAGAAGTCAGATTGTGGAAACTTGAGGTGAAAGAAAAATGCAGGGCAGCAAAACATGCATTTATGATAGTTTTCCTAGGGTCACTATGTTGATATGAATGAATGACTTCCAGGTCCAAGCGTTGGCCTTCGTGTGAATAAATAGCGGTTCTTCTAATCAGTAAAACCCTGAAGCATGGAAATGATCAAATACTTCAGCATCAGTTATCCGCATCGTATGGAAAATGGAAAATGTAGAATCGTACATCTCACATCCTCACTCCCTCACTTTTGTCTGTTGATTCCGACATCTGTAAGTCTTGTGAAATGTTTTTCAGTCACGTCAAAGGCTAATTTCTATCTTGTTATGTGTTAAAGCTCTCTAAAAATAAAAATTCTGAGGAAACTGAGCTGAAGCACTGTGCGCAGATGTTCATTACATCTACATCAATATACAGACAGAAGCACATTCAGCTTGTTTCGTCCACCCACTTCTGCCTACAGGCGCACACACTCGTACACACACACAGAACATGTTTGAAGATGTTTCAATTTGGTGGTATTCCTTTAGACTTTATCTAAGTGGTATTTGCAATACGATACTATTTTTTTTAATCATTACTGCGTGAAACATGCTACAAGCTATGGGGCGCCGTAATTACACCAGGAATAAACTTAGCAAACGCTAGTTTGCTAAATATAAAAAAATAAAAAAATTCCTAAACTTCTTGTGATACATTTAAATTCATCTTATAGACAACATTTCTGATAAAAGACATAGGAGTCGTCAAAGTAATAGCGTCGACAGAAACTTACGTCTACGTTCAACACAGAGACACTAACCGGTTACATTGCCACCTATAGAAGTAGAGAAGGGGCGGGGCTTATTGCACATTACTGTACCTAGCAGGTAAGTTATGGTAGTGTGCTGTTCTTATTCTTGTTCACATTTTCAGATTCAATATAATTTTTTTTTTATGAATTAAAACAGTATAAATGTTCCAGAGCTCTAATTATTCACTCTACACATTGGTTTAGTTTAGAAAAGTACACATATTAATTAAAAGCAAAACATAAAGTGGCACGTCCTTGTACAAAATGGTGAATTTATTAAACTGAAACAAGTGCAACTGGTCATATATTTTGGTTGGAGAGCACTAATTAAGCACCTAAACACTGTGTCCTCTACGACTAAAAATAGCAGGAAATCATTAAAAACTGGTCCGTAGGGAACCGTTTTCAGAGTCTTTGTTTGTTTGTGTAGCCACGACACACTGATGTCTTTTTGTCAACGAAAAGCACAAACAGTCGCGGCCTAATGGTTAGCGAGTTAGACATGTCACCCGAAGGTCGCGGGTTCGGGTCTCAGGTCCTGTAGGGATTGTAGGTGATGGGAGTGAATGACCAGCACGACTGAGGTGAGACCTTTGAGCAAGGCGCCGAACCCCCAACTGCTCCCCGAGCACCACAGCAAAAAACACTGCTCCGGGTGTGTGTGCACTTGGATGGGTTAAATGCAGAGCACAAACCCGCAGTATGGGTCACCGTACTTGGCCACACGTCACCTCACTGAACAGTCCCATATACAGTTGACTGAAGGTTTTGTATTTGCTCTGTTCATCTATTTTGCAGCCAATGTAACTGAGAGAGAGCAAGGAGTGTAATGAGAGTCGTACGAGGCAAGGCCATAGTGAAAACAATTTCATTTATAGCTCCTATGAGCTCTCAAATAGACCTTTTTAAATGCTTGCTGCGCTGGTCCTCTAACAAAATAAGTGCCAAAACGATAAAGGGCAGAATTGAAAAGAAACCTGTTTTTGGGTTACACTGGTTCCAGAGTTGTTGTTTTTTTTTTTCGTTTAATTTTCCAAATTGCTTTGCCCAGATAAGAACTTTTTAAAGTAGTACAAAGTGAGACATACAAGATGAGATTTCCACTTTCTTTTGATGAACAAGTGAAGTCTAAGAGTAAATCCTTTAAGGAGTCGACTTTACTCAATATTCTACCAGTCACCGTGTTGCACTAAAGAGCGTGATCGCGGGTTGTACGGTTATTTATTAATCCATTCGCTCGTCCTGTTCTAAATGTCATCTGCTGCATGTGCAGCTGCGTGTTCTCTAACGGAGCGCTTCTCATTTCCGGACTCCCTCTGCTCCTGGATCAATCTGCTCTTTATTAACTGCCCTAATTGAACCACCAGTTTGAGTTAGTACGGGCGTGAATGAGACAGTGATTAGGGCCGGTTTTATGGGCCAGTAACGAGGCCTCGTGGCTCGTTAAAATCAAAAGGGCGGCTCCATCGGCACATGCTAATGTGCTGACCGCTAATGCGGAGTTTATGTGCTAAGAGTGATGATTAGCTCCATGTGCAGGTCAAGGGCTTATGAGCTTGGTTTTACAGGGGTTCAAAGAGGAAATGCACACTGTAAACACTGTGTAGTTTTATACCGTTTCTGTTGCACGCTTTTTCACATTCCCCTCGCTAAGAGAACATCCATAGCTGTCTTATAAATTTAAGTGAATTTTCTTAGGAAACATCATCCGTGTAGATTACAGGAGAACCCAGAAATCACCTACAATGCACTGTACCATGTTCAGTCACGTTCCTTTACAGGTGGATCACACCTATACCTCTGTAAACATTAGCAATTAAATGCATAACACTGGATTTTTACTTCATTAGTACACAACAGCTTTACTATTTAGACAAAGGAACTACTCGAGAAAGCAGACCTGAAGGAAGTCACCTCAGCTACATTGTTCTCATGCCCAGGTCCAATGCTGCAAGTGGCCACTCATGTGATGGAGGCGATACACACCGAGCGTGCATTAAAAACACTACTGGAAAGATGCAGAGAAAATCTCAGTCGTTACACACCGCAGTGAACCAAGAGTAATGATCAAATTTGTGCTTAAAATGATCAGACTAGCGTGAAATATTTTTCAACAAGTATACCAAAGACACTCCGGCTCCATCTGTAGTCCTGTCGACCAATCCTACTGCCTGTTTCCTTAATACATCAGAGGTTTTCAAAGTGTTTGAAGATTGCAGAAGATCTAATTCTGTCCGTAAGAACCTCCCAGTACGCACTAGAAAACTGCTGTCGATCAGAAGGGAAGTGCATACAGCTCGGTGATATGCTGCTCTAATTGATATACTGATAAATTATGTCATGATACATTTCCCTGTTTTTTTTATTTGTTTTTTTTTAAATAACAGTTACAAACTCTGGAAACAGATTTTATAAATTTTTTGCCATATCAACTGCCCTGAGGTGAACTGAACACAGCGGACATTGATAAATCCTACACTTAAGCAGTGCCCCAAATTGCCATATATGGTAAAGACTTCCCTTTAAAAGGATGAATGTATGGCTACGTGTAAATCTATTGCTCCACTTACACTTGGAAATCCTGCGATGTTCCACTGCAGTATTTGAAAACGTCATGTTTTTGTGGTGTGAGCGATGCGAATGCGCGCAAGACACGCCTGTCGTATTGACAGATTCGACTCCAGTTTCACGCTGAAACGTTCCTGCGGCTAAAAACTTGGGAGTGAAAACGACTGGAGTGTGCACGGGGATGCTGCCGCATTCTCATCTCCAATCGTGCAGATCAACTAAAATTACACTGGGCAAAACGAAATCGACTGACGAGCCACTCGTCACTCTGAGCAAAGAGAATCCTGCGCTCCGTAAAAAACACGTTCCTCCTCGCACAACGTTTCATGTGCTAAATCTTCAAGCGAGGCATCAACCCAATCTTTAGATGTGCCTTTAATACGGTTTTACTTTTACATTTCATCTGAGTTACCCTGTCTGCATCTTGTTGTGATGCACAATGAGATTACTGTCACTTATGCTGATATGACTGACAATAAGTGAGACGGGGGAACTTCATAACTAGTTTACCCACTATTACATTTTTCTCACGCAACTTGATCAATCGCAAGTTGATAAATCGTATTTTCTGTGTAGAAATGTAATGTACGTCTGCACAGCTGATGAATTAAACCCCAGATTCAGTCCATGATGGATGTGATCATATCTTGACCACACTTCTCTTATTACCAAAAAAGGTTTCTTACACTTTCTTACACGTAGAATTTTAAAGCACTTTTTAATTTGTGCTTTTGCATTATTATTATTAACTCTAAATAAAAATGGCGTTGTGTTTTATCTTTCTGTATTTCCTGAGTTCCCACTCCTGCTTTCACACCGACTATAGGAAGAGGTGTGTGTGTGTGTGTGTGTGTGTGTGTGTGTGTGTGTGTGTGTGTGTGTGTGTAATGTGCTGAATGTGCGTGGTTGTATTTGAGATTGCGACACAGGCATGAACAAAAGACAGAATGAGCAGCCACTTCCTGCTCACACTTAGAGAATTGGTGTGATTTTGACATGTAAAGACAAACATACAATACCCTCGCTGAAAAAAACCCACTGTCGCTAGGCAACTGGGAAATATGGACGCATGGTGTAAGATAGCTAGTGGCTGAGGCTAACAGTTGGGCAAGCTAACACATAGCCATTAATCTTTTATGCAGACAATAGAAACAAAAGATGAAGAATATCAATATCTTCTTAAAACGTGTACTTAGGAAAGACCAAAATGACATTACAGTTGCACCTGGCATCAGCCGAAACGTCGACAACGCATCACAGCTTACGAACTCGGAGCTGTCAGAAAATTTCGACTCCCAGTCGTGAATACCACAAGACTTACCATACACATGTACGCATCTCGCAAACACAGCTGCATGTGAATGCAGCATTACTTTATTTCTGCTTCATTTGTTAAATAAAAACAGGTAGAAAATGGAGAACAACAGCAGATCTGCTACCAAGAACAAACCCGCAGGTCCACAGAAACACAGGCTGGACTGAAGGTTTTAAACTGACACACCGTTGAGTCATCAGCATCGTCCCTAATTCAACCTAATTCACCTAATTCACCATTCAGCTTGCTCAGTGTTCCAACACATCTATCACGTCCACGGTCCTGCACTGCAGTTTGTTTCTCTGATCTACAGCATCTCACTCAAATCAGCCTTCATGAGCCGAATCAGCTGAGTTTGCGCAGAGAAACACAGGACTATAGCAGCATTTGATTAAAATAAAAATGTACTGCTTCTAGTTTTGCACTAGAATTGAGGGTTTAATGTAGCTAGAAACATGCAAAGGAAGAAGATACCAGGTTAGCATCTACAAACAGCATACAATGCCATCCGCACCATTCTGACTGGCCGACAGACTCAACAGCTTCAAGCATTTCTGACAGGTTTCTCTGCTTGCTTCTAAGAGTGACAGGCAGGAAATCATTTATATCCCAGGTATTAAACTTGAACATGACCTGCTGACCTGTGGAAAAATAATACTGAAACAGCTCGTAGAAGAGTACTAGCCAGAATTTCTAGCACCTAGCAAAAGCAATAATGTGATAAAGAACAGATAGATTCAGAAAGTTAGGACACTCAGAGATCATGTAAGATCTTAGCAGAGATATGCTGATCTGATTTGTTTATAGAAGTCCTGAGGATGCATTTTTACCAGACTTGGAGAATTAAGAAGCACACAGAAGCACAGAAACCCAGCAGATGGTTTTTGTCAGCGTCAGAGTAAAGCACCAAAAGTGGTGGCTCTATTTTTAGGAGGTCATGAGCTTGAATCCTGATGATGCCACAGCTATCCTATGGGTTGGGAGTCTGAAAGAGCAAATTTAGCCTTACTTTAAGGGTGGAAGGGATGACGTTACTATCTCACCTGTCAGCAACTCTGGCCAATCTGGGCCACATCGATCTTTCCTTCTAGTTTTTATCTGCCCTGTGATGTTTGAAAAGATGCGGTGGCTTCACGTGTCTCAGCAGAAGCAGGTGCTAAGCCCTTCATATGGTGACAACGTTCGGCTGGCTTCCAAGAATGATATTTGGAGCATTTTTTTTGCATTGATAATTGGACACTGTGCGGCAAGATGCCGTGTTGTGCACATGGCAGCTGTGTGAACTCTGCACACGAATAAGCCTGTGATTGATTGTTACAAAGTCAGTTCATTCCAAGATGGACGACTCTGAGGAGCAGTAATCATCTTCCTGTAGTTGTGCGAAATCGTCATGAAATTTTAATAGCACCACCTGCAGGACTGGAGCACGGCGGCCAATACGAGACCACAGAGCGCACATGACCTTACAAGCTTCCGAAGACGGTTTCATCTTCACACATAAAATTTGTATAATTACTGTCATTGCCTTAGAGTGCATACGGAAATGTCTTACATTTCGCTTTAAGCGTTGGGGTTATTGATGTAACTCATGTTCATCTACAGACTAGATGCACTTAAATACATTGTGCTTTATGGCCCTTTGAGAGAGCTCAGAAATGCCCACGTGGCCCGGGCTGTAATTGAGTTTGACGCTGCTGATTTATATCATTGCAGCATGCAGCAATAACTGCAATTCCAGTGGGTTCAAACTCAGTGGCATAAAACATGACAGAGCTTCTGGACAAGTACAGATAGATGTTTCACACATTTCTCTTTATCCATACAGGAAGTTTTACACTTCTGCATTGTTTCCTCAAGTCCACGCAGCTGCAGCTCTCACATCAGCTCCCTAAAGAGGAAGCCATTAGGCTCTCGACTGCAGCGCAGGGAGAGTTAGGGGGAATGGAAAGGCTGTTCGTGCTCTGTGTGTGTGTGTGTGTGTGTGTGTGTGTGTGTGGCAGAATATGTTAGATTAATGAGTTGAGCAGAATGGTGGCTTGGCGTTCTTACAGTGGCCATTTATACACTCCAACATGGGCAAGTGTCTTGTTCAGTCTTTCGTTCTAACTCATACACACACATTGTTTGACAGGCAGTGTGTAACCGCATGGTGATGGTGGTGTGTGTGTGTGTGTGTGTGTGTGAGGAGGGGCGTTTGAGGGTACCGGCAGCCCGGGAGCAGTTTGCAATTCACAGCAAATTACCCAGAGTGCCTCGCTGCTTTCCGTCCTCTGCGCACAATCACAGCATCGACTGGTAACACTCTCACACTGTTCATTATCCCAGAAAGAGAGGAGGAAGGAAGGAGGAAATGAGAGACGGAGGGAGGTAGAGAGGGATAGGATGAGGGTAGGAGGGTGAGAGACATGCAAAGAGAGTGAGAGAGAGTGGGAGGGAAATGGTGTATGTGTTAGTATTACATCCTTCCAAGCTAGAAAGCACCAAATGTCATATGCAGCGAGAGCACACACAAACACACACACACACACACACACACTTCTCTGTATTTGGGTATAGTCCAGGGAAAGTGAGCCAGTGACAGGTGTGTGTGTGTGTGTGTGTGTGTGTGTGTGTGTGTGTGTGTGTGTATATATATAAACACGTGTGTTCTGCTATAAAAAAAGGACTGTCGCAGGATTAAATGGCGTTAAGGCTCGGCTTTTTACAAGACATGTCCCTCTTTGCAAATGTCAGCTCTCCAAATGTCAGGTTCACCGGTGCCTCTGTTTCCACGCCGACCAACAGAGAGAGAGAGGGAGAGAGAGAGAGAGGGAGAGGGAGGGGGAGAGAGAGCCCGGCATGACAGGTTCAACAAACACTCGCACCGAGGGGTCACGTTCCCTGTTCTATCCCTCCATCCCTCTATCACAGCAACATGACAGGAGAACATGAACTGCCTGAGTTAGTTGGAGGAAGTGAACGTGGAGATGGAAGTTGGATGGAAGGACCAAAGATAATTAATTACACAAGAAAACGCTATTTATCCCCTCGTACCCACAAATTCGCGCTCGGAATCAGAATTCCTGTAAATCGTGTACACTTTTGAAATCCAGCAGCCCAGTATAGACTAATCCTCATTATGGACTGAGGCTGTAATTGGGGTATAATCATGGCATATAACATCAGATAACCTGCTGCAGATGCTGAAGAAGAAGAAGAAGAAGAAGATGATGTTTTTTTCGATGGACAGTCATCGTAGTGTTCTCATATTGTTCACTCACCAATCACTTTGACAAAATAAGCGTCAGCCTCGAAGTTGTTCTTCAGGGCGTGGATGGTGAGCTCCTTCTTCCCCTCCGTCTGGCTCAGCACGATCATGTCCAAAATTCCCTACAAACAAGGAAAACACAATTCATTTTCCCACAATGCTCCAGGCTCCTCACAGCTCTCGGTGTCATTTTCACACACTCACACTGTTAATGCACTCTGTAGGACCATTACTGGCCATTAGATCAAAGCCGTGTGTGTGTATGTGTGTGTGTTTTTTTACACTAATGCTGCATGCTCCATCATGAAGGTGTCACCACATACACAAGAAAAAATCTTGCAAAGTGAAAAAAGTGTCTTGGATTTGTGAATAAAAGGAGATCACCAGAAGAAAGTCCATACCAGCCATCAAAGGTTCCATTACACACACACACACACACACACACACACACACACACATACACAAACTGTTGTGTTGTAAACAGCATGCTGCTATAAATGGGGCTTTGCTCTCAGTTGGGTTTCCTGTTATAAAAAAAAATAATAATATGATCCAAGACCAAACATTTACACATTTACATTTAGACTGGAGTTCAGTCAGCAGTCCTCATGGCAGTAAAGTGTGTTTGTAGGCAACTGTGTAAAAAAAAAACCCACATTAATGCAGCCAGGGGCCGTGCAGCAAACACAGCTGAAGAAGTAAACGAGAAAATGGAGACTCTACACTACTGTGAATTACAATTAGGAGAAATCATGAAGAAGAATAAAGACCCGTGTTCATCAGACATCTCCGATTTCCTCATAAGATTCGTGCTAAAATTGTTTTATTTAATTGTTTAAAAGTGTTTTATGACAGTATCCTGTTGTAATTAAGCAGCTGTACTGATGTTTATCGGTTAGCTCCGCCTACTGTGGGTATCTGTAGACACGTTATATTCTCCTGCCATGATAATATTATTTTAGCTAAAATTCTTAGGTGTTAATATCATTAATATGTAAGTTAATGACAGTATGCATAAAAATATGTGTCTGTTGTCTCAGGAATGTGTTTTCAGCAGAAATGACACAGAATTTTTTTTTATTTTCGTCAATCGGTTTAATGTTCCTTGTTAGGGTTCAGGAAGTCCAGGATTCGAATCAGGACCAGGATGGAGACCTGGATCAATAGATCATGAACAGCATTGGATTTACAATTAGGATCATGGGATTAGCATCAGAGTCAGATTTGTTGTTAGGCTTTGGGTCAGATTTGGGATTATGATCAGTCAGATTTGAGATTAGGATCAGGTAAGATTTAGGCTTAGGATCAGGGTGAGGTTTGAGATTAGTATCAGTCAGATTTATGATTAGGATTTAGGTCAGATTTGGGATTAGAATCAGGGATAGATTTGGAATAAGGATCAGAGTCGGATTTGGGATTAGGATCAGAATTTGGATTAGATTTGATAAGATTTTGGATCAGGATTGATCAGATTTGGGATTATGATTGATCAGATTTGGGATTAGGATTGATCAGATTTGGGATCAGGATTGATCAGATTTGGGATTAGGAATGATCAGATTTGGGATCAGGATTGATCTGATTTAGGATCAGGATTGATCAGATTTGGGATCAGGATTGATTAGATTTGGGATTAAGATTGATCAGATTTGGGATTAGGAAGGATCAGATTTGGGATTAGGATTGATCAGATTTGGGATTAGGATTGATCAGATTTGGGATCAGGAATGATCAGATCTGGGATCAGGATTGATCAGATTTGGGATCAGGAATGATCAGATTTGGGATCAGGTCTAAACGCTGTTGTGAATGCAGTTAGAGCAGAAACAGCGTTAGACAGACACAAACTCAGCAGAGGACACAGTGAGGAACGTTTCCTTTCTCTCTGTGATACAAGATGATTGGGGTCATGACCACTTGCTTGTACGTGCAGGCAGACACACACACACACACACACACACACACACACACACACACACACACACACACAGTATAAACACTGACCTGTAATTTCTGGCTCTATTAAATCGTTGGCTGCTTTAAATGGTTGCTTCGTTCATCGTGTTGTTTCACACATCACATAGCAACATTCACGTCATATTCACTCAAAGACACACACACACACACACACACACACACACACACACACACACACACCACAATTATACACGCATCATTTTTATTACTAGACTTTATGATTCTGTTTTCAGTCGAAACATCTGAAATGATTTGTGTTGACTGCTACATGCTACGTATCGATCTGAACCCTGGCAATGCTGTAATTTAATCTGATCATTGTAATAAAGTCAGTGAAATGAGGTGAACTGGACTGAGAGAGACAGGAGGACATTTTGACGTCGCTATGATTAATCACAATGCCAGTGTCTTCAACTACCAGCCAAGGACAATTAAAATACACACACACACACACACACACACACACACACACACACACACACACACACACACACACACACACACACTTTTCCTTAGTATAACTAAAAGGTCAGAAGCTGTACATATGGATGGCTTCCTAGATGCGCTTAGTGCACGAATAAAACATCATCCTCCCGATGTTTCCTTTAGAGTGGACTTTTGCAGTGTCGAGAGCACCGATTTTTGCCCAGATATCCATACGAGCTCATTGCGGTCAGAGATTCAGAAAGAGCTCTACATATTTTCATTTCACGAACAGCTTTACGTTTATGATTCGTGTTTATGAGAATGTGAGCAGAGTAGGGGTTGTTACAGTTTCAAAATTTCACAATATGATAACCCAGTCTAAAAATATCTCGGTATTAACTGTGTTAATCGACCACTTTTTGTTCTTCTTTTTAAATTTCTGAACATATGTTTATTGAGTAATGTTGCTGGGGGACATCGGTATTAATTATCATTGATTTGTACGGTATAAATTACAGAGACGGGATTGTCTTCACGCTGTCACACTAAACATTCCACGCTACATGTAACATCTTTTTACTGCCAAACCTTTCTCTTATGATATAATGCAGGTTTTTAACAACAAATCAGTTCAGATGGCACATACAGTGCTGTGCAAAAGTCTACAAAAATATTTCAGATTCCAAACATCAGTTTTTCAGCACAAAATGAAACGTTACAAAAATGTTTGTGTGTCAGTAAAGAAAGCAGCAGATTCCATAAGAGACACTTTTCAGATAAAAACAGAATGAAGGCTNAAGTCTCCAGAAGAACTGCGGCTGCTTCTGCAAGATGCTCAGTAACACTTCCAGCTCATTTCCTTATAAACCTGCATATGTTGTACCTGAGATACTGTTTTTTTTTTTTTTTTTAAGTGAAGGATCGTCACAACAAATACTGACTCTGTTTCATTTATTACTGTTTACTGCTCTTTATAGGATTTTTTTAAAATGTAGAAACCATTGTTGTAAACCAAGAAGCCAGTGTTTCCCTATGATAAGAGCTCCTATAGGCAATACAGCTTGAATTGGCCTCCTTGAAGTTCACTCAAATTCAACACCGACTCAGGTTGCTCTAAACTCTTAGGAGAAGCCCTCATATGTGACGTACCAAATATAGTTACAGTGGAGGAGCCGCACGTCTCAATATCCAAAACTATTTACTATAACCTTAGAGTGCTTTCACACCTGTTAGTGTGACTCCTGAGTCCAAATCAGAGTGAAATTGGTACTTTTGGTTCATTTGAGATTTGGTTTGTTTAGTTTTCTCATTGCAGATAATTAAATGAACTCGGACCGGATGTTTTTTGTTCCGCACCAAACCCAGGAATCCGATCGCTGTGTTCTCACCTGCACAAACGAACCGCACCAAAAAAATGCGGAAAATGGACCAGGGTCCAGTTCAAACGGGCTAAACACTGCATATGTGAAAGCACCCTTAAAGACATCAAACTTGTTTTTCTTCAACTTAAAATAGCCCTGGAATCGGTCGCCATGACTCCATAGCTCTGAGGCTCGCTGTTAGTTTGTCGAGATAATAGAGCCTCGTGCATCCTTCTTGCCCTCTGTGTTTCTGTGTTTCAATCTTCTTGCCCTCTATTTAGATCGATTTTTATGCTGGATTTAGAAACAAGCAGAATGGGCTAGCTCTGGGGATGATCTCAAACATGTCTGGATGACGTGGCACCACTTCAACCTTGCGGTAACATCAACCCCTGACATGGAGCGTGTGAGTCCCGTCAGAGTGCGACGAGTAGCAGACGTTCTGTTTTTAACCAGTCTTAACTCGTGTCTGTCCCAGCAAAATGTCCTCCACATGTCTTTACTGGACACGATAAGGTATCGATTACTGTCTTACCACAAAGACTATAGCAACACATAGGTGATCACTCTCACTGACTTGAGTGTGTGTGTGTGTGTGTGTGTGTGTGTGTGTGTGTGTGGGCATGGTTTTTACCTTGTGGGGACATTTGGCTGGTTCCTATGGGGGTGGGGGGGGTGCATTTTAATAAAAACTATTATTTATCTCTTATTTAAAAACTAAAACAAACGATGTCTTTATGGTTAATGAAGTTAAGGTTAGTTAAGCTTGGGCAGGAATTAAAAAAAGCACAGTGAAACAAACAAACAAAGACAAATCAGCTTGCTGGAAATAATCGCAGCCACTTAGATCTGAAGTGCTTAGTTGGATTTGGAGGATTTGGTACACAGCCAAAGAGCAGAGAGTGAATGTGGAAGGTGAGAGGT
>CM074969.1:1715978-1720978 GCA_037577455.1 Pangasius macronema | reverse complement strand
CGGTCACCTCCTGCTTGACCTTCTGCGAGAAAACATGGATCCCAGCAAGGACCATCTACAAATACAACAGCAGTGAACCCTGGTTTTCCCCTGACCCTGCTAAACTAAGAGCTGCAACAAGCGAGTCAAAGTCACCAAACATCAACATGAAGATAAACTACCATCAGCACTTAACAAACCCAAATCCTCCAGTACTGTAACAGACTGTCTTCCAAACCAGCTCCATCTTCTTTCCTCTTTTTCATTTTCCCTTGATTCAATCCTTGCTTCTTTTTTTACCTTCCTGCCTTCCTTCCTTCCTTCCTTTGCATTTAGAAGAATGTTCTCATGCCCAGCAGTTGCACATCACCTCAAACCCAACAGCATCTGTGAAAAACAAAATCAGCCGCTCGCTGGGGTTCAGCTGTAATTTTCACGCAGAGAAACAAACTGCTGGTTTAGTGTTTTACTAAAATCACACCAAACACTCGCCACACAGCCGTACAGGACTAAAGTATCAGTTTCAACTTCACAGTTTCGGCTCCTGATAAACACACTTTTCGTGTGAGACAGAGATATTTAACTCCTTGCTATGGTGAAAACGTCACTTTTCTGTCCTAAAGCAGCGTTCAGACCAAACGCGAATGAAACTCACTCAGCAGATCAGCCGATTCACTGAAGGGGAAAGGAGGCAGGATGTGAAAGCTCCTAATTAACGTCACACCAGACTTTTAAGGTGTTATTTTTAAACTGCTGGGGAAAAAAAACGTTACCTCTACATTCTGCTTAAAATCACACGCTCCAGAACTAAAATACCATTGGTGCGTGAGAGTCGAAGGAATCTGTGTGTTATCCAAGAAAAACACAAACAAACATCTGAGTGGGTGTGAGCGAAATCTGCTTTTTGGTTTTATTTGAAAAAAAAAAGAGAGAGAGAGAATACTTTACGTTTCTATTTTAATAAACCAGGCATTCAGTAATAAACTTGCAGGGCAGGATGTAATAGTTTTTCTTCATTAGCTTCCTTCCTGTCTGAAGTCTATTTTATTTATTTTTTATTTTATATTTTTTATTAGTAACAAGACTCGATGATGGTCCACGATCCTCTGCCTTCGAGTTGGACATGTTTATACTGTAGTGCTGCTAAGAGCTACAGATGTATAAATAAGTTAATTACTTGATTGATATTTCTAGCTCCGCCCACATGTTGTTGAGCTGTAAGAAATTCAGCGTGGGAACCCGGTTCAGATACGACTCACTCGGCAACGGAAATAATGACAGAATGAGGATCATGGTTCTTATTTTATTGTTATTTTCAACGAAGAAACAACATGCAGCTGTTTCCACTGATAATATCATGAGTTTATTGCATTTTAATGCAGAAGAAATAAAATCTGAAAACCTCCACTAGTTTTTTTGTGTGTGTGTGTGTGTGTGTGTGTGTGTGTGTGTGTGTGTGTGTGTTTTAATAACGCATCTGACGTCTGATGCACGATTTTACTGTCGAGTTCCTCAAGCTCCATCCTACCGAAGTTCCTCAAACAGAACGGCGCGACCACACGGGAGGAATATAGATGCAGTCGTGTGCTGTTTTGTCGCGGAGACCGCTGAGCGTTTCTGCATCGGCGTCCTGTCGCCTGAGCCGTATTGATGTTGACGCTACGCTGTGATGGAGCGAGCGCCGTTTGCTGCACATTAATCCTGATCGACGAACGAGACGAGACTCGCTAAACACACCAACACGAGGTGGATTGGCATCGCCTAGCAACAGGCCAGCGTTAGGCTGGATATCTGAGTGGATTCAGGCACATGCATACACACACACGCGCGCACACACACACNCACACACGCACGAAATGAACAAATGTGACCCACAGTTTAATTTGCGGACACAAAGGAAGAGAAAGATGTGAGAAAGAACATAAGCAAGAAAGTAAAAAGAAAGGAAGGAAAAAATGAACGAAGAGAGAAGGGGAGCTAGAACGGAAGAAATGAGGAACATAAGGAAGAACGGAAAATGGTCAAAAGAAAGGACATGAGCAAGGAAGTAATTAAGCAAGAAAGAAAAAAGAAAGGATAGGGAGAAAGGAAGGAAAGAAAAAAAAACAAAAAAATTCTGACACATTTAAGTTTTAAGAGGATTTTTAAAAAAAAAAAAGGAAACTGAGGAACCTAAAATTAATGAAATTAATGAAAAGAATGAAGGAGAAAGAGTAAATGAAAGAAAGAAAGAAAGAAAGAAAGAAAGAAAGAAAGAAAGAAAGAAAGATCTCTAAAATCTCTAAGAAGAAAGGAAAGACAAGGATGGGAGGAATTAGGAAGGAAGGACAGAAAGAAAGAAAGAAAGAAATGAAGGTCTCTATAAATCAAGACAAGGAAGGAAGGATATAAGGATGGGAGGAAATGGAAGAGAAGAAAAAAAAGAAATATGAAAGAAATGAATAAAAAAAAGAAACAGACTAAATGCTAAAACTAGCGATTAGCAGCTACACTGACTTTGTAACCAGCCTCCGTTATTCTGTCTGCTGTAATGCGGCCACGCCCAGTCCCTCCCACCGCGGGTCAGCTGACACCCCATCAACGCTGCGGGTGATGCCATCATCGATCGGCGGTAGTTAGGGGTTACGGCAGGATGACGGTGTTCTGCACACGATCTCACGAGGCTGCGGCTCACGCGGATCGGATCCGTAAATCCGATCACGAGCGCTCTCTGCAGACACGAGACGTTTAATTCCGCTGGAGATCAGACACCGTTTCCAAAAACTCAAACCCAGGTACGGGGTACGGTCTGGGACTGGGTGCTTTGATAATGATATTAATGAGGATGATGAAGATGCACAGGACACACACACACACACACACACACACACACACACACACACACACACAAGCAGCGCTGTGAAGCCTCTCAGTGTGAGAGAGAAGGGCAGACGAGCTCATTAACGTCGCCCTCGCTGTGAACTGCTGCACGTCATACATATGCAATCACACTGCGGTCACCAGCTGCGTGTGTGTGTGTGTGTGTGTGTGTGTGTGTGTGTGTGTGTGTGTGTGTCTACGTAGCAAAGACAAAACACCTGCAAGGTTGTAAGTGTGTCGAATAAAAGGCAGATATAAAATGTGTACATGTTTAATAAAAAGTGTGTGTGTGTGTGTGTGTGTGTGTGTGTGAGAACAGAAGCTAATGTAAAATAATGTTCTGTTCTATTTCTTTTCTTCCTTTTTTCAGTTACTTTTCTTCCCTCCATTATTTTCATTGCTCATCTTCCTTCCATTATTTCCACCTTCCATTTCTCTTCTTCATTCCAATTTTACATTTCCCTTCTATCTTTCTTTCTGTCCTTCTTTTTTATTTCTCTTCTTTCCATTTCTCTTCTTCCTTCCTTTTTTCAATCCTCTTCTTCTTTCCATTATTCTTCTTCCTTCTTTCCTTATTTTCATTGCTCATCTTATTTCTTTTTTCCATTTCTCTTCTTCCTTCCTTTTTTATTTCTCTTTCCATTCTTTCCCTTTTTCTTCTTCCTTCCTTTTTGCATTTCTCTTCTCCATTCCCATTTTACATTTCCCTTCTATCTTTCTTTCTCTGTCCTTCCCCCTCTCCTTCATTCCTGCCTTTATTTAATCCCTTCATCTCATTCAGCTCATTGTGAGCACCGACTGGATATTTTTAGCTTGAATTAAGATTTTTTGACGCGTTTCTCGACCAGGTCTCACTGTGTGTGTGTGTGTGTGTGTGTGTGTGTGTGTGTGTGTGTGTGTGTGTGTGTGTTTGCGCGTGTGTGTGTGTGTGTGTGTCCAGGTCTCCCCCGTCGCACTACGGCTCCCCGCTCCAGCAGCCTGTGATCTCCCAGCGATGGATGTGAAACTCAGACAGCAGCAGGATTAATCTGACCTCGCTACAGCACTTTATTCTCCTTCCGCTGTTCTTCAGAGATAAACCTGCTCGTGTCCGGCGATTCCGCGGGTTAATGGACGCTCTCTGTGTTAGTGAGTGTGGATTAGGGCCAGTGGAGCTCATCTCCGCGTTAAGCACCTCGCGGCGCAGTCGGCGCTTTAACCACGTGCGTCCGGCCCGCTCCGTCATCCACCACGAGATTACAAAGATCCTGTGCTCCACTCACAAAAAAGCCCTTGACGTTATCTTCGTACGTTTAGTGCTAAGGTTTAGACTTGGTGAATTCAGTGGAATTCACTTTTCAAACACTCGACTTCATGACGTTCGTTTTCCGAATCACTCCAATTTCCAGACATTTCTCCTGTTCCTCTTTGTTGAATTAACTGGAAGCAATCCCAGGAATTGACCGGCTTCTGTTCACACGTGAGCCCTGTGAGAAGGTTGAGTTCACACCGAACCCCTCTCCTGATGAATCACTGCTACTGTGTGAAAGCGCATGCGTGAAAGGAGATCTATAGGGGAACGAGAGGAGAAGTAATGAGAACGAAGACAAAGTGCAGGGATGCAATCAGGAACAATGTGAAGGAGGAGAGGAAGCGACTGAAAAGTCAGAGAGAGAGAGAGAGAGAGAGAGAAAATGATGTGTATAAAAAAAGACAAAGAGAAAGGGATAAAATTTCTCACAGTATGGTGTCTTTCTTCACACAAAAGCTGTTTGTTTTGAGAATTTAAATGCAGAGAGAGATGTGATGAGAGACGACGTAACGGAAATGAGTGTGTGTGTGTGTGTGTGTGTGTGTGTGTGTGTGGTTATGTGGAGCTTGCTATGCGTTCTATGGCTTTGTTATCAGCTATTCTGAAAAGACAGACACATTTGTCACTCTCCACACACACACACACACACACACACACACACACACAACAAAAGGCTCCAAAAAGTGACCTACATTCATCATCTTTTCTTACACTCCATCCCTGTTTAGCTCTCTATTTTCTCATCTCTCCTTTTAAACACTTTCACGATCGACTCATCACGGTGATGTCTCATTATTCTAATAAGAACCTGTGGAGATTCTGTAAAGCGCTCACACCAGCAGGGGATGAAGGAGTTGTGGGCGTGGTCTGT
>CM074969.1:1696117-1708139 GCA_037577455.1 Pangasius macronema | reverse complement strand
AAATGGCTGCGGTATAAGTGGAATAACACACTCCAGGACCATGCTGTTATACAAAAATAATACACTTTGGCATGCTTTACTTCCGTACAGCTGCACGGTCTGCCCTGTGTGATTCCTTACATGTGATTTAAAAGCGAGAAAACTCAAACAGCTGCTCAAACAGCTTTTCATGCAGCAGGTGAAATCTGACCCGTGTCTCTCCTGTCGTAACCACAGTGACAGCAATTATAAGCACCACTACACCACTAGCACCTGGCCAACGAGGGTTGCCCCCATTACTTAAAACCACATACTACAAATGAAAGATAGAAAAATTAATTATGAATCAAACAGTGAGTGTTTGACCAATTTTCCATGTATTATTTTACTAAAATATATTAAAGGCATGTACGTGGGAGATGAAACTGAGAGCTCCTCAGGCATGTGCGGTGGTTTCTTGGGGTCGAGCCTGCTTTCTGCTCTGATTGTGTCACATTGCTGCCTGAGGTGTTCGTTCTAATGTTATTTCTTTTGCCAACGAAACGGTATCGAGCGCGAAAAAGCTCCCACAGCGGCATAACACGAATATCAGAAAACTTTGGGCCAGAAACACACCGTACAGTAAACCGTATTCCCTCCATCGCTGACAATACTATCGTCACAATAACAGCAGATAGCGGGTGCAAGTGTTGAGGATGCAGAACATAGGGATAGGTGGAGAGTGATGATTCGCTGTGGAGGCCCCTGAAGGGAAAAGCCGAAAGAAGAAGAAGAAGAAGAAGAAGAAGAAGGGCTGGAATGAAGGAACGCATTATTAGGAGGTGTGTCCTGAGCTGTTGCTATGATCNTAGGGATAGGTGGAGAGTGATGATTCGCTGTGGAGACCCCTGAAGGGAAAAGCCCAAAGAAGAAGAAGAAGAAGAAGGGCTGGAATGAAGGAACGCATTATTAGGAGGTGTGTCCTGAGCTGTTGCTATGATCAGTCAACTCAGCTCCTCTCATTACCTCTAAAGCCGAGTGTGTATCGGCGTCTCAGCATGCTGGCATTTTCATAATGACGTATGATCAGATTTGTCCATATCTTCAGTGCGTTTTCTAGTACGAGTTACTCTAATTCTTTTCCTCTATGATTTGGAAAGACTTATTTTAATTAGTCTTGTTGGACATCCCTGAGATCACCAGTCACATAGGGGCGCTAGTAACGCGGTGTAAATTATCATCCTCGTTAATTATGCACCTAATGATACGCAAATCGGAATTACAGATTATTAGCAGGCATAATGAATGAGGCTGGATATTTAACGAGATTCACCAACATTAATGCTACCCATGAGAACAGCAGTCCCTTTGTTCAGTGTGCCTGTGCATGATGAATATCACCTACGGCTCTGGCGCCCCGTGTGAGGAGACGCATATTTTAGTAGCCTCAACCGAGTTTCATTTACGTTTATTCTTATCTGTTACTGATAAAATAATTCAATCTGCTGTAGTTAGTTAGTCGTTTAGTATTTGGGTAGAGTACGGTTACATAAGGAGTCCGTGTACATGGAACCAAGTGTAAGAAATACGAAAAAGACTTTAAAACGGGAAAATAGTCTTTTGTACCCTGCGTCCGCGCGAGCGGCGCGTCTCGACAGACGCACTGACGGACAAAAGTGGGTTTCAACTGTCACAATGCGCATTATCAAAATTTCACTTAGCTGCAAAATAAAGCCCTGAGAGTGAGAGAGACAAAAACAGGCAGAGAAAGACAGACGGAGAATGAGAGTGAACTCATTAATGGCCTTCCCGCTGGTAATGGGGTTTTGTGTTGGATGGAGAGAGAAGCAGGCGGAATATAAATGTCTCGCTCACAGACTGCACTTCCTCTAGCCCCATGCTTGCTCTAGCTCTCAGCCTGGCTTGTCTTCCTCCCGAACCTAGCCCTGGCGCTTCATTAAGCCAAGAAATTAAAATCTGCGTCCCTGGTGGGCCTAAAACGAGGGACGCGCTCCGATCTGACAAAAGAAGGAAGCAGAGGGAAAACACAGCAGCGGAGACGGCTAATGGAGCGTCGTCTTTATGAGCAGTTTGGAGGGTGGAGGGGTAGCGATAGTCGGGGAAACCTCATCAGGGTACGCGAACCAAAGCTAGACTAATAGACCTGTTAGTAATAAACCCGGGCGACGTAACGGTGCCGTGGACTGATTGGCATTGGCTGATAAAGCAGAATGATGTCTCTGTAGGATGCTGATGCTCTTCTCAATAACCACCAAGCACACTGGACACTAGAGGGCGCTAATCAGGCCAACAACGTCACTAAGGGCACAAATCTCAGAAATCAAATCTCACAAATCTGTGTCATGGCCTGGATTTGATCATGTGATCACACGATAATAGGACAGCTACACTGCTACCACCAGTGCTAAGTAAAGAATACAACACTTCACGCTAAAATAAATAACAGTGTGGTGGAGTAATGAAGAGGAGTTACTCTTACCACCCTATAACAGCATCTCCGGAAGAGTTTTAATCCTCTGATACCACAGCAACAATTCCCAACAATTAGAATTTTTATTTAATAGAATCGTGCTTCGTACTTTTTATCCATTTATAGTTACATTTCATGTTGTGGAATGTCCACAAAACGTGTTTCCTGTTCTCACTTACATTATAGCATTATAGTATTCATCTGTTGTTCCCTCACCAGCCTCTTTTTTTCTCTCTCTCGAAGTTAATAAGACAAAAAAAAAAACTCTCTTCTTATCTATCCGACTGTTTTTCAGCCTTCCTAAGTTCTCCCACACCACCCCATTGCTGCGCTCCCTCCACTGGCTTCCTGTAGCTGCCCGCATCAGATTTAAAACGCTGACGTGTGCTTACAAAGCCAAAAACAGACCCGCACTCATTTATCTCAAAGCACTTATCACACCTCGCACGGCACCGCGCTCCCTCCGGTCCTCCAGCACTGCTCGACTGGTGCCTCCATCTCTCAGGGAACAAGGAAGGCAAGCGTCACGACTCTTCTCTGCTCTGGCACCGAGGAGGCTTCAGACGACGTCTAAAGACTTACCTCTTCCTAATTTAAAGGACTTAAATTAGCACTTATTAGCATTATAAATAAATAAATAAACTTTGTATTGCCTGAGCGCTAGTTATTATATTACTGCCAAATGCCATAAATGTCAACGTAAATCTATCTGTATTAGTATCTTCACTGTTTATTCGAGTTTGAGAAGTGCGCGGTCTCGAAGCCGTGCTGAACTAAAGCGTCTGCTCGATTTTTTTCTGCTCATATTCACGAACCTTCATGTGGACGTATTTAATTATGAGTAGGTGGTGAAAACAGGACTAGCACTGAATCATCTTTCCCATCATTTATACACAGCTTCCGTACCTGCTGCAGATGGCTTATATGCTAACACACACACACACACACACACGCACACACACACACACACACACGCACATCACAAATCACATTACAGAGATTAAGATGTCCCTGGGCAGGGCGCAAATAAAAATGGCAACTAATTACGACGTGATGCGCCAGTCTAACGGCTGCAGCCAAGCAGCACAATGTGTTTGCTTGTGTTGCTCCCTTTTGCTTCTTCCTTTCCTTCTTCCTCTCCTTCTGCATTTCCTCACTACAATACTACATGCTAACTGCATCTATTACCTAGCCGGGGATGATGAGGATGATCATTAAAGGCCGCTTTCAAGCTATTTCTACGACATGCTCACAAAATTCCCAAAAGTGATGTTATGTGTACAGCTTTGTTTTGCCCAAAGAAAAACAAAACTACAATTTTGCCAGATTTGCGTCTTATAGAGATCCAAACACAAACCTGTCCATACATCACATCCAAAATGGTGTTTCAGCTATGGCTATGTTCTAAAGAGATAAAGAGAGGAGATAAATGAACGATGAATAGAAGAACAAGGAGAGGACTGAAATAGACGAGCTCTTCTTCCTCTCCGTCTCTGCAAGTGAAGACCATCAGCCGTGACAAGCCAACAAAAGCCGACACGTGTTTTCCCACCCTCGCCTTTCTCTCTCTCTCCCTCCCTCCCTCCCTCTCGCTCTCTATCCATCTCTCCTTATTGCCTTTCTCTCTGTGACAGGCGTACAAAGGTGGACACGTGCCATGGGACTCCGTGTGTGTGTGTGTGTGTGTGTGTGTGTGTGTGTGCATGATATGTATGTGTGGTGATGACAAAGGCCATGCGTTCCATGTTATCTGTGTGTGTGTGTGTGTGTGTGATTGAGAGAGAGAGAGAGAGAGAGGGAGAGAGAGAGAGAGAGAGCAAGCGCAGAGATAAACTCGTGCCCTTCATTATGAACGTGACATTCAGAGTGCGAGCTGCCCATCAGAAGCAGCCAAAAGGACGGAGTGTATAATAATCGTGACAGATGATGAGTTGTGGATGAGATTACATTCACTCGCCGTGTAGCGAGAACATATGCTCCTGACATTCCTCTACAGAGGAGCTGCTTCAATCTCATTGGCCAGAATTTTAACCAATAGCAACCTCAGCAGGCACCACGTTAGAAAAACTCTTGCTTTTAGCACCCTGCATACGGACGTTTGTTTATTCGAATTTACTTGCTAGTTTATGGATTTGAATGAACTAGCGGCAACTTTTCTGCTAAACTTTTCTTCCTCTACACATACAGACCACTCTTAGCTGCTAGTTAGCCTTACCTGCTTACAAGTTAGCCATATAAGCTAGCTGTGATGTCATGGTATGTTAGTTAATTAATTTTAACAGCTCATTGTGATCTGCAAACACAAATCCGAATGGGGTTCTTCAAGGTTTCACTGGATAATTAAGGATTTCTTAAAAAAAAAAAAAAAAAAAAAAAGCTTTCTACTTGGAGGTTCAACATAGGCTTCCATATATTTGCAGAAATCTGGATGTAGATTTAGATCCCTAATAAACAAGCCAGAGGAAACAGTGGCAAGACAAAAACTCCCTGAGATGACAGGAGGAAGAAACCTTGAGAGACTCAAATGATGTAATGGACAGTAGGAAAAAAAAAAAAAAACAAAGTAGAGAAATATCTTCAAGATGAATCCAAGTTGAGTGACCTTAACTCAGTGCTTCTCTGGAAGACTGAAATATTTTATTAGCTTGAATTGAGAGTTAAAGTGATTATTTGTCCCAAATGGCACAACAGCTGGAGAAACAGAATTAAAATAAAATACACAGGGAAGATGAAGACGTGGTTGTGCATGATGGACTGATGATGGGGGGGTTACATACCTCGGGCTGGCCAGGCTTTGCCAGGTAAATGGCACTTTTGGTACATGCGTCGTCCAAACAGACGGGCAGGAGGTGGTCCTGAGAACCGTCACCATCTGAAACCACAACAGACACGCAAGAGGAGAGAAAGACGACTTTAATAAAATCACAATTTCAGAAATACCAAGCATTCCTGTTTGACACACTGTACTCCTTTAATATGATCCATTGTTGATAATCCCGCCTCTGATGGAAGCTCGCTGTGAGATTATTAACATGTATTTAACAAGCCAATCAGATCCCATAGACAGCTCTGCGCTTTTAGACGCACAATAATGGAGTGTTAATGGGAGAAAGAAAGGAGTGGGAGGACGAGTGTTCTGCAATTCAACACCGCTGTCAGCCTTTATCTTTCAATCCTCTCTCTCTCTCTCTCCCTTTTTCTCTCTCTTTTCTCTCTCAGCTCTGATCAGTACACAGATTGAGGTTTACTGAGGACGGAAAAAAAAGATGGAACGTGGGAAGAAAACAGAGAGAGTGTGCACGAGAGAGGAATAAATAGAGAGATAAAAGAGCAAAGAAACATTTGACAATTTTAAGAGGATAGATAGATAGATAGATAGATAGATAGATAGATAGATAGATAGACAGACAGACACAAGGATGTTTAGATGAATGAAGAGATGGATGAGCCCATAAAAATGGGAAAGGAGAGATGGAATGACAGATGGAGGGAAGATGGCTTATTGAACCCATATGGACGGACTGATTGGTGGTGGATGGAAAATAATTCATGAAATGGGAGGGAGGGAGGGAAGGAAGGAAGGAAGGAAGGAAGAAGTGATGTGTGGATTGATGGATGGATGAAAATAAGGATAAACAGATAAAAACATATGTAGATGTTATATGGATGAATAGATTAATAAATAGAGGAAAGAAATTTAATTGATACCAGAAAGAAGGATGGATGGATAGATGGATGGATGGATGGAAAACTTTATAATGGAAACAACAGATATCCAGTACAGTATTTTAATATAAGTATTAGTCATGAAAGGTTTGGAAGGTGGAGCTATGGGTGGATGAATGAGCGGCTGAACAGTCCAGATTGTTGGATGGATGTTGTTGAATGGCTGAAAAACGCGTCCACTTCACTCACAATCTCTCTTTTTTTTACTAAACTTCATTGTTCATATTCCTCAGTGTGAACACTCAGTGTGAATTTGTTTATAATAATACAAAAGGATGTGATTTGAGGTATAAAAGAGAGCTCGTGCGCTGTAGGAGGAAGTCAGTCACATTATCACATTAATCGGCTCATTCAAGCGCGAATCCTCCAAAGAACCTCTCCAGGAGCCGAAGCACAAACGGACAGCTGGCTGTCAGTGTGCACGCATCAAAGGTCCTTTTAGCTAGCGTGAGCTGGGAGATGCTGCTAGCGTGTGGTCAAGAACAAAAGCAATTCAGGTTTCAATTGCTAACGAGCTTCAATCGACGAAGGCTACCGAGGCGCATCCGATTGCTAATGAACTGGTGAAGCTCCCGTGGGCGTGTGAGCACACCGGATTAGCACTTCAGCACGAGATGCGAGCTAATGCATGTTCTTGTGATGATCATGGAGATGCTATTAGGCTCATGAAGTCTCTTCCGTCGTTAGGACACACTGGCGAAGTGCACACTAAGCCCGAAGCGTGCTCTAATGAACACACACACACACAACTTAATGACTAGAACTTAAATGTCACATCCCATTATGAGCATCGCTCTCGCCTCAAGAAGAAAAAAAAAATAGTGGAAAAGTGAGTGCAGCTCCCTCCATCTATTTTTTTTCTGACAACTGAACGTGTTTGTGCAAGTTCAATTAATGAGTAATTCCTTCAGCTGTCACTTATTAAAAAAAAAAAAGAAAGAAAAGAGCAATTACCGCTCTGATAAAGCAGATGGACTGTTTTGTCTGGCATATGTTCTGCATTCATTAGGATGTTCATAACAGCACCACACACACCATCACAAACACACACTCGCACTCACACACCCACAACCAGGGAGTTCAGAGTCACAAACACTAAACGTNCTGTTCCTTCGGCTGACCACAATCTCAGATTAGATATCAGAGACTGACATGGTCTGGTTGTTTAATTGTCTTTCCATTCCGAGGCAACAAGGTCCTAAAACATAAACATGGAAGCACAAGGGTCATGGATCATAGGGTTGTTTGAAGGAAAATGTCATCAAGGGGAACATATGACCCCATGAACACAGGGCTCTCTGAACACAAAATGGAAAATCTGAAGCGGGATTCTGTGAACAGAGGAACCTGCAAACATTGGGCCCTGAAAAAAATGCTTTTGGAACATGCAGTTCTAGGAAACAGAGGACCATAGAAACAAGGGGCTGAAAAATATTAACCTGAGAACACAGGACATGTAGGGGTAGGAACGTAGGACCCTGAGAACGTGTGTCTGAAACACTTAGAGGAGCTTAGAGTCCTGGAAACAAGGCGCACAATATATAGAATAGGGAACCCTAGGAACATAGCACAGTGGGAGCTTAGGACCCTGGAAACATACAGTCCTGGGAATATAGTAACCTGTGAACAAAGAGTCTTGGGAACTTGGGAAGGTTTGGTTGAAACACTGGGAGCTTAGAGCTCTGGAAATATAGGGTCCTGGGAACATGAAACCCTGGGAAAATGCAACCCTCTGATGATTCAATCCTGAGGATCCTGGGAACATTTTGCAGAAATATGGCAAAGTTGGCACTTAGGGCCTTGCGAAAAAAAAAAGAGATCAGGGAATATAGAACCCTGGGAATATAGGACCCTAGGAATATAGGACCCTAGGAACATGGAAGCATGGGAATATTTGGCTGAAACATAGCACCGTGGGAGCTTATAGCCCTGGAAACATGGGACCATGCAATCCGGACACTGGGAACAGGGTACCCAGGGAACACAGCACTCTGGGAATATTAAACCATTGGAATATAAGACCCTGGGAATACTGGACTCTGGGAACATGGCAGTCTGGGAAATTTTATCTGAAATGTAGCACAGTGGTAAAGTGGAGGCCTGGAAACAGTGAACCCTGGAAACACAGGGACAGGGGACCATAGGACTCTGATCATATAGGATCGTAGGACTGGGGATCACAGGACTCTAGGAGCTTTTAGGAGAAACTTGTGGCAGCACATGTTTAGGCAGCACAGTGGGAGCTTATAGTCCTAGGAACATGGAATTACAGGAACAAAGGAATATAGAACACTAGGAACATTTTGGGTGAATACAGTCAAACAGTGGGAACTTAGTGCTCTGAAAATATAGAGTCCTGAAAACATAGGACCTTAGGAACATGGAAGTCTGAGAACCTGTGGATGAAACACAGCACAGTGGGTATGTAAGGCCCAGGAAACACAGAGTCCTGAGAATATAGTCCTGGGAACATGGAATCCTAGGAACATGAGACTGAAACACTGGGCTCTATAAAAACAGGGCCCTGGGTATACAAGTCAGTTACATTATGTGAAGATGCAGGAGCACAAAAGCCATTTGCTCTCACAGGAGTCGGAATTTATTAACACACCATTAAGTCCGTTCATCACTGAATTTTGTGGAATCGCTGCACCACAGCACACCTGTTTAAACACCACATACTGAGGCTTTAGGATGATGTAACTGGGTCCAACAAACAAACAAACCTGAGCTTAGGTGTGTGTGTGTGTGTGTGTGTGTGTGTATGTGTGTGGTGTTTACAGCAGCAGGGTGTAGGAGGAGAACCGGTTGAGAAAGGAATGAAGGAGAAGAAGGTCAGTGGTGAAGATTAGAAGAGGAAGAGTCTCAGCAATCTTGACAGCCTGGAGTGTGAGCAGAATAACTCAAACACACAACACACACACACACCCACCCACACACACACACACACACACACACATTCTATTTCTCTGCTCTTATACGTGTGTTCTCCATTTCTCCGGCTCCTGCTGTGTCGCTTCTAACATTCATTTCATAATTATCTGACATTAAGATACGTCCAGCAGCTTGTGGTCCAATGCCGTGAACAAAGACAGAAATCAAGGGCGTCTGGCTTTCACGATCGACGTGAGTGCGTTCTTTAAGCTGTCTTTATGATGCACACAAACACACACACACACACACACACAGAGACAAAAGAGATTCAATAAGAACACTTAGAAAAAGTCTCAGCCTCCCACTCAGTTCAAACTTATCGCAAACAGGGCAAAGTGGGGAAGTGACAGGGAAAGGATTTGCCTGCATAGCACGGTGTGTGTGTGTGTGTGTGTGTGTGTGTGTGTGTGTGTGTGTGTGTGTCTTGGTCAAGGGTTGGTCAAGGACAAGTCTTTGCCAGGGAGCCTAATCAATAATTCTCATAAATAAAGCAGACAGAAAAAAAACTGACGCGTTTAACTTTAGGTTTGGGTTTTGAACAGAATGTTATTAAATGTTTAGAGCCCTTTATGTGGTGTTTTTTTTTTGCGCCCCAAAATGTCACAGCAGCAGATCCCAAATCCCAAAAAACATGACTTATATTAGCAATAATATTAGCATTCTTAGCGTAGATTAATTAATGCTGCTTAATCCACGCTTGGTCTGATTTAAGGAGTTGATTCATACAACCACCATCAGCTAAAGAAAATGGCAAAAAAAAAAAGTCATGCTGTCCAACAGCAAAGATACAATTAACATCAAACGCTGCAGATCAGATTCAGATTTTGCCGGTTAATTATATGGAACGTACATCTACAGAAGCAGGAAGTAACTACACTGGTTTAAAGATGATTCATTTACTTAATTATCAAAGGCACCAAACAGATCAGAAATACAAAAGACAGCAAACATGTACAGCAGGAGATTAGTCAGCTACCAGGCCGCATTCATGAGCTCGCAGACGCCAAGGATTAGCTAGTGTCGGAGAGAGAGAGAGAGAGAGAGAGAGTATGATCAGTTTTACTCTCTCGGACTCCCAGCCATCATCAGGATTCAAATGCACGAGCTCTGGATTATAGACTGAAGGCTTTACTGTCGTGCCACTCGCGATGTAACGTAGTCGTACTGGCGTGTTGTCGTTTCACATGAAGCGAGAGATATAATAAAAGAGAGAGTTTATAAAACTTAATAAAATGTCCAAACCACACAAATGGAAGCGACACTAACTGAAAAGCAGGAACTGCATATTTGCTAGTTTGAAGTTTTCTCCTCCGTAGCAACACACCCCGCTGGAAAGCCAGTGATGTTAGCTAGCGAGGTGGTATTTCTGTGTGGCTAGCTATCGCGTTTACTCGGGACACGTGATCGAGCGGTTTTTTCGCCGACCGTACCGATGCGAGAGCTTCCCATTAAGACTCGGGCGATTCCTGACGGCACTGAACTTTTCGACGGCTTTCCGTGACGAGCCTCGGCGCTGCGAGGTACTCGTTCAGCCTGAGCGTGTCGGTCATGTGATTTTCACCGTCGCATGGAGAGACAAACAAACAAAAAAAAATATAGAAAGATTTCACTCCTCGTACAATAAGATGGCGTTCGATCCAGAAAGGAGCAGCGTGAGACTGACGAGGCCCGAGGGAAATAAAAAGCGATTTACAGTAGAACGAATCTGTAGCGTTAATTTCATGTTTAATAAAGCTTTATCTGTGTGGATGATATCGACCCAGCTGAAGAGTCTACACACACACACACACACACACACACACACACACACACACACACACACACACACACACGCTCCTCTCCTACGTGTCCCAGCCTATTCCCACCTCCATTCATCTTCATAAATCACGCTAACGCTGGTGTGCACTCCTCTTTCTCTCTGTCGCTTCTTCTACAATCACTCTCCTTCCTCTTGCTTTCATCCTCTCAGCCCCCTCTCCCTCTTTTCTTTCCTTCTCTTTTCTTCACCCCTCTGTCCATTCATTATTCTTTCTTACACTCCTCCCTGTCTAGACCTCTCTCTCCATCCACACTCCTTCACTCCTTCTTTCCCTACTTCATTCTCTTACATTCCCCATCTCTTTTTCTGTCATTTTCCTCATCCTTTCATTCTCAGCCTCCCTTTCTCCCTACTTTTCTTTCTCCATACTCGCTGTTGTTACTTCCTCAGTCTTTCAGTCCATCACTTTTCCAGCATCCTTTCTTTTCTCAGCTTTCCCCTTCCACTTCATCTTCTTCATTTTTAATTCTTTTTCTCTCTTCTCTTCTATCCTCTTTCGTCTTCCTCAGCCTTTCGTTCTCAGCTTGCCTTCCTCCATTTTTCTTCTTTTCATTATTCTTTCATTCTCACTCAGTCTTCTTTCTTCTTTCATTCATTCTTTATGGCTTCTTTCAGCCCCTTCATCTTTTTCTTCTTTTTTTTTAAACTTAGTCTCCTTTCCTTTTTTCTCTCTCTTCTTTCTGTTGTATATCATCCCCCTTCCTCTTTCTGTCTCTCTCTTCTTCATTCTTCCTGCCTTCATTTTTTCACTCTCTCTCTCTCTCTCTCACACACACACACACACACACACACACACAGAGAATTGCAGCTTCGGGACTCTGGAGGTCATCCATGCTGGAACAGGGTGTCTTATTGATGGAAGGTTATTCTGTGTGACCTTTGACCTCGTCCTGACTGCAAAACTCACAAATTTTGGAAATTGGAAATTTCACATTTTAGAAATAATATAAAATAAAAACTTTCTAGAAAATGAAAAAACAGTGTTTTAACTTCACATGTATATTAGCTTAAACAGACTTCATTTTAAACAACGAACTCGCACCGATATTTACCTCATTAGTGTCATTTACCCCATTAGTGTCATTTACCTCATT
>CM074969.1:1629141-1639897 GCA_037577455.1 Pangasius macronema | reverse complement strand
CGTCTATTAAACCAATTACTCTATTAAACACTAATGACCACCTTTAAACTCTTTCCATTAAACTCCATTACACTGTTAAACTATTTCCATTAAACTCCATTACACTGTTGGAACATTTCCATTAAACTCCATTACACTGTTAAACTCTTTCCATTAAACTCCATTACACTGTTAAACTATTTCCATTAAACTCCATTACACTGTTGGAACATATCCATTAAACTCCATTACACTGTTAAACTCTTTCCATTAAACTCCATTACACTGTTAAACTCTTTCCATTAAACTCCATTACAGTGTTAAACTCTTTCCATTAAACTCCATTACACTGTTGAAATATTTCCATTAAACTCCATTACACTGTTAAACTCTCAGGTAATTTGAGGTAATGTGACAATTTCCTTTCAAAAACGTGAAGTAGTAAAAATAGGAAAAAGTACAAAAATCGTCCTTGCCTTCCAGTCCGCATTTCAGAAGCAAGGCTAATCCTGTGTGTGTGTGTGTGTGTGTGTGTGTGTGTGTGTGTGTGTGTGTGTGTGTGTGTGTGTGCACTCTGTTTAACTTTCTGTGAAGACCAAATTTGTCTGAGTCACAACCGGTGTTCCGTTTCATCAACACACACTATACAACCTTTTCAGAAAGTGTATTGGAAATGCTGCCAGCAGCTGCGGTGTGTAAGCTGCATCGTGACATAACACACACACACACACACACACACAGAGACATACACACACAGACATATCAGCTGTCAAATTCAGTTCCATTTCAGTAAAATACAGCGAGTTTGGGTCATTGTTTGAGAGGTACGTTGCTTTGAGGAAACATTGTGATTAAATTGGATGAAACCCGCAGTGGAGGAAAAAGCTCTTAAAGTGGATCATAAGCTTTTATAGAAATCCAAACCTCGCATTCATCACGTTGCTGAAATGGCGGGTTATAAATGTCATCTCGCTCGTATTGTTGTTAAGGCAAAAAAAAAAAACGCTATCAGCAGCAGCAGCAGCAGAGTCAGCGGACGTCTCCTAAACTGAAAGACATGACGGTAATCACAATCATGGCTGTGTGTGTGTGTGTGTGTGTGTGTGTGTGTGTGTGTGTGTGTGTGTAGGGATGCTCCTGGTCTGTTATATTTGTGGATTTGGATGCTCACAACCGCAACAGACAGACGCTGTGTTGGGAGGATGGGTCTCTCAGGGCAAGAGTACATTCAATGCTAGGTGTTACGGTAAATGTTGTTACGTCGGCGGTAAAAGCAAAACAACCGCCATCTTCTCTTGCATTTACACAAACATTCTGCATCCACGCAGTCTCTCATAGTCAAGTCACACTCCCGTATACATGCAACCGCATCTACACATTCGCTCTGATGCCCACATAGCCGCTCTCACATCTACACATTCACTCTCACGCCAACAGAGCCGTTCTCGCATCTACACGTTCGCTCTCACTCCAACATAGCCGCTCTCGCATCTACACCTCCATCTCCATCTCCATCTAGAACTGAAAATAATAAATAATCCCAGCTGAACTGATCTCACACCTGTGGAAGTGTCCTGCTCTGCATCTGGCTGATCTCCCTCTCTGGTGTCGATGTCCAGAACACGGACGCGGCCCTCCTGCCCTGCATCAGCTACCCGGCGTTCGCGGTGGACGACGACGCCCTTTACAGCCAGACGCTGGACAAAATCGTCCGCAAGCTTAAAGGCAAATACGGCTTCAAGCGATTCCTGAGGGACGGATACAGGACGGCGAACGAGGACAAGAACCGCAGACACTACAGAACTGCTGAGATGAAGGTCAGACTTTTTATTACATGGAGAAGAAAATAGATAGATAGCTAGAAGATAACTGGACAGAAAAATAGAGATAGTTATAAACAAGTAGTTATACAGTTTATAAACAACGTCAGGACAGAAAATGCAGTAATTTATTAGTGTAAATAAAATGCGTGCTGTTAGACAAGTGGTCAGCAGTGTCAGTCTTTTATACCTAATGTATAAATTACACACTTCACGTGTTCGTTAGCAGACGATTCCTCGGGACGGACGTGACCCCGAGTTTATTCCCGTCACCGATCGTCAACATTTCGCAGTAAATACACCAACACCGATGCTTGTTATATGTTTTTATACATGCGCCTGTTAAACCAGTAATGATTCATCATCGTCTTCTGCGCTTTTTAACGACGAGCGGGACAGCGTGCGGGATAAATCCGATCCCATCGAGCCGAGCTAGACGAAGATTAAATTCAGTGTGTGAATGAGAATGGAGGAGGCTGAAGCTGTTTAACACCAGAGTAAATCAGCTCATTAGCAGCAGCAGTTGACCTCCTGGAATTAACGAGCTCGCGTTTAACGAGGAATTGTATAGAGAGCGTAAGTGTAAGACACAAGAGCTGGAACACACACACGCACACACACACACGCACACGCACACACACACACACACACACACACACACGCACAGCAGACTCACAACTTGAATACAATGTTCTGTTTATCTCAGCGTTTAAATACAGTTTATATCCACATTCTGAAGTGGTAGAAACATACATTAATTGTTTTTATTGACTTTATGAACCTAAGAAACAACGTTCTAAATAATATCCGGTACGTAAAGAATAAAATACGTCGTTTCAGTACAATACCGAGTGACGGGTTAGGTTAAGAATGACGTCATGCTGTTTATCCGTTTATAGTTGCATTTAATGTTGATGAAGCCAGCGAGTTCCTGTTCTCACTTACGTTACAGCAGCTAGAAGAAACCGTAAATCTTAAACTCGTCTGTCCTGAAGATGTCAGAAAACTTAAAGTTACGCCTATGACTGTTAGAGAGCGCTGGAACTGGAGACTCCTTCCATAAACGTTAAATAAACATCTCCTCCTTACTTCAAGAAAACTTCAATGTTTACATGAAGTCCGTGTGTCTCTGTCATTGTTGCTATAGAAACAATGACGTCGCCTTCTGAGCAGGTTGATTTGAGAACTTCGCCATGCTGTAAGTGTTTTTAGTGATATATTTCTTTTTTCCTGCGAGACAGCGCCTGGAGGAATTGAGACATCGAACATGTTTTGAGCGATTTGTGACGTTTTATTGTTTTCGATTTCGATTATAAAGTTGAGATATAATCAGGAAAAGAAGCAGAATATTGTCGTTCACTTGTTGTTGTTGTTGTTGACGTTTTAAAGCCTGGAGGAACGGAGCCTTTCGCTCAGATCGCTTTTCCAACTGTGAATTAATTTCATTATTTTCTCGTCAGACGGAGCAGGTCTCTCCCAGCTCTCCCGATCTCGCTCCTGAAGCGGCTTTAAGCGAGACCCGCTGACGATGCGAGACCGGTCCAATTAACCTCCTTTATTTCATTACGCCGCAATCTCTCGCTCTTATCTCTCATCGGCGAGATCGAGATCGGCAGGCGTGATGGGAACCGAGTCTGAGAGAGAGAGAGAGAGAGAGAGAGATGGGGTTAGACTCTTTCCTTCATCTTCATCTTCATCCAGCATCTTTCCGTCGATTCGTCGTTACTCCCGCGTTTTTCGGCGAGGTCTTAATCCGCTCCGTGGTCAATATTTCATGTTAGAAACGAGCGCAGTGATGGCGGTTAATCTGCTTACCGGAAAATGCTCACAGCTCTTCATCTTAATTACAGCGTGGAAATGTGCTGCTAAATATGGCTGCCACACACACACACACACACACACANCAGAAATCTTGTCAGGATAATAGGAAGAGTTTAGCACAGTATGAGTGCAGATGAAATTCTCCTTCACTCCTCGTTTCATTAGTAATTTATTGCTAAAGTTTTGCCATTTGTCTCTATTTATTTATCCATTTATATTATATATTTATTTCTATATTTATTTATTTATTTGTTTGTTTGTTTTCAAGCATTATTTATTTCCATTATTTATCTATTTATTAATTTATTTTTGTTTAAATCTTAATTTATATTTAAAAGGTCATACTATTTCTTTTATTTTATTTGTATATAGTATTTATTAATTTATTTTAAATGTATTTTATTTTTTTAAGTTAATACAATTTGTTTTTTTTTCTTTTCTTTATTTATTTTTATTATTTAATTTTAATAAACAACTTAATTAATTTATTGGCCTTAGCAATTTCTGTGACTATTTATTTCCAGTGTTTATTTTAATAATTATGTTAATTTCTTTTTGAAAGTGATACTATTTTTTATTTTATTTTATTTTATTTTATTTTATTTTTGTATAATATTTATCAGTTTATTTTCCTTGGCTATTTTTATTAATATGTTTAAGTTCTTTTTTTAACGAAAACAGATTGTTGTTATTTTTTATTTATTTATTCTTTCTTTACAGTTTATTTTGTATTAAACAAATAAATTCATCTTTGCCTTAATTATGTATTTCTATGGATTATTTTTATTAATAGTTAATTTCTTTGTTTTTATAGTAATACAATTTTCTACACTTTATTTATTTATTTATTTATTTATTTATTTTTTTTTTAGATAAATTAATTGTTTTATTAAAATATTTAACTTACATTGTTAAAAGTTTATTTAATAGTTTTTATTTAATTGTTAATGTTCACATTAAGTTCTTTGTCACTGTATATAAATGAAGAATTGGATTATTTTTCTAAAATGTTTTAAATTTTTTTTCTGCTGTAAAAGTCTCTGTGTGTGAGCCGTTGCTATAGAAACCAAAACATCAGAATGAGCGCATATTATATTTGCGTAGTCATATTTAGACAGCGAGTGCACTTTTTCGGTCTTTATGTCAGGCCTAAATTTTGTCGTCATACTCCTGTGTGTGTGTGTGTGTGTGTGTGTGTGTGTGTGTGTGTGTGTGTGTGTGTGTGTGTGTGCTTTCTGTAGTGAAGTTAGTGAAGAGAAGCTGAGAAAGATATCGATCACTGATATTGATTAAAATAACTTTATTCACTCACAGTGTGTGTGAGTGTGTGTGTGTGTGTGTGTGTGTGAGTGTGAGTGTGTGTGTTCTTATCTTCAAGTCCTGAAAGGTATAAAGAATTAAAAAATAAATAATTCACCACAGAGCAGTGCCATGATTTATTCCCTATTCGCTGTTTCCTTTTTAGCAGTGAAATCAGGCCAGTTTGTATAGACACCATTGGTGTGTGTGTGTGTGTGTGTGTGTGTGTGTGTGTGTGTGTGTGTGTGTTCTATGTGTTTTAACTGGTCGCCCCTCTCCTCCTGCAGCTCTTTGACGGGATCGAGTGCGAGTTTCCCATATTCTTCATCTACATGATGATCGATGGTAAGGCCAAAGCTAATTTATTTTAATTTATTCATTTATTCATGAATTTGAATATCTGGATTAACCACCAGGAACACGGAGGAGCTGATCTTTGTTTTTCTTTATGCACTTGAGACCTGAAACAGTTTCTATTAGCCAATTTAGAACGCAGTGAATAAAACATTTTTGTATTTTTACTAATAATAATTAACATATTGACATCTTTATTATGTCTCTTATTTTCATTTTTTTAACCGTTATTGCGGAATTATTTTTTTAATTGTTATTGTTTCAGCTTCATGATAACTGATTAGATTATTATTATTTTTATTAGCTGAGTCTTATGTTTGTGATTTGTTGAAGTTTCACCTTTTCTTCTTCTTGTTATTTTTTGTTTGTTTGTTTGTTTGTTTGTTTGTTTGTTTCCCATGTACCTGTGGTGTAGGTGTGTTCAGAGGAAACGCGGCTCAGGTGAAAGAATACGAAGAACTCCTGCAGGCCATCATTTTTCAGTCTTATGAAGGTAATTAACACACACACACACACACACACACACACACACACACACACACACACACACACACCCTTTAATATTTATTGATGACAAATATTCTTCTGCACATGAACAAATTGGGTTAGGAGGTCAAAGGTCATAAGGTGGATTACGGATAGAGAGACAGATGGGTGTTCTCCTCCTTTCTGTCCTACCTATCTGTGACTATTTTTTTCTGCTAATCTGTCAATCTAATCTGGACGTCTCTCTGGGGTAGATACAGTTTGGGTAGATGGGCTGATAGACAGGTAGATAGACACCTGTAGAAAGACAGTCTGAAGGGTAGATTGATTGACAGATGGGTAGAAAGACGGGCAGACAGACAGGTGGGTGAAAAGCCTGATGGTTAAACAGTCAGACAGGTGGACAGGTCTACACGGGTCAACGGTGGTAAACAGATAAACAATCAGGTAGGCAGAGAGGGGGGCAGAGGGGTAGACAGACGGAAAGAGACACAGAGGGTTCGGTAGACAGACAGACGCATTAGTAGACAGACAGATGGATGGATAGACACACAGGTTTGGGTAGACAGACAGATAGATGTGTAGACAGACGGACGAATGGTTAGACAGACGGATGGTTAGACAGACGGATTAGTAGACAGACACAGACGGATGAATAGACAGATAGACAGATGGATGGATAGACAGATGGACGAATGGTTAGACAGACACGCACATGGATGGTTAAGTAGACAGATAGATGGATGGACAGACAGATGGATTAGTAGACAGACACACAGACGGATGAGTAGACAGATAGACAGACGGACAGATGGTTGGTCAGACAGACAGACAGACGGATGGATAGACAGATGGATGTATGGATCGACAGACGGACAGATAGTTAGACAGATGGACGGGTGGATAGACAGATGGATGTATGGTTAGACCGACACACAGACGGACAGATGGTTAGACAGACAGACGGACGAATGGTTAGACAGACACACAGACGGATGACGGATGGGTATACACACACACAGACAGAGACAGACGGATGAGTAGACAGACACACACACACACACACACACACACACACACACACACACACACACAGACAGACAGACAGACAGACAGACAGACAGCAGTGCTTGTTAAGCAGTACAGAAAGTGAACATCTGTCTTCAGTGACATTGTGGTGTTATTCTGACAAAAAATGAAAACACACCAGCAGCATGTACCTGTGTGTATTTTTAGACACCAAAATTTGTGTGTGTGTGTGTGTGTGTATTTTTTTTCCAGGTCATGCCGTCATTCCAAAGTACTACCACGTGCCGGCGGATTTTGTGGAGGCGGAGCAGAAGAAACACGGCAGCCAGAAACGTTTCCCGAGCAACTCGGGTCGTGACGGGATGCTGTTCCTGTGGGGTCAGGCGCTGTACAACATCGCCAAGCTGCTGGGTCAGTGTGTGTGTGTGTGTGTGTGTGTGTGTGTGTGTGTGTGTGTGTGTGTGTGTCCGCGCTCGCAGTGCACACTGTGAGGTCACTGCCAGTTCACACACACACACACACACACACACACACACACACACACACTCTGCTCGGTTATTCATGCAGCGATTAGCATGCCGTTTGCACTTCCTCCCACAGAGAGAATTTCAGAGCGAACGTTTGAAAGCTTTCTGCAGCTGCGGAGGCGGCAGTTTGTCGAGATGTTTTATTCCTTTAAGATATTTCATTTTCCGAGCAGCGCAAGTGCACAGATTTACAGATCGAGCTGAATTTATGTGCTGCTACAAGCGTCCTTTTATCATAATTTCATCACCTCCAGCGTGTCTGCAGAATTAATAACAATGGTAATCTTTATTTATATTGATGTCACTATGAGGTGAAGTTACGCAAACGACTACAAATACATGAAAAATAAACATCCAGTAACTCGGAATAATGATAAATTAGTGTCAAAGCTTCTTTCTGTCACCTGTCACCCTGTTCCTCACAGAATAAATAAAACAAACACGAGAGTAGGCAAAGATTCCCTTCTGCTTCCTGCTGTAGGAGTGTAGAAGGTCCTCACAATGTCTGTGTGTGTGTGTGTGTGTGTGTGTGTGTGTGTGTGTGTGTGTGTGTGTGTGTGTGTGTTCTCCTCAGTGGACGGTCTGATCAGCCCCAAAGACATCGACCCCATCCACCGCCACGTACCACGTCAGGACCAGAGGAACGTTAGCATGAGATACTCCAACCAGGTCAACACACACACACACACACACACACACACACACACACACAATTCTTTTAATGAGTGCTTGTGAAAGTGATTGTAAAACNCACACACCTTTGACTTTAAATGAACTTTGAATGAATGAATGATGATTAACGTGGCCGTTGTTATAGTAATGAACTGACAGTTGTTCAAACCGGACTGTGTGTGTGTGTGTGTGTGTGTGTGTGTGTGTGATTGTTTCTGAGTGTGTGTGTGCGTGTGTGTGTGTGTGTGTTTTCTTTTTCTTCATTTTTTATTTATCCAATTTTCAGCCTGTCTCTGAGGCTGAGTCAGACACCCACAGGACACTCAAAACACACACAGCCAGTAAACACACACACACACACACAGCCAGTAAACACACACACACACACACACACACACACACACGGCTCTGTCTGCAGAGGAGAACAGAAGTTTATTGAAATGTCACTCTTTCCGAAGCTGTGCAGGAAGAGAATATGACTCTCCGGTCCAGACAGATTTCACTCCCACCACCGCACCGTGCGCAGGTCTTTCATCGCCTCAGCTGCTGGGGTGAGAAACGCGACAGGCATTAATCAAGTCATCAGCCTGGGTTTTAATAAAACGCGCGCTGGAGCAACATCTGTGTTCGAGGAGTTCGTTAAGAGATAATTAGTGATTAAAGATCATCACAAGTTTACTTCATCATCACTCAGGTCGTTAAAATTCATCATCGCTGTATTAGCGAACCTGAAGCCATAAACAACAGTCCCACGAGAACATTTTCTTATTTTATTTATGTAACGGGCTCCAGGATCATGACACAGACAAGATTTCTGGCGAGGGAAAAATGTTTTCAGAATTATTGGCACCCTCACAGTCGATATCTAATGAAGCCTCCTGTGAAGAGAACAGCACACAGTCGCTTCCTGTCAGGTCGAACAAAAGTCTAAAGTCACGTGCACAACATTTTAAGCGTGTTTATTTTTAGGTTCGTGCACGTGGACGACTTCTTCAGCTCGGACAGCACGCCTTCATCAGGGTTTAAATCCACAGACTGAGACGATCGTTGAGTCAGTTCTGTATTAGTGACCGTCATCTTGAAGGGTGGCAGAAATTATGAATTATTCTCACTGAATACATTAAATATAACCACATTCCAGCTGAATTCTTCACCAACATGAACAAAATCATCCCCTTCCTCTCAGACCCCTACGAACTGCCTACACACACACACACACACACACACACACACACACACACACACACACAAAAAACCTTTTAATTGAATTGAATAGAGAGAGAGAGAGAGCAATGAAGAGACACAGAGAGAGAGACATTGAGAGACAGATAGCGAAAGACAGAGAGGGAAGGAAACACCGAGAGATAAAGGCAATGAGAGAGATGGCGAGAGAGAGAGAGAGAGAGAGAGAGAGAGAGAGAGAGGGAGAGAGAGAGAGACCATGATAAAGAGAAACAGAGAAAGAGGAAGAGAGACACTGAGATACAGACAGTGAAAGACAGAGAGGGAAGGAGACACTGAAAGATAAAGACGATATGAGAGAGGGAGAAATAGATGACGAGAGAGAGAGAGAGAGACGGACAGAAAGGAAGAGAGACACTGAGAGACAAATAGTAAGAGAGTGAGAGAGACTGAGAGATAAAGGCAATGCAAGAGAGAGAGAGCGACAGAAAGAGGGAGGGAGACACGAGAGACAGAGAGGGAAGGAGACACAGAAAAAGATAAAGACGATATGAGAGAGAGAGAGACAGAAAGGAAGAGAGACACAGATACAGACAGCAAGAGACAGAGAGGGAAGGAGACACTGAAAGATAAAGGCAATGAGAGAGGGAGAGAGAGAGACTGAGAGAGAGAGAGAGAGAGAGAGAGAGACAGACAGAGAGCGAGGAAGAGAGACACTGAGAGACAGACGGAGAGAGATGGACACAGACAGATAGCAAAAGGCTGCGAGGAATTGAGACATCGAAGACGAGAGCGAGAGAGACAGACAGAGAGCGAGAGAGACAGAGAGTGAGAGAGACAGAGAGCGAGCGAGAGAGACAGACAGAGAGCGAGAGAGAGAGACAGAGAGCGAGCGAGAGAGACAGACAGAGAGCGAGAGAGACAGACAGAGAGCGAGAGAGAGAGACAGAGAGCGAGAGAGAGAGACAGAGAGCGAGAGAGACAGACAGAGAGCGAGAGAGACAGACAGAGAGTGAGAGAGACAGACGTAGAGGAAGAGTGACAGTCAGAGAGAGTCCCAGACAGACAGATAAAGGTGCGCTGGGAGAAGAGTGGCGCTGCAGGAATGTTAATATCAGGATGTTCTGGATGTAAACGTCTCTTTTTCACTCTCTCCTGCTTTTCACTCTTCAACTCCACAGAGCTGAGTGTAGAGAGACGGAGTGATGAAAGTGTCTCGAGCTTCAGCGCTGTTTACACTCAACACACACGAGTTCAGCAATAACGTCTGGAGCCTCGGCATTCTTTAGAAGGTTTCTGATCTCTCGGACGGAGTTCATGAGTCACCATGCACTGTTTGACATTTAATATAACGCATACACAACCGAGTAACGTCTCACACACACACACACACACACACACACACACACACACACACACACACACACACGCTCCGACACGGAGCTGAACGTTCCAGAAATATCTCGGGGTTTTATTAGTGCTGTCACTTTGTGGAAGAGTTTAGAACTTTAAAGACACTCCTCTTATCTTACAGAGTCTGTCTCGTGGCACTGAAGTGTGTGTGTGTGTGTGTGTGTGTGTGTGTGT
>CM074969.1:1618552-1629081 GCA_037577455.1 Pangasius macronema | reverse complement strand
TTCATCTCAAATCATCAATAAAAAACGCACACACACACACACATACACACACACACACACACACACACACACACACTCCTTACTAGCCTAATATCCCTAATATTAGCTAATTTTGCTAGCCAGCTAGTTAGCTGTTTTATAAACTAGCTCACGTTTGTCCGTACCAGCGTCTGAATTTGTGTCATAATTTTCATCTGATTGTCATTTCACAGCAAAATATACCGTTACCATGACAACCACCATCACTAAGTGCATTAGGCAAGTTAGCTAGCTAGCTTAGCACGGATGTTCTGTGACGTAAAGGTTACGACTCTAATCTTAAACATCACACAATGAGGTCAGACGTAGCCCCACCCCCAAATTACTTCTATACAGAAGTGTGTGTGTGTGTGTGTGTGTGGAAGTTTATCACTGCTGGAAAAAACATCTTTAGGTTTCTATAATCAGGCTTTCTATCTCCCCTACACACACACACACACACACACACACACACACACACACACACACACACCTGTATAGGAACTGCACACAGAGAAGCGTCTAAGCCTCTCGTTCGCCTCGGCTAAGTGTAAATTGATTTCTTTCGTGCCTCAGCCTCCTCTTTGTGTGTCGTAAGGATTGCAGGCTAAAGCTAATAGACGAGAGCTCGAGCCACAGAGCTCAGTGTGTATAAAATTCACGGCACAATCACATTCCAGCTCCAAATCCTCACCTGCTTCCGTGTTGGAGCGGGAATGTGGGCCGGATTACGCCGTTGCGTAACCAAACACTCAGGATGGAGTTCAGAAAGTCTGTGATTTTCTTTTTTCTGCCAGAGGAGTCTTTTATCAGAAAGTTTTCTACAAACTGTATATACTATAAATACACACACACACACACACACACACACACACACACACACACACACACACACACTATCCAGTCCCTGTTGTGTACATCAACTTTCCGTAGTCTTTTTTATTATTAAAATGACGTGCGATGAAACTTAAAGCAGAGTTTTGAAATGCAGAAGAATCAAAGTGGCCATTTTTGCGTAGCACACTTGTGTTAATTTTTTTAAAGCTAGAAACACAAGCTAGCGCGCCTCAGTGCTTTTGGTTTAACGTGGATACATGGATTTTGAGGCCTTAAAGGTGCATTAGGCAAGATTATGTCGATAAATGTCAGGTTGGTCCGTTCAAGTACATTTGAATGATATATATATATTTTTGATGCATGCTAATTAGAGTTAGCATTAGTAAGAACTGTCATGACATCACTTTCAAGCTCATTTTAAACTTAAACCGCTTGGAAACCAACTAACAACACTGTAAACATGCAAAATTCGGCTCCTATTGATTAATGAGAACGGTCACGAGGGCCTTTTCTGTCCTGTTTATCTTTATCATGAGCCTTAACGCTTATCGTTAGCACTTTAAGCTACGTGGTAAACCATTCAGATGCTTGAAAGCCGAGTTATAAGACTCTTGTAAAGAAATCGTAATCGCTGATTCTGCATCCAGCTTCATCTCCATCATCAGTAATACCTTCCTCCTCCCTGAAGAAGCCCTGCCGGTATTTATCCCGGTGTTACTGCGTCCTCGTTCACTTTTTTGGAGGTACGGCGTGTTTTTGGCTCACTAGGTCACAATCTAGGAACACCATCAGTCCAGAACTCTCCGTTGGGCAGGAAATAGACAAGCACTCAGACAATCCTTTTTTCTTTTTGGGAGGTTTTATGAGTGCTAACTTAAGTACTTTATGAAGAGGTAGGTCTTTAGACGTGGTTTGAAGGCTGCTAGCTGTTCGGACATCTAGGGGAAGTTCATTCCACCTCCTCTGTACGAGATCAGAGAAGAGTCCTGATGCAGGTCTTCCTCGTACCCTGAGAGATGGAGGGATCAGTGGAGCAGAGCTGGAGGACCGGAGGGAACGCGGTGCCCCACGAGCTGTGATAAGAGCTTTGAGATAACTGGGTTTCTCCTGAAGCCGTGGCTTAACCCGTTATTTTTAATCATCTTCTACATATTTCTTCAGGTTATTTCCAAAAGTAAGAAATAAAAAAATTACTATCGCACCTTTAAAATTTGGGTCACATGACAGAAAAGGCTGAGGATCCTTGGTATTGTAGCTGCTTTTGCTTCTTCACTTAATTTTTTTTTGTGTTTATTTTTTTTTTAAAAATGGAATGAACGCAGTGCATTGTGGGACGCCGTGCATGAAAGATAAGTCTGGAATAAGCGTACCTGGACATCCAGGTGTATTCGGCGTTCTGAATACTGCGTACTGAATTTGGGTGGAGTTTAGTGTAAGTGTATAGTGTGTGTGTGTGTGTGTGTGTGCGCAGTTAGCTGTTAGTTTGTGTTATGTCACACACCCGCCTCTCTGCTCCTCCCCCGGGGCTCCGCCGTCCCCGCCGTGTCACGTCTGAGTGCTTTTAATTTGTGCGAGGCTGGGATTCATCAGGCCGGTCATGCGGGAACTCCCGGCCGAGCTCCATTTTCACAAATCACGTTCTGCTTTGTCAAATTCAGTCGCGAGCTTTTTATGCCACTCTGCATGCAAATGGATTTGCCTAAGTGGACTGTTTGACTTGATGAAAAAGGCCTTGCTGTGTTTATTTATTTATATATTTATTGTTGTTGTTGTTGTTGTTTTGGGCGCTGACTTTCGTCTCCGTGGCAGAACAGGGTCACATGATCAACAGCGAGCAGCAGTTCGCACGACTCTCAGCGTCTCTGGCTGTGTTCAGTTTATTAGCTCGTGTGGAGATATAATCCGACTCTCAGCCTGTAAACACTTACATCCAAATCCTGCTGTCCGGACGTAATCCGGAAAACCGTTCCTGAAGGAATTTCTGGAAAGTGGAAGTCTGTTATACTTTTAACCTTTATGTTTATAAATGATTTATAAGCATATCTAGCTTACATCATTAGATGCTTTTGAGGTACTTTGGCTTTCTCGAAATGTCACTTATATTAAAGTGATGGGATTGTCCAAGCACAGGAATGAACTGAGTCTCAATAAAAAGGAGAAATATATATATATATATATATATACTAACAATTAATTTATATTTATATTAATACTAATATATTACAATATTATGTAAAAAAAATTTATTAAAAAATTTTTCTTTTCTTTCACAATCATCAACATTGAGTCTGACACCAAAAATGTAAATTAATTGTTTGTTTGTTTGTTTATTTATTTGTTTTTAGAATTTATGCATAAATCTACGCAGGAGATACGCAACACTGATAACGACAAATAGTCTAGAGAGCAAAAGAAATGAGAATAATGATTTATGTTCAATTAAAGTAAAGCTCTGGAGTAATTTGGAGGTCATTTACATCTTATATTTTCAGAAAATGCTAAATAAATAAATAAATATAAAAAAAGCAAGCCTTAAAATGACTGTCCATAAGTGTGGATGCATAAAAGAGTTTAAAAAGTTAAGTTTATTAACTTTTTAATATCAATTTATCAAATTATATAATCTCCCAAGACCATCTGGACTTCCAAACTAAATAATAATAATAATAATAATAATAATAATAATAATAATAATATATGTTTTATGTTTCTTACCTAACGTCCATTATTAATTTTAAATTTTGTTAAAAATTCAAATCCGCTTGGAGTAACACAACCGTTGCTGTTGCTTAGCAACCCGTGGTCAGGGGAATGATTGACATTTGGTGAACACATTTCGACCAATCAGATCGCGCGGTCAGAAATAAATGTTGTATAATATGTAACATGGCGCCGCTTTTGGTGGATGCGGCTAATATTTTCGTCTGAGGAGATGATATCGGGTTTTTGTGTGTGTGTGTGTGTGTGTGTGTGTGTGTGTGTGTGTGTGTGTGTGTGTTTGTGTCTCTGCGTGTCTTTGGTGTTTGTTGGTGTGTTTCACTTCCTCAGCGTCGTCTCCACATCCCACGTAAATCACTTTGTGCTGTGAACTCTGTGTATCCCGGCGCTCCGTGTGTTCCTCTTGAAGCACGAATGTGTATCGTCTCTTTTTGCAGTGTGTTTAGTCGTTCTTGTCGGCTCCCTGTGTGTGAGTGTGTGTGAGTGTGTGTGAGTGTGTGTGAGTGTGTGTGTGTGTGTGTGTGTGTGTGTGTGTGTGGGAGGTTAGCAGTGTTCTCTAAAATCGTCCGCACTGAGCCACACCGAACCTCGGATAAACGTTTAGTAAAGGTCGTAAAGTGAATAAACCGTAGCTTTGAAATTCAACTTTTTCTCCACTTCTCAACACACCTGAGCTCTAAATAGCTAGTTATTTATCTGTCTGCATTCTGCTACTCCAATGCTATGTATTTTACAGCTAGCTAGCTAACATTTTTCTTTTTTTTTATTCATTTTCAACTGCTAGATTATTTATTAGCTCACTAATACATGTTTGGGTTTAAAAAAAAACAAAACATGTACCTGTTTGACAATTATTAAAAAAATACCTGATGAAAGGTTTCTTAAAATGGCCGCCGCGCTAATTAAAACACTCGCGACGGCGAACCTGTGACATCAGTAACACTCCAGAAAGATGGAAATTCGCGCTTGTTTTCCGTCCATCACTTCAAATAGTTCCAATCTCTCGCACAGCTCCTTTTTTATTTCTGAGCGAGCTCTTTAGCGGCATGCTAATGAAACCCATTTCCTCTGTTTTGTTTTGCATCTGCTAGCAATTAATCAGAGGGGATCTCTCTCGCTCTCGCTCTCTCACACACACTCTCTCTCACACACACACACACACACACACACACACACACACACAGATGCGTTTAATAGCATCAGGGCAATAAAACCGAGTCCTGCTTTTTTCTGTCAGACAAAATGGCGGCCTTTATTAAAGCCTCGTATGAGGACGAACTAGCGCGCGACTCACAACTGGCATCTGGCGGGTTTTTTTTTCTTTTCTTCGTTTTTCATTTTTAGCCCTTGAATCATCAAAGCTTTCAGGAAAAAAGGAGCTAAATCAGTCTTTCCGCAAATAACAGGCTGTATTGGCATAGTAGCCCATTAGCACATTATCAGATCTCTGACTCAGAAAAAGTTTTCTAGTGAAACACAACAGATGTAGGGAAGAGAAATGAAGTTTTTTGTTTTGTTTTTTTTGCTAATGATGAACATTAGCCTTGCCATATCTTTCAGACAACATATGTCACTGTAATGTTCATAACTATTAACATAGCAAGCTAGCTAACACGGGCTAATCATGCTATATACATAAATGTTCAAATTGCAAACAATTCTGGAAGGATTTTTAAGTATTAATCATAAGAATTCACAAACTTTACTGCTAATGCTAACTAGCTGGCTAACATCATAGATGAATTTCAGATTATATGCATAAAGGTTCATAACTAGCTAGCTGGACAGCAATTTTGAGAACATTTTTGGCTAATATGAGCTAACGTGACCGCAATTCTGAAAGGATTTTTAAGTAAAAAACACAAAATTTCATGCCCTTTCATACTGCTAGCTGGCTAACATAAGCTAAGCAAGTCATATCCAAAAAAAGTTCATCATCTTGGCCTGCTAGCTAAAATGTACCAAAAGAATCATAGAAGAATTTCCTATTAGCATAACGTTAGCTAGCTGAACTGGAATTCTGATAAAGACAAAGTCGTAAATGTTTATAACACGTAATGTTAACGACAGCTAGCTTAACTGGCTAATAAACGCACAGGATCGTCCATAAATCTTAAAAGCTTTAATAAAACCTGACAGTTATACTTCAACTATGCTAACACTAGCCAGTTAGCTAACACAAACTAGCATAAGCAAGATGTTAACGTTAAATACATTTCCATGACCTTCAGTGCTAATTGTGCTAACCTGCTAGCTGGCTGGCTAATCCTGTCATAAGGTAATCTGGCAGGGTTTCTGAGAATTTTTTTTACATTATATTCATAAAGTTGTTTTTTTTATCATCTTCTGGCTAGCTAGTGAATTCAGGCTAATCTAAGGGGATTTCTGATTAGATTTTGAAATGATATCGATAAATGCTCATAATTCTTTGCTAACAACTAGCTGACATGAGCTAACCTTTTTTGTCTGCTGCTCTTATTTCTTCCCTTATCTCTGTGTGTGTGTGTGTGTGTGTGTGTGTGTGTGTGTGTGTGTGTGTGTGTGTGTGTGTGTGCGCGCGTGTGTGTGTGAGAGAGAGAGAGAGAGTGTGAGAGAGAGAGAGAGGCCCTTAAGGGAAAATGAACCAAAATGGCAGAAATAACACACTGTATTAGCATTATTAGCAAATTAGCTACACATGATGTCTCATAACAGGTGTATCGTTAGCATTTTAGCTAGTGATTACATATTAGCGGGTTTTAAAGCATTAAATAAATGTTCAGTAAAAAGTTCTCCAGATGAATTTGTTCAGCCAGGACAGTTCTGATCACTGATGTTGATGACGCTAATTTAGATTTGCAGCACAGCTAACAGCTATATGACTTAACTCTCACATCCAGGTTATGTTAGCTAGCTAGTTAGCTAGCGTTAGTAGTGAAGATTATGAACTTCTGTATATATAAGACTTAAAATCCTCTCAGAAATCAGTCCTGTCAGGTTAGCTAGAGTTAGCTTTAAATGTTACAGACAATAAAAAGTTCTTTCAGAATTTCTAATATTAGCTAATATTATGAACATTTATAATTCTGTTAGTTTAGCTTTTTTAAGCTAACAGGCTATCGTTAGCGAAGAACAAGTGATGGATGAATTTGTGTGACGATTTAGATGTGCAGTTTGCTCAATGCTAACGCTCAATGCTAACGCTCAATGCTAACGCTCAATGCTAGCTCTGGACTAAAGAAGGCGGACATTTTGTGTTGTATTTTGAAGCAGGTTTTTCTTTTCTAAAAGGCGTTTTCAGACGCTCAGAGACGGACCGACTAATCAGCAGCTCATTCCTGCACTGAAATGAAACTCGTCTGTGTGCACTAATGAGTTGAATCTTTCCCTCTGCTCGTTTCCATCATTCCTCTGTGTTTATACATCTTTCTTTCTTTCTCTCTTTCTTTCTTTCTTTCTTTGTTTCTTCTTTCTTCCGTCCCCAGTTGTGATGTTGATGCTGGCGAGCTCTGAAATGTCACAGACGGTGTTTTATCCCTGAGGATAAAGCACTTGCAATTCTCTCCATCATCACGCTCCACTGAGAGAGAGAGAGAGAGAGAGAGAGAGAGAGAGATGGGGGAATAGAGAGAGAGAGAGAGAGAGAGAGAGAGAGAGAAGGAGGGGGATCGAGGGAGAGAAAAAGAAAAGGAGAGAGGGAGAGGGGGAACGTGAGTAAGAGAGAAAAGGAGACAGGGAAAAGAGAGAGAGAGGAAAGAAAGAAAGAGGGGGAGATGAGAGAGAGAGAGAGAAAGAGAGGGGGGAATGAGAGAGAGAGAAATGGAGAGGGTTGAAAGAGAGAGAGAAAGCGAGAGAGGTAATCTGACGAGTGTGTTCTTCTCCGTGAGAGAAAGAGAGATGGGGAAGAGGTAGAGGGGGAAAGAGAGACAAGGAGAGAGAGAGCGAAATGGGGGAATGAGAGAAAGAGAGAAAAGGAGATGGAGGGAGAGGAGGGAATGAGAGCAAGAGAGGGAAAGAGAGAGAGCGAGGAAAGAGAAAGAGGGAGAAATGAGTGAGAGGGAGGGGGAATGAGAGAAAGAGAAAAGGAGAGAGAGGGAGAAGGAGAGAGAGAAAAGAGAGAGAGAAAGAGCGAGAGAGGTAATCTGATGAGTGTGTTCTTCTCTGCAAGAAAGAGAGAGAGAGAGAGAGATGGGGAAGAGGGAGAGGGGTGTGAGAGAAAGAGGAAAGGAGGGAGAGGGAGAAGGAGAGAAAAGGAGAGAGGGAAAAGAGAGAGAGAGAAAGAGCAAGAGAGGTAATGTGATGAGTGTTGTTCTTCTCTGCAAGAAAAAGAGAGAGTGAAAGAGATGGGGGGAGAGGGGTGTGAGAGAAAGAGAGGAAAGGGAGAGGGTGAAAGAAAAGGAAAGAGAGGGAGAGGGGGAAGGAGAGAAAGAGAGGGAGATAGGGAGAGGGGGAAGGAGAGAGAGAGAGAAAAGGAGAGACAAGGAGAGTGGGGAATGAGAGCAAGAGATGGAAAGGGAGAGAGCGAGGAAAGAGGAAAGAGAAAGGGAGAAATGAGAGGGAGAGGGGGAATGAGAGAAAGAGAGAAAAGGAGAGAGAGAGAGAGAGAGAGAGAGGTAATCTGATGAGTGTGGTGTTCTTCTCCGCAGGGTCCCATTGAGAACGATGTGGTGATCCACGTGGCTCTTATCGCCGAGAGTCAGAGGTACAACCATCTGTCTAACGACTGTTATATTATTTCATACTCAGTCTTTACATCTCTAATCCTATCTCTCTCTCTCTCTCTCTCTCTCTCTCTCTCTCTCTCTCTCTTTCTTTCAAAACTACAAAAATATTGGCACCCCCTTTTGAAAACGAGCAAAAATTAACATGTTTGTATTTAATTGTTGTTTTTCTTGACAAACTCTACACAGGTAAATAATTCATTATAAGAATATTGACTCCTTTTTGAATTGTTTCTGTTTACACACACAGCGTGAAGTCGAGTCATTATAAAAGATATAATAAAAACAGGATCATTGTGCGCAGGAATAAACGTCGAGTGATTAAAATGTTCTTAAACTGCAGCAGAAAATTCTGCTGATTATTATTTTTCCTCATCCACCGTATCGCCCTCCTTCAACCCCACCCTCTCGGTGATCTATTCTTCTCCGTAACTCCTGAGTAGACGGGCTACTGAGTCACTGCTGATACGCAAGACTCGACATCACGACTTTCAGGATCGGTCATAAATTTTTAAATAGAGAGAGAGAGACAGAGAGAGAGAGAGAGAGAGAGAGAGAGAGAGAGAGAGGTTTCGTATCTTGTTTGCACATATATAATTTTTTTTCCATTTAGAAACTAGAAATGAATGAACATGAATGTATACTGAGCAGAAAATCATATTTTGAGCTTAAACGTGTGTGTGTGTGTGTGTGTGTGTGTATGTGTGTGTGTGTGTGTTAGGTTGCAGGTCTTCTTGAACACGTACGGTATTCAGACTCAGACTCCTCAGCAGGTGGAACCCATACAGATTTGGCCTCAGCAGGAGCTTGTGAAGGTATTTTACAGCATTAATTAATACACTCGTTAATCAGTGCAGGAGATGAGGTCACATGATCAACCCAACAGCCCTGCGCACACACACACACACACACACACACACACACACGCACACACAGACTAATAATCTGATAATAATTTGACTGACAGGCTGCTGAAGTCAACACAAATCTGACAGAAAGAGCAGAATTATCCCTTTAAAGCCAGCGATCTGTTAAATTGAAGAGTAACCAGCGTACAAACTTTCGAATCTGATTAACTTTCACGAGCTGAATCTTTAGGTTCGATTTATTTGCCTGAGTTTGACTCACGATCCACGCTGACCAACATGGCTGCCACAAAACGCACGATCCTGCCAGGCAGCACGTTTGGAGTTACGCAATTTTTAAGGATTTTCTGTAATATTTCATCGAGCGTTTTAAAGCAGAAAGATATGAGACGTGATTTTTTTTTTTCTCCTCGCCTTCTTCTGTTCAATACGTGAGGAATAAAGCACTCTGGGTCATGCTGTTATAGGAAAATAATAAATTACGGCTGAAGATGTTGATTATTTTTGCTGTAACACCACCTCCCTAAGTGCTTTATTCCTCTGGCACCACAGCAATTTTTTAAAAATGTATTAAAGAACATCATACATCATACTTTTTATCCATTTGTATTTACCTTTAATGTTATGGAATGTCCAAGAAACGTCACCGGGAAGCGCTGACACTGGAGGCTCCTTCCATAAATCTTAAATAAACACAGCTTGCACTGCTGTCAGAGCTGCTGTTACAGAAAATTAATCAGCGCCTTCTGACCAATCAGGATCCAGAATGAAACAGGGCGTGGCAAAGGAAAACCTCCAAAGTAGAACATAAATGAGAGAAGCAGTACGTTAATTTGTAGCTGTTACAGTAAAAGCGTCCTGAGCGATTGAGTGAGGAAGAGGAGCGACCCCGCCCGAGCCTGATGGGAAGAGCTGAAAATAGAGCGTGTTCATTTTTATTGGGAAAGACGTTCAGTCAGATATTCCGATAGCGATTCCGATAGCGGGCTGTATATCAACGCCTGGGAGTCAGGCTAATGATTACCCAGCACATTAGCCTGCTAATTATCTGCTCAATCATGAGCTCGGAGTCTGTAGGAGTCAGACTTCCTTCACTTCGGCTCCTCCTCACTGCTGAGTGGAGTCATGTACAGTTCAGTGCAAACGTTTCTGTCCTCCTCGGGTTCTGGGTGAAATCATTTAATGGGTACCTCTGCCTCTCGAAGACACGCCCACGCCTGTCCCACTCGAAGACACGCCCACGCCTGTCCCACTCGAAAACACGCCCACGCCTGTCCCACTCGAAAACACGCCCACGCCTGTCTCACTCGAAGACACGCCCACGCCTGTCCCACTCGAAAACACGCCCACGCCTGTCTCACTCGAAGACACGCCCACGCCTGTCCCACTC
>CM074969.1:1595744-1611483 GCA_037577455.1 Pangasius macronema | reverse complement strand
CCTCTTTCCCACACTCTCCATTACTCTGGACTGTTGACCCCAAGTACTTAAACTCCTGTACCTTCTTCACCTCTTCATTTATTTTTAAATAAAGTTAAAAATCACTAACGTAAGTAATCGTCTGAGAGCTACAACAACGGCTGAGAGTTCGTCCACCATTTTTTCAGAGAAATGCTTCAGAAAATATGACGTCATTTCCAGTAAGGGAGAATAGCGAGCATCGATGCTCCCTGGTTATTGCGTGCATTGTGGGATTTTTAGGGAGCGAACGTTCCGGTGCACTGGAAGGATTTTGCGATTTAGACAGCCCTTAAAATGGCCGACTCTCTGATCTGCACCCTGACTACTGAAGTACTGAACTAGGGAGCTGATTGAGACTCAGCTTTAGACAATCTATACAATTGTGTTCCTCCAGCAGTTTGGGGAAGAAGCACAGATGGTGATGGAGATGGTGATGGTGATGGAGATGGTGATGGTCAGGGGTGCAAAAACCTTATAGTATATTTGGGCATTTAGTGTTTATCTCAGATCCTCCTGTCAGATCCTCCGGTCTTCATCTCAGTCTCCGCTCTGAACCCTGGACACTGAACATTTAATCTAGTTTCAATTCAACTCAGTTCAACTTTATTTATAAACAGCTTTTAACAGCAGACATACTGGTTATACTGTAGCACCCTGAGCAAACTTATTAGCTCATTATTAGCTCTTTACCTACATCACAGCCTCATAAGCAGTGAATAATAATAATTATTATGGTGGAAGTTTTTATAATAATTTCTGGAGGGTTTATGTCAGAATAATAAGATATAAAGGATAATATAGAAAATATTCTGAAAAATAAACGACGAGAGAAGGAGTGAAATAGTCTCCAGTACTAGTCTTAGTGTTTACATGCAGTTAAAAATACAAATAAAAATAAATAAATAAATAATTTATTTGGAAAGTAGGTAAAAAAAACAATTATGCATAGTGAATTGTGATGTTATTTTTGTGAAGTGTGTTTTACTTGATACTGTAATAATGCAACATTAAATGAAATATTTCGTTATAAACGTTCGAACAGTAGTGTATATTTTTGAAAGGATATAAAAAATTAGCATTAATATTAAAAACAAACAAACAAACAAACAAACAAACAAACACCTTCTCACACAAACGTAAGTAACGGCTTTAAGTAACATGACTAGCGTGATATTTCAACATATCAACACTTTCTCTTCTTCTTGTTTGTTCTTTCTGTCTTTTGATTTAAATCTCACTCTCTCCTGTGGAAATGAATTTATTTTCGCACGTGTTAACCCGGTGTAGGATGGCGGTGCGTTGCGCAGCAGCCGCTACTCAGAAGTTCGCCAGTTCTATAGCTCCTCATATAACGACCCTGTTGGTCCACGGTAAACAGGTAACGCGCTGTGGGAGTGCCGCTGCTTCTGCATGCTTCCTTTCTTATCGCTGTCCAGACTGCGAGTGAAACCACCGAGTTTCTCATTAACAGGAGAGCACGCTTCACTGATGAGCTGCCATGATGATGATGATGATGATGATGAATTGTACATTAATTTACACCTGTGATTATTGGGTTCTTGTGTATGATCTTACACCCGTAGCTGAAGCTAATATAACAGACCTGCCAACCTTTACGCGTTGTGCGTCAGAGCTCGGTCGAGAACGCCGATACGAGTTTTCACACAATAATATCATCAGATGAACCACCTGACGTATAAAGCTGGAACGACTGCACCGGGTTGCGTAGCTGTTTGAAACTCTCAGACGGAAGCCCCGCCCCCTTCCACACATCTCACATTAGTAATCATTCATCTCGTCAAATAACGTCTTGTTTAACAAAGTAACATCGTTCATGTGCTGGTTTTTTTTTCCTTCGTTAGGAGATATTTATTTAACATCGATGTAAGGAGTCTCCAGTGTCAGAGCTTTGTAACAGTCACAATGCTTTGAAAAGTTTATCAGCACAAATTAATTAATTAATTAATTAATAGAGATTCCCCACGTACTGCAAATATACTGTAGGGTTTTTTTGCCTTTTACTTGGGAACTGAACATTTATTTCTTTTCTGTGTTGGCAGCTCTGAAATAATAATATACACATTATTATTTAATAATAATAATAATTCACAGAAAATGCAGGGAAGCGCAGTTAAGGAGGGAAGATTGTAGCTTTGGAAAACTGATGGAGGGATCAAGGGATAGTCAGTAACTGAAGAAGAATGGAAATAGAAGAGAAAAAATGACTGACTGTCTGTCAATTAAATTTTTCCACCTTTCTCATTTAGTGAAGCGTGTTCATTGTCGTGCTGAGCTCCAACACCCTCACCACACCTCCACTGCTCAGTCATTTCATTTCAGAGAGAGAGAGAGAGAGAGAGAGAGAGAGAGAGAGAGAGAGAGAGAGAGAGAGAGAGAGAGCTGGGCGATAGGGAAAATATATAAGATCAATATTTAAGGAAATACTTTGATAACGAAAAGGTGATGATAATTCGGAGTAACTGGGTTGTAATTTGCTTCTGTCATAATGAGACTCACGTTATTATCCACGAGGGATTTTTTTTCCTGTTGTACATATTAAATCATCTTACATAAAGATTTATTACATATAAAATAAGTTTTGGGGGAAAAAAAAATAAATAAATAGGTAACCAGACCAAACCAGACTTATTTATGTAAATGAGTGTGTGGTAATCCCCGCCTCCTCTTTTCTGATTGGTTGAACTGCTATCAAACTATCCAATGATATATATATATATATATTTTAAATAGCATGAGTACATGAGCATGTGTAAATTGAGATTATCGCCCAGCTCTGAGTGAATGTCTCCACTACAAAAAGCACAAATTTCCACATCTAATAAATTAGTGAACATTAAAATACTCATGCTGGATTTAAAGATATAACCTGAGACTTATTCGCTAAGACTCGAGAAGAATTGGACGTGAATTCCCACTGCGCGTTTGTCACTCAGCGCCGCCTCCTACCTGAGGGACAAAGCCGAGAATGCTAACGGCTCATTGTGAAGGCACGCTGCGTCGGGAACGCTCGTTAATTTAGCCGGTTATTGAAATGCACGCATGGCCGAGCGAGGGGACGGAGAGACGGAGGGACGGCGATGAAAATGAAAACTCATAACAAAGCTTTCCGGAGGTTGAACCACTTCAGGATTGTTTGAGAGTCCTGTTGCTCATTCTTGCAGGTCCTACGTGGCCGAGTGAATGTAAATGAACCTGTTCTAGCAGCGCAGGTCCTAAAGTTCAGGATCTGAAGTTGTGTTCAGTTTTGCTAATTACTCTTCCTCGCAGTTAGAGATGGCACGATACCATTTTTTTANCTCTACGTCCACTGCAAATATAATAAAGTATAAATATAATAAAATCAATCCTAACAAACAGAGTCACGTCTCTTTGTGTGTAAACACTTCCAGTCGGAAAAGAAAAACCTTTTCCAAATCCGATTCCCGTCTTTTCCGTTGCATTTGTTACAGGATCGGAATGAATTCCTTCTTACTTTTTTCTTCGATATCTGATCCACCTTATTTATTTATTTATTTATTTATTTATTTAAATCTCGGTATCCATGTTGATCCTGGGTATCGGATCGCTGCCGTCTCTACCTGCAGTACTGAAGGAAACTAAAGTTTTCATGAGTGCTAATCTTGACGTAAATAAATGACTCACTCCAGTTTACTACATGAACAACTTCCTGCTTTTTTTAAGACCTGTTGCTGTTCCTGTTCCTGTTCAGCAGGGCTGTGAGTGTTAACCCGTCTGGGATGATGTGTTTCTGTTCACCAGGTCCGTTGTCCGTCTCGCTGCCAGTCTCTTAACTAAGCTAGTGGACAGCCTTGCTCCGAGTATTACTAGCATTTTAGTGCATGGCAAGCAGGTAAGTGGGAAGCACTTCAGATCAGGAGGCCAAAGAAAGAACCAAGTTAAAACATTTATAGTGGTAGAAGTATTTTTAACTTTATATGTACATATATATATATTTATATACATTTTAATGTTCACTTATCATTGGTGTGTTCGTGTGTTTATTTTTCACTAAATTCACAGAACTGCATGTTTCACCGCAAGCCGATATGCTAAACCCCCTAACCGTCTCGACACTGCTAACGTAGCGTATCACACTGCTGATGCTGCTGCTGGTTTACTGTTAGGGGTGAGATGATACAGTGAACAGCTAACATTAGCTAGCTAGTGCAGAGGGACGTTACAAAAAACAGCGTGGTCAGAGTGAACTCTGCTTAATGATGACCAAAAACTTTAGTTTACACTTTGGAGGTCTTGCAAATTTGTGGGAAAACTATATTTAAATGTCTTCATCAACATGCTTCTGCTTTCAATAGTTTATCAAAACGATTCATCTAAATTTATAACCTGAATAAAAATTAAAAAAACAAGATCGGGGGTTTCACTGGGATTTGTGAGGACTCCCCTGTTTTTTTTCCGCACCAGCATTGGGCCTCGTTAATCAGACGTCATGTGTGAATGTTTTCGTGGCCAAACCCAAGTAAAGATTCACACCAGATTTACAAACTTTTTTTTCTTTGTACTCACACACTTCGTACTGTATGTCGATAAACGCTAATCAGCTGTGAATTACCAAGCACATTCATGGCAGATTTGTGTATATAGCCACGCCCACAAAAACTCCATAAAAGGAAATGCTCGCAGAGAGCTGAAAATGACAAAATGGCAACTAAACAGTGAAAGGGAACCTCCGCAGTGGGGCATGCAGTAAATCTTCCAGTAACGCAGCTCAGCCACTGCACTGCTTCGGCTCAGACGGACACCACACTAACTCCTCCTCCGTTTATAGGATGCTATTACTTTTTGTCCTAATTGCAAGGCTAATCTTATTATCTTATTTGTCTATATTTATGGGTTCTTTTCAAGTCATTAATATGAAACAACTGAGTTTCACAAAATGTTTATTAAATTGGTGTTTAATTGTGAGTAAATCCGTGATTTAAACTTGAGCGTAATACGTGTATAATATCACAGTAACTAACTGGCAGTTACGCGATATGAGTTTAATCTATCGAGTTCACATTAGCGAGTCTTCTGATATGTAAACATGCAGAAACTCGGTAGTGAAATGTAAGATACGAATCTTTTTCCCAACTAACCGGATTTTCATGAACGCCACATTTCTTGTGTAAATGTTCCTGTGAACTCTTTATGAGTAAATTCGCTCGTATCCAGCGTGATAAATGAGGCCTAATGCGGGAACTGCGCTTTAATGTGCTTTATCAAACATGTCCTGAAGACAGTTCAGCTCGTTACAGTTGAGTCATCAGGCCTCGGGTTTTCTATTTTAATTCCTTTGTCAGTTTTTGGATTAAATGATAGTAAAATGTCGTCTGACTCGTCCTCTGGACTTTTCTGAAAATCATTTTGAATCATTTCGTGCAGCTCTTTGAGATTTCCTGCTCATGGTTCAGACATCATCCCGCCCCTATACAGTGCATATTTAATATGTGTGTATTATTTACTGTGTACTGTACATCCTCTGATGTGTCCCGTGCTCTCTTTATCCTTTCTTATTTATTTATTTAGTTAGTTCTATACCATTTCTCAGATTAATTGTTAGATTAACCGCAGGCCTCTTTCTCCCTCCGATAATCCCGACCCGATGCATTAGACTCGATCTCCAGGGGGGTGAAATCTGCATATAGATTGCATCCCCAAGACTGATTTTTTAAACGGTTTAATAGTCTGAAACATAGTTTTGTACAGAAATTGGGTCAGTCCACATCACCGGCGGAGGTCTGAGCCGTGCAGGCTGCGTTGCGTAAGCCTCAGAGACGAGACTTACAAAAATAAAAAAGGGATCAAGACCTTCTGGGAGTTTTTATTCTCACAAATCTACCCGCTGTCTGTTTTGGACAAATTGCGGGTCACAGGCCGAGTTTAAAAGCACTCGGGCTGGAACATTAAAATGATGCTCTGACACGTTTTATACAAATTAAAAAGAAGCACATAGTCGAGGGTGGTGGGGGCGGAGGGAGCTTTATGGGTTTAGTGCAGAATTAGTTGGGAGAAATCGGACGCATCAGAGCATGGACGTAATAATGTACCACTTGCAGGTTAACGATTCTGAGAATTAACTTTCTGCTGTTGTCCCAGGTGACTCTGGGTCTTTTTGGACACGAGGAGGAGGTTATTTCTAACCCGCTGTCTCCGGCCGTCATTAAGGACATTATTTACAGGAAGTGCAGCCCTCACGGCGAGCGCGAGGCCGTGCTGCAGCAGGAGCTCGTCATCCACATCGGCTGGATCATCTCCAACAGCCCCGAGCTGTTCAGCGGCATGCTCAAGATCCGCATCGGGTAACACACCCACACGGCCCTGCTCGTTAAACAATTAACTCAGTTTAAAAAAATTACCAACTCGTTAATTCTTTTCTTAACTCCATGACAGAAAGAAATGTCGTATCTAGTTACAGCACAGAGCTGCTGAGTTCTGGACTCTGATTGGTCAGGAGGTGCTCTGATCACAGGTTTATATTTACACGCTTGTTTTAGTGCGTTATTGTTTCTATAGCAACGGCTCATTCTCAGGGACGCGTACGAACGACGCTTGGCGTACTCGTTGATATGGTGAAGTTTTCTGGAAGGAGAAACGTGTTTGTTTATCATTTATGGAAGGAGTCTCCAGTGTCAGCGCTTTGTAACAGTCAGAGATAAAGCTGGAACCGATTTTTCTGTAGTTTCCCGAAATCTTCAGGACGGAGGAGTTGAGTTTTTGCAGTTTCTTGGTCACGTGACAAGCTGCATGCTTTTTGAAATTGTATTACATTTCATTCTTTAATATATAATTAAGATAAAATACAGTAATAGACAGACATTGCTGTGGAATAAGGGGAATAAAACACTTGGTGATGTGCAGTAACCCCACTTCATAACAGCAGCCCATCGTTGTTTATTTTCCCATAACGGCACCACACGCAGTGATTTATTCCTTACTTATAAACGAATACAATGTTCATTACGGTAAATGCAGGAGTTTTAATTAGTTTCTATTTTAAATAAATCACTCATAGAGCTGTTATGCGATTGGACGATTCGTCGACGGTTTGTTGCATGGAGTGAATTTGGAATTTTTTTTGTGGGGTAAAAGGTGGATCATCCAGGCCATGAAACACGAGCTGAAGATTCGTGCAGGAGACATGCCGCCTCAGGACATCTACCAAATGTCACCTAGTGATGTCAAGCAGCTGCTGTTGGACGTTCTTCAGCCTCAGCAGACCGGCAGGTGAAAACCTTATACCTGTTTTACACAACTTCCTGCTGCGTGATCATCCCTCAACATGACACTTCTCATGAAACTCCGACTTTTCAGGCCCATTCCCACTTTCAGTTTGGTGTTCTAGATGTTCAGTATGTTCTACATGTTCTTCTGCTGAGTCTAGCTCTTTTTTTCACTTACATACCTGCTAATTTCATCATTATAACATTACTTAAATTTACTTTGTTTCCAAAGGTGAGGAAATTTCCTACTTTCAGATACTTTTCAGGACGTTTACTACCTGTCTGAGGAGCTCAGCCCTGCTGAAATTAACTATTTTGCCCATTTTTACATTTTTTCCCCCCAATATAAACATCAGATCGGTTTCTCTAAAGAGCAAGCTGACTCCATCAGGATTCTTTTCTGATCAGCAGATGAAGATGAGTTTGATTTGAGAGGTTATGGTTTATTCAGAAGTTTAGTAAAACCATTAAAAACGTCTTTTTTTTTTAAATATCAGGTCATGGCTGAGTCGGCGTCAGATCGATGGGTCTCTGAATCGCACACCGCTCGGGTTTTACGATCGTGTTTGGCAGATTCTGGAGCGGACGAGTAACGGCATCGTGGTGGGAGGTCTTCACCTGCCTCAGGTAAGTTCATCACTGGTTTGTTTGAAAAGGTATTTGGAAGATGGTTGTACACAACGCACCCAACATAAATGGTCATATTGCCAGAATATTGTATGCGCACCTTTTCTCGTTAATCCAGGGTTCTTACTTAGATCGGGAAAAGTGTGAAAATTTAAGGCGCTCTTTTTTCCAAATCTGGAAAATTTCAGAAATTCAGACAGCGTCTTTGAAACAGTGTTAGATGTTTTGTTCTTGAGGATAAGATACATACATTAGAAATTAGGAGTTCTTGCAAAACAGTTATAACCAAAGAAGGACCAGAAAATTGCCAATGGAAAAAAGTTTCAATGAATCCAAAAATCCAACGAAATTAGCAAGAAATCCTCCAGTTTGGTGCAGCTTTAGCTACGACTCAGTCATTATTATACATATTAATTATTATTTCTGATTTCATAAGCTTCCTAGTTCAATTGTGCTACTTATACACAAAAGTTTTCTTCATCGGTAGTTTGTTTAGGAGGCACCATACTTGCCCTTGTCCATTTGGTTTCTACAAAGCTAGCTAACACACTATTTATAAATAATAATGTAATTTAGTCTCCTGAACTAACTGGATAACAGGCCGCCATTTTATGGAACAAGTCAGAAAGTTGTGTATAAGATCATATTGGCATCGTGCTAAAAATTCCTTTCTTTGGTCTTCTGTACTGCAGTTCTGCATACTTCTCCCAACACTTTAACAGCGAAAGAGCCAACTTCAATTTCACTTCAATTCAGTTTTATTTGTAAAGTGTTTTTAACAACGGTCATTGGCACAAAGCAGCTTCACAGAAATACATAGATTCAGGATGTAAATTGGAAATGTATGAATTTATCCCTAATGAGCGAGTCAGAGGCGACAGTGGTGAGGGAAAAACTCCCTGAGATGATATGAGATGAGGAAGAAACCTTGAGAGGAACCAGACTCTAAAGGGAACCCATAAAGGGAATATTGTGAATATTGAGATGTATCACATAACTGATTATTGGAGCTTCTCTTCACAACACACAACTTTTCCCCTCTTTAGCAACCCACTCTGTCTGATATGACCATGTACGAGATGAACTTCTCCCTGCTGGTGGAGCACACGCTGAAGAACATCGTGCTGCCCGAATACAGACAGATCATTGTGGAGGTGCGGCTCTGGTTAAAGCACATGTTTATGCATTACAGGACGAAACAGTAAAGTGTGTGTGTATGATGTGGTTCTCCTCCGTTTCTCCCCAGCTCCTGATGGTGGTGTCTCTGGTGCTGGAGAGAAATCCCGAGCTGGAGTTTCAGGAGAAGGTGGATCTGGATCACCTGGTGAGAGAAGCCTTCAGTGATTTCCAGAGGGATCGCGGACGAGCCGATGTGGCTCAGAGTCAGGTGAGTGAGCTATCATCACCTCTATTATCATCACCATCATCATCATCACCATCACTACTACTATCACCAACATCATCACCACTATCATTACCACCATCACCACCATCACCATCATCATTATTACCACTATCATCACCATCATCACCGCCACTATGACCGTCACCGCCATCATCACCATCATCACCGCCACTATGACCATCACCGCTACCATCATCATTACCACTATCAATACCATCATCACCCCTATGACCGCCACTATTACCATCACTGCCGCCGTCACCGCCACTATGACCGTCTCCTCCACTACCACCATATCCACCATCATCACCACTATCACCATCATCATTATTACCACGATCATCACCGCCACTATGACCGTCACCGCCACCATCACCATCATCGCCACTATCACCATTATCCCATCGTCAGAATCACTGTCATCACTAACACCATAGCCGTTATCATCACCATTATCACCACAACCACCACCACCACTATCCCATTTTCATGTTATGTTAATAATTGTTTACAATTATTGATTCCACAAGACCATGTAAATAATAATAATAATAATAATAATAATAATAATAATAATAATAACGTCACAGACGGAGATGGAGGCGTTCTATAACACTCCTCCACTGGGGAAGAAAGGAACCTCCAGCTACCTGACTAAAGCTGTGATGATCCAGCTGCTGCAGGGGGAAGTGAAGCCCTGCAAGGACGACCCCTGCTCCGTCAGCTGAACACACGTTCCCTTTTCTTTCTCTCTGTCTCTATCTCTCTCTCTCTCTCTCCCTGTATGTTTCCTTCTCTCAGTCCATCTTTCTGGTTTTAACATGTTTATTTTTAGCGTGTTAGAGCGTACTCAACCTTTGCGCTTCCTCTTGTACATTTTTAAACTGCACTGTTACACTGATTTTTTTTTAAAAACCGGAATGCTCAGTTCACCTCCTGACCCTCTCATCCCACACCTTCCTCATCTTCTCACTTTCTCAGTTTAGTTTACACCACATAATGCTTTAGTTTATCGATTTGGCCTCTGATGACATCGTTTACAAGTCAAACTGTTAAAAAAAAAAACAGTTATACAACATAGTCCTATTATTATTGTGAGCAAAATCTTATCTGTGAGCTCCGTGATGAGCCGGATTTTAGGCAGCGCGTGTCGCGGAGTGTAATTCTGTCCCGTTCACAGCACCGTACGGAGATAAGCTCCGCCCACCTGACATCATGGATACAGTTACATTGGCTTATATTTCCAACATGGCTCTGGTGCTATTTAAGGCAGCGGTTACGCCACATCATTCTAAAATCAATTTTAAGCGATTGCTGGGAAACGAAGATCGAACCAGCTATCGGGTGTTAAATAGACTCCAGCTAGCGAACTAGCGAAGATCGAACCAGCAATCGGGTGTTAAATAGACTCCAGCTAGCGAACTAGCGAAGATCGAACCAGCTATCGGGTGTTAAATAGACTCCAGCTAGCGAACTAGCGAAGATCGAACCAGCAATTGGGTGTTACATAGACTCCAGCTAGCGAACTAGCATTACAGCAAGTGCTTGTCATCACTACATAAAGTTTAGACTATTAAATTAAATAAAGTCTGACGCATCTCTACAGTAACTAAACATTATTTACACAAGCTAGAGAGCTCGACGTCAAGGTTTAAATAATTTATTTATATGAAATGTTGTGATAAGATCGTAACGCGAGATCATATGCTTAGTGATAGACCAATGTGACAAAATTAATCATTAATATTCACGCTCATTATTTATTAATGGCTGTTTTTATTTTATCGTTTACTCTCGGTGTGTCCTTGCAGTACAGCTAGCATCAGAGTCAGAGTCAGATGATTACTGTTAGCATTACTGTGGAGAAATTGCGAAAAGCAGAAGCAGGTCAACACAAGCGCGTAGGCTAGTTAGCTAGCTAGCGTTAACCAATAACACAGAATAAAGCTAACGCGTAACCCAAAGGAATTCGCTGATCCCACCCACTGAGGGTGATTGACAGGTGAGCTTACCATGAATTTATATTCACAGTTGAATGCAAAAGTTTGTACCCCCACAGGGGGAGCAAAATGTATCCCTATATTAATATTTTATCTTATTTTTATTATTATTAAAATAATTCCAGATTAAATGTAGTTACAACAAGACAGCAATTCAACCCACAAAGTAAAATAAACAAATAAAATTTATAAGTTTATAAGTTTTTCGATGTTATTTTTGATAATTACATGCCATTCAGGTTTTTAGTACCTTAACATTTACTATTTGCGTGTTTGTGTTACGTGTGATAATGAAGAAGCTTCACAAAACCGAACACACTGAATGCCCTTAGTGTGCTGCTGTAAGTCACACTGATTTATTTCGTACCGTTATCATTATTCATTTATGGAAGATGTATAATTTTGGCTCGTTTTGTCCAGCATATCTAGATCCACACTCACATGAGCCTAATTATAAAAACGAAAACAAAAACTAAACACTGTGAACGGTTTTCCGAGTCCTGCCTCCTGATGGAACTTTCTGCAGGATGTCAGGGTATATCCGTGCTTCTCACTTCTCTCTGCATGTGGATTTTTTGTTGCATGATGTTGATGGCATTTCAGTGGAGATGTCTGAAGTTCAGCACTTAATCTTGGTAAAATATAAAAGGTTATAATATAAAAATGTTATGTTTGAAAGCATTTTCGCCGCTTTAGCTGACCTTTCCTAGTCCTAAAGCTCTGCTGAAATGTATTAAAGCTGTGTGTTGATTTGTTTTGTGTGTGTGTGTGTGTGTGTGTGTGTGTGTGTGTGTGTGTGTGTGTGTGTATGTGTGTGTTTTCTCCCTGAAGATGTTTTACAGACCCTTTAGTATAGAAATGAAATAAATGCTAATCTGAAGTGCGCACTCAAGTGTTCTGGTCTTTTCAGTCCTTGACTGACCAGGTGTGTGTGTGTGTGTGTGTGTGTGTGTGTGTGTGTGTATACTTGATAGATGGAATGAGTCAGGTAACCTTGCCAGGAAAAAAAAAAAGCCAACAAATAAATAATAAAAAAATAATCAATTGAGTGCAAAATTTTGTGCCTTTTACGGTTTCTGAATAGAAAAATCTCTATTTTACAAATTTATCTACAAAAACTTGGTGTATCCCAATACCAAGATAACAATCTAAATCACATGGCCAAAATCTAAACCTACAGAAGTCTGTCAGTGAAGAAGTTTCGGATATGAAACCGGCTAGAAGCAGGAAAGCTACCTTGCTATCTCACGATAAGGAATTCTGAAAGCGTTCTTTACAATTCATTAAACTAACAGCAATCCTAATAGGCTTAATAAAGAACTTCTGGCAGTAAATGGACTCACTCAGAGTTCCCTTAGAGCAGCCGTGTCAAACTCATTTGAGGAAATGAGCCACATTATACTCAATCCAAAAAAAAAAAATCACTTCAGTGACTGATAACCCATCAACGACTCCGTACATTCTGAGTTCACATGTCCATGTCCATGTCCTAATTAGGAACCCCTGTGTACCTGCTCATTCAGAGTTCGAGCTGACACGAAGGCCACGGTAACTCAAATAAGCACTCTTTGCAGATGTGGTTAGCAGAAAAGCATCTCAGAACATGCCAAACCTTGAGGTGGATGAGCTACAACAGCAGAAAACCACACCGTGTCCCACTCCTGTCAGCCAAGAACACGAATCTGAGGCTACAGACTCCCCCAAACTGGGCACTCCCAAACTTTATAAATCAGATGTTAGTTGATTTTAAAATAAAGTAAAATAAAATAATGAAATATTGGACCATATTTGGATCAAAGCTGCCTGTTATGTCAAAGTTTTGCTTTTCTTCTGTGCTTTAGTGCCACAATTTAACACCTCTATACGAGATCCTGTGGCGCAACTGGTTGAGCATTGCCTTTGGGTCAGGAGGTTGAGGGTTCAACTCCTGTCAGGGGTATGAGTGCTGAAGGTCTGAGGGGCCTCATGTGTGTAATGTATGAGAATGGAGAAATAAAACAGAGTTCCGGAAACAACAACCCTGTGGACTGGAGCCATGATTTTAACAGATTACCAGAAAACCTTAAGGTAAAGTGCTTGTGTTCCTTAAAAAAATAAACTTATTATAAGCTTATTCCATCATTACCCAGAATGCTTTCATCCAGGAATCTACTGTAATGTTGATTCCCTTCCCAAATGATATTGTAAAATTTGGTCAATAAAGTGTGTACAATGAGAAACAAGTGCTCATGACATGTCGTGTACTGAAATCAGCTTCTTAGAGTACATACCGAACAAACTGTTGGTGTCCTTGTGTATATTTCAACAAAAAAATTGTGCCGAGCCAAACGAGTGCCTGTGTGTTAACAGAGGAACCCATTTTTAAACCTTTCCCAGAAATCGCACAGGTACAGCACACCAACTGGTCCATCAGTGTGTTGGTCAGCAGAGCTCTCACATCTACGCTTCCTGTTACTGACAGAATCTACATGATGACGAGCACCAAACCTCAATGAGCTCCTCTTCCATGCTGTCGCACCTCATTGCACCATTTATTAAACCTGCTAACCAACATGTGCCTGTAGTCTGGTGGTTAGCATGATGGTCTCTGGTGCTCGACCTCATCAGTTCAAGCCTCAGTTTTAAATTTATCTTGGGATTGAGCATAAAGAAGTGCAAAGTTCTATAAAAAAAACAGAGCACGAGTAAGAGCTCATGTGGCTCAATTGGATGCGCTATGCCTCTGGTGTGTGAGGTTGCTGGTTCGAACCCCAGCCAGGATATGAGCGTGGACGGTTCAGGAGTTGGCGGTAGGAAGGTGATGCGGAAAGTGCCGGAGGGCGTAACCCCAGGTGGGGGGGGATATGAGCGTGGACGGTTCAGGAGTTGGCGGAAGGAAGGTGCTGGAGGGTGTAACTCGAGGTGGAGGGGATATGAGCGTGGACGGTTCAGGAGTTGGCGGAAGGAAGGTGCTGGAGGGCGTAACCCGAGGCGGGGGGGATATCCGGGCAGCTGCCCCCCCAGGGCCTGGACAGATGAACAGTTGGGGTTATAGAGCTTGGAGAGAGAGTGTCGACTTAGTTTTTGCATATAATAATTATGCTGTAAAAAACCTATCACCCACACCTTTCGCAGGGTCTTCAAGAACCTCAGCCACTCCGTCACCACTCAACCACAGCACTGAGCGGGATTCGAACCGACAACGCCTGCGCTTCGAGGCAAGGCTTTTACCACAACGCCACCAACACACACACAAANGGCAATCTGCGGGGGCCAAGCACCCTTCACAAACAGCGCCTCCAGTGGCCAGTTTATGCCGAGTCACACAGAAGACAAACGAGACCATAGATCAGGGGTCTTCATGGGTCTTATGCACCAGAAGCACCACGACTTTCATTCCAACCAAGCAGGAGTCACACCTTGTTCCACTTGTTTATCTTAATCAGTTTATCTTGGTCTCCAATCAACTATCAATCAATCAAGTGTGCAGCTGTGTGGCTGGAATGAAAGCCTGCAGCCACACTGGCCCTTTGTGGAGAAGACTGAAGATCACTGACTGGCTGATGGCAGCCATGATTTTGAAGTAACCCAGTCAGGAATCCACACACAGAAGATCTGATCAGACTTTGATAACCCCACCCCTATGGATGACCATACCCCAACCTTAACACACACACTCAGAAGCCATCTAAAACATCATGTGTTTGAGGAACTTAAGCTCTGCCATGCAATCAATCAATTGGCATGTGGTGGCCATATTGTTTACAAACCTCTCACTGAGGATCAGACTCTGATGCCCATCTAAAGGGGTTCCAGTCTGACAGAGAAACACTTTGTTACAAAAGTTCTACATAGAACCTTTTAAGGATTTGACATAAGCAGCTCATATTTAATGTTAAAATCAGAAATTCACTTTAAGTTAAACAATTTCCTGGAGATGATGGAGACAACGGAGAAATCGACAGTTTTCCACATAATCCAGTCCAATCTTTCTTTTGTACCGTCTTGAAATGAATCATTAAATCGGACAGAACCACATCTGCAAATTAACGGCGGACTCAACAATCGCATCCGTGCTGGACATGATGGAGTGAGAGAGAGTGAGAGTGTGTGACGGAGAGAAAGAGAGAGAGAGAGAGAGACTATAAAAAGAGTAATGTTTTCCCTCATAAAAGTTAAAAGGGCTTTAAAGTCAAAGCGCTGAAGCGCCTCGTAACGACCACTGTGTCTGAAACAGACAGAAATCTTCTTCTTCTTCTTCTTCAGAGCTGAAATCATAATGAACTCATGGCACGATATGAAAACCACAATATTAGCAATTTTACTGTGGTTCATGATTAGTTCAGTTCAGTTTTATTTGTATAGCACTTTTAACAATGGACATTGTTTCAAAGCAGCTTTACAGAAATAAATGGATTAACAAAATGTATATTATAAATACTTGAATTTATCACTGTGAATTTATC
>CM074969.1:1514856-1533005 GCA_037577455.1 Pangasius macronema | reverse complement strand
ATTTCCTGTTTGCTCGATCCACCACTGAGCAGCAGAGTTCATTCTTCTCCGTCTGTCTCCGTCTCTGTATATTCGGCCATTTCGCTACTTATCTGTCTGTCTGTCTGTCTGTCTGTCTGTTGCTTCTCTCTCTGTGGCTCTGTCTCTTGTCCATCTCTCTGTCTGTCTGCCTTTCAGTCAGTCCCTCTATCAGTCTTTGTCTTTTTGCCTATTCTGTCTATCTAAGCTACTTCTGTCCACCTGTCTGTCTCTGTGTCACTTTTCTTTTTGGCATTGTCTCTTTCTATCTGTCTTGCTGTATATATCAGTCTTTCTTCCTGTCTGTTTGTCTGTATCTCTCTGTCTCCGTGTGACTCCCTGTGTCCTTCTGCCTCTGTGTGTGTGTGTGTCTGCCTCTCACTTTCTCACTCTCTCTGTCTGTCTATCTGTCACTTTTCTCTTTTTGGTAGTCTCCTCCTTCCTTTCTTTCTTCCTCTCTCTCTCTTTATAATTTTGTCTCTTGCTCTATGTGTGTGTGTGTCTATTTATCTGTCTCTCCCTCTCCCTTTATTGTTTTGTCTCTCACTCTATATATGTATCTATCCATTTATCTCTCTCTCTCTCTGTTTGTCTATCTTTCCCGGGGTACAGACACTCCTAAGCCCCCTGCAGAGGATCACTTCGTAATGCCTGATGAGTTTGAGCCTGCAGGCCGGATGAAGCGATCACCGATCTCGTCTAATAAAGTGGGAGCTCTGAATGTGGAAACTCTGGTGGTGGCCGACAGGAAGATGGTGGAGAAACACGGGCGGGAAAACGTCACCACCTACATCCTCACCATCATGAACATGGTGAGAGGAGACCAGCCTTCATCTCTCTCACACAAACACACACACACACACACACACACACACACACACACACACACACACACACACAGAGCCAAGCCGTCATGTTGATTATCTTTTTTATGAAGGAATGAAGATGTTGTGTAAAGCCTGTGTGTGTGTGTGTGTGTGTGTGTGTGTGTGTGTGTGTGTGTGTGTGTGTGTTAATCAGGTCTCCAGCCTGTTTAAAGACGGCACCATCGGGACAGACATCAACGTTGTGGTGGTCAGCCTTCTCCTGCTCGAGCAAGAGCCAGTAAGATGCAGTTCATTAGAGTGTTTATGTTTGTGATGATGCAGCGTCCCGAGAGATCGTTTACACAATAATGGGAATCTAGGAATTCATTCCTGTAGAGGCTTCCTTTAGATTACAACCTGCAGATCCCTGAGCGCAAATCCAGAGAGTAAATCTGCTTATAGCTTCACAGTTTAGCAGTAAAAGAAAAAAAAATGTGCAGATTATAAATAAGCACCTCAGAAAAGCTTTTGTATTTTTATTTATTCGCTGTTTGATTTACAGTTTGTCTGTCTCCCCGTCTCCCTCCCTCTGTCTGTCTGTCTCTCTTTCTCCTGCCATCCGTCTGTCCGTCTGTCTCCCTCCCTCTGTCCGTCCATCTGTCTCCCTCCCTCTGTCTGTCTGTCTGTCTGTCTCTCTCTCTCCCTCCCTCTGTCTGTCTGTCTGTCTCCCTCTGTCTGTCTGTCTGTCTCCCTCTGTCTGTCTGTCTATCTCTCTCTCTCTCCCTCTGTCCATCCGTCTGTCTGTCTCCCTCTGTCTGTCTGTCACTCTCTCCCTCTGTCCGTCCGTCCGTCTGTCTGTCTGTCACTCTCTCCCTCTGTCCGTCCGTCCGTCTGTCTGTCTGTCTGTCTGTCTCTGTATCTGTCTGCCCATCTGACTCTCTGTCTGTCTCCCTCTGTCTGTCTGTCTGTCTGTCTGTCTGTCTGTCTGTCTGTCTATCTCCCTCCCTTTGTCTGTCTGTCTGTCTGTCTGTCTGTCTCAGTCTATGTATCTGTCTGCCCATCTGACTCTCTCTGTTTTCTCCCTCTGCCTGCCTTGTTCTGCCTGCGAGCCCCCCCTCTGTCTTCCAGTGTCTGTCTGTCTGTCTGTCTCCCCTTCTGACTGTCTGTCTATCCGTCTCTCTGTTTGTCTGTCTCTTTGCCTGTCTATCTGTCCCCCTCTCTCTGTCTGTCTCTCTGTCTGTCTGTCTCCGATACATAACATAGATATTTGAAAACGTTTTTTAATACGCTGTTGTATCAATGTTTTGCATTTAAAAAATCAGCTTTTTAAAAATCAGAACAGATGGTTAATTATAATAAGCTCTGCCTTATTTCCTGCTTTCAGAGGAAAACTTTTATGTAAATCCATATGAGACAGAATTCCTTTGATCTTCTTGATAAAATCCTTTCATCTTTTTATAGTCATTACAAAAACCGTTAATTTATTTCTTACTTTCCCAATTACTTCGTAAAAGTAGAAAGAAAAAACAAGTGATTAGAGGTAGATTAGAGATTTTAATCTCCATCATTCTCTCTCTCTCTCTCTCTCTCTCTCTCTCTCTCTCTGTGTGCTTTAGCTGGGTCTCTCCATCTCTCACCACGCTGATCAGACGCTGAACAGTTTCTGCCAGTGGCAGTCGGGGCTGATGGGTAAAAACGGCAAGAGACACGATCATGCTGTTCTCCTCACAGGCCTTGATATCTGCTCGTGGAAAAATGAACCATGTGACACGCTAGGTAAGCAGTTTCTAACACAAACTAACTCACTGTTTACACCACAAAGTCAATCAATCTGACTCCGCCCCTGTCTCCGCCCCTGTCTCCGCCCCTGTCTCCGCCCTGTAGGTTTCGCCCCCATCAGTGGGATGTGCAGTAAATATCGCAGCTGCACCATAAACGAAGACACCGGGCTGGGCCTCGCCTTCACCATCCGTGTACTCAGTCCCGTGTTCATGCAGATGTGTGTGTGTGTGTGTGTGTGTGTGTGTGTGTGTGTGTGTGTGTGTGTCACACACAGAGTAATATTAAAGGGGGCGTGGCATGTGTCCAAGTGTTCAAGTAAAGGGGGTGTGGCATCTGTGCCTGACAGTCCTAACAAAGAAGGTATGACCCCTTTCCCTGAGCTGTAGTGAAGGGGGTGTGGCCTCTGATACTGAGCTGTAGTGAAGGGGGTGTGGCCTCTCTGACTGAGAGTCCAATAAAACAGGGTGTTGCAGTACAGCTGGTGTGACACTGTGCTTGAGAACCCTAGTAAATGGGGATTGGCTTCACTTTGAGTTCTACTAAGGGGGCGTGGCATCTGTGCTAAAGAGTTGTGGTAAAGTGGGAGTGGCCTCAGTTTGAGTTCCAGTATGGGGCAATGGTCTCTGTGCTAAAGAGGTGTGGTAAAGGGGGTGTGGCCTCAGTTTGAGTTCTAGTAAGGGGGCGTGGCATCTGTGCTAAAGAGTCGTGGTAAAGGGGGTGTGGCCACTGTGCCTGAAAATCCTCGTAAGGCGCTGTGACCTTCACCAGGCTTTCTTTTTGGCAAATAAGAAATTAGATTAATTAAAACATCATCACATGAACTGGGTGAGATGAGACACACGGGCTGCAGGATGGAGGCAGACCATATCAGACCATATCAGCAGTATAGTCGTGCAGGCAATAATGGAGTAGGAGGAGTACGGCCTCTCATTTCGATGTCGTCGAGGCGTCCGAAGTCCGTTCTGTTTGTGTTTATGCGTTTCCAGTGAGATAAAAGGAAGTGTGTATCTGACAGGAGATTACAGGAGATTCATCGCTTTTAATCTCTCTGAGGCTGTCAGGAGCTCAAAGAGAACCGCTGCTGAGGTCCACACTGCTGAGGGCGTACTCACGTCGCTCCGATAAAACGCGCTGGTGCAGGAATGTCTAAAACCGCTTCAGGGCAAAACTGAAAGTCCATCATCTTAAAACTGTTTCATGCTGACAAGCTGAGCTGAAGCGATTTCATATTTCACTTGTTAAGAGCTTGCAGGTGTAACATGAGTAGATATATTTAAAAAAGAAGTTGTTAAGTGAAACACAAGGATGAACACAGAGCCCACTGATCACGGATATTATTTATTTTACTACCGTTTAATTACAAAAAGGGAAAGAAATTGACCTCATAGCAGAAATGTTTAGTGCCTCAGGGGAGATTACATTCCAGAAAAGCTAAAAAGCTGTGAAAGCAAGATGTTTTTTTCTCTCTCACATTTCCAATAACGGTCAATAAAACTACATTAAAGTCTATGTATGTGTGTGTGTGTGTGTGTGTGCGTGTGTGTGTGTGTGTGTGTGTGTGTGTGTGTGTGTGTGTGTGTGTGTGTGTGTNTCCAAAGACTTTTGGAAATGGAAATGTCTTGATTGGTTTGTTTATTTGTTAGGATTGATTTCATTGTATTTCTACTTCACTATATAGTTTATAATCTGTATTATATTTACAGTATAAGTGATTTTTGTGTGAAGGGCTTCAGTTAAAAAACATTTTAATGCTTAGTCATTTTTAAATAAAACAATAATCAGATGATACTCAGGGTTTTGGGGTCAGTATCAGAAAAGAAAAAGTGTCGTCTCTAATCCTTGAGCTTTGAACCCATTAAACCGTTTTCCATTTTTCCAGGTTTTTATTAGTTAATTTTACAGAAATAGTCCTTAGCTTTGGACAAAAACACCCCAAAACACCTATCTTTTATTTATTTTTAAATTAAAAGTCAGAGTGGACTAGAGACCGAGGCAGAGCAGTGATCAAAGCCCTACTAGGTACTGCCTCTCCCTTTAGGGACGTCCTTGGCGGAGGGGAACATCATGTCTCCGACTCTGGCAGGGAATAACGGCGTGTTCTCCTGGTCGTCCTGCAGTCGCCAGTACCTCAACCGCTTCCTGGGGTAAAAGTGATGATCCACACACACACACACACACACACACACACACACACACACACACACACACACACACACAGAGTTAGGAGAGGAGAGGTTATGTTATGCATCTGTATGTGTGTGCTGTTCACAGCACAGCTCAGGCCTCGTGTTTGGTGGACGAGCCGAAGCTGATTGGTCAGTATAAATACCCCGAGCAGCTCCCGGGGCAGATCTACGACGCAGACACACAGTGCAAGTGGCAGTTTGGCTCCAAGGCCAAGACCTGCAGACTCGACTTCATCAAGCATTGCAGACTATGTGTATTCCGGTACAAAGTTTTTCATGCCAGTCATTACATGTCGGTTCTTCAGACACCAGGATACTATCAGATGTGTTCACGGTGTGTGTGTTCACGTGTGTGTGTGCACTTGGAGGGGTTAAATGCAGAGCACAAATTCCGAGTATGGGTCACCACACTTGGCCACACCACACTTGGCCACAAGTCACTTCACTATCTGTCTTTCACTATCTGGGTTTGTTTCTGTGGGTGCAAAGCGCTGGAATTAAAAGCTCAGTAAATAAAAAGCTTTTAATATAGCATGAAAAAAATAATATTCACAAATTTTAGATAGATAGATAGATAGATAGATAGATAGATAGATAGATAGATAGATAGATAGAAGGACGTGGTTGTCTCGCTAGCAGCAGCGAGGTTCATCGTCCTCATCGCTAACACGCACTTCGCTCCGCACTCGGAGCCAAAATCCCAGCGACGGCTCCCACGTCCCGGGCCAACAGAGGACCCGCTGGCTTCCTCCACCAGCCCAGCGTCTGATTCACACATTCACATGTAAATGTCGAGTGGTTTAACACTGAGGCGCTGTGTAAAGTCTTGGGAAGCGGATAGGCGTGGGTTATTTTGCAGGATTAGCCGCTACGCTACAGCCTCTTTCTTTCAAGGCCTTTGTGTGGTGTTTTTTTGGAAGCCGACTTCCCAGGAAAGCAGCTGTACATCTTAATTTAGTGGGATTGTGGCCGGTGACGCCCAGCGGTTTTGTTTTCTTCTTCCCGCCGAGTTGAGTGTCCTCGTCACGTAGCGGCCGGGGCAGTAATTAGCGGTGCTAACAACACTGGATTAGCATGTTCGGGATGGTTTCAGGATGAAGAAGATGCTAGGAAAGTTTACACGGACACTTTCTTTCTTCCTGTTCTAGAAAGGAAGATGTGATTTACAGAACTGAATAAGAAGTCGTTCATTTCTAAAAAACAGGCTGCTTTCTTCCCCCCTAAGCGTCTGATGATTACCGTAAAACCCAGTAAATACGCTCACTCCAGTTTTTACTGTGTTGTTTGAAATGCATCTGGATTTTTAATCACTTGCTTGCCTCTTTGCATTCAATCTTGGAGATCTTTTTGTAAAAAAATCTTTTCTTCATCAGCCAGAAAAAGTGCTGTTTTGGACAATTTTCAGCCAAAAATATTTATTCACTGATGATGTTAACTATGTATTTGGCTAACGTTAGCTGAGTGAAATGCACACAGACAGAAAGCGAGGACGCTGCCGCATCAGCTCACCTTTCAATCAGGAAAATCGAGTCGAGACGAGAACGCTGGCCAAAACACGTAACGTGCTAGTGTACTAATGTGGGATATGGGAAAGGGGGCGGAGCTTCCAGAGGGTCAGTTCATATCAGAGAGTCCAAAACACCTGTGCAGCTGTCAATCATTCCAGATTCATATGTCTATTGATGATTTTTGAGGACTGCATTGTTTTAAAGTTCCAGCTGGTTTGTAAAGCTCTGATTGGTTAAGAGTGAGGGTGAAGGCGGGGTTAGCGCTCTTAGCTTTGATTACAACTTCATAATAAATGTTAAATATGGCTAAAATCACTCACTTTCTAGCTATGAAGTGTACTGTGTTAGATAAATTCTATTTAGTTTAATCTTTATAGTGCTAGGTTAATGTTAGAGTGTTAATGTAAGTGTGTGTGTGTGTGTGTGTGTGTGTGTGTGTGTGCTCTTTGTAGGATATCTGTAAGTCGTTATGGTGCCATCGGGCAGGGCATCGGTGCGAGACCAAGTTCATGCCTGCTGCTGAGGGGACGACATGCGGACCGGATATGGTGAGTGAGAGGGTGACCTTTGACCTCATGCACGACTAACCAAAAGTTTTGGCACCCATCAGCCAAAGGCTACACCAACCTGCAGGAGGTAGGGGTACGCAGGGGTGGGACTAGCGGCACTGTGAGTCTGTTAGTTTCTCTGTTTGAATGAAGACTAACAGAAAAAAAGTTAAATAACATTTAATGTAACTATAAACGGATAAATAGCACGATGTGTTGTTCGAATATGTAATCCAGATTTAATCCACATGTTGACTTTTACACTTTAGTCAAGCTTGTCCATTTAGGAGCCAATTAAAAAATGAAAACGCGCGCGCACACACACACACACACACACACACACACAGAGGACTGGTGTTAAACAGTGTGGATGTGCACACCGTGTTTCTAGTTTCTTTTCTGTGTAAACTAATAGTGAGCAACTCGTGGGGTGTGTGTGTGTGTGTGTAGGGGATTTGGCTCAGCACTATGCTCCAGGTGAAGCACTGGGCTCCGTCCCAGTCCAACACACTCCAAGATCCTTCTACAGATACACACTCTGTCTCCCAGCCTAGTCTTCCAGTTTCTCTCTCTCTCTCTCTCTCTCTCTCTCTCTCCTCTGTAATGTGTTTTTTGGAGCGCAGACAACTTGTGTTAATATTTCTGATTATTTTTACAGTCTTGTAGGTTTTATCTGTTGACTTACTGTATCTGGCTCTATTACTGTAGCTAAATATTGCTATAATACATCATAATGCTACAACTTTTTGTCCGCTGTACATAGTGAAGATCACATGACACAGATTCCGAACATGCAGCACACTGATAAAGAAAGAAAAACAGATCATCGTTGATGTGATGACGTTGTTAGAAGATGTTTATTTAACATTTAGGGAGGAAGTCTCCAGTCTCAGCACTTTGTAACAGTCACGGTGCTTTTTGAAGTCTTCAGGACCGAGGAGTTATGCTTTTCACTTTCTCTCACAAGCTGTGTCATTTTTCTTTGAGAGAAAGAGTGAACAAAAGCATGAGAGAGAGAGAGAGAGAGAGAGAGAGAGAGAGAACAAAAGCAAGAGAGAGAGAGAGAGAGAGAGAAGTTGGTGAGGGAATGACTGCTGCTGTAGCATAAGTGAGAACAGGAACTAACTTGTCTTTAGGACGTTCCACAACATTATATCTTTAAACCATAAAAACGCTCAACATGTGGTTCATTGATAAATTAAACATTGTAATTGTTGTATAAATGAAATAACACACTCCAGACCATACGGTTATAGGAAAATAATCAACTTCAGGGTGGTAACGGCACTCCGCTTCACGTTGTACCGTATCACACCACCCCTCTGTGGCTTACTTTTGTATAACTGCACTGTGGGTCATGTGATGTGTATCTATGTCGGTTCACAGAATTAAAAAATAATGTTTATAATGTTATAAAACTCAAATCAAATAACTGCGATTGGTTCAGTCAGTTCTGCATTTTCATTCCTGCCTGAGGTTCACGCTTTCTCTCGCTTCTAGTTCATCACGCAAACAAATAAGATGTGCTGCATCAAGTGCTATTTTATTCCTCCTGTATACGCAGTTGATTCTGCAGTGATCACATGATTAATAATTATTATTCACGACTAGAATCCTGATCACGAGAATCAGCTGTAGTGTATTCGTGATGTATTAAACACCCAGGCATGTGCGTAACCCGACTCTGAACACGAGGAACTTTCCCAGTGTAAATGTTGACTTGACTTTTGAACTGATATCCTGTTAAAAATGTACAAAGTGTCATGTGACTGTGTGTTCTGTCGTATTTCCCGTAATTCAGTGGTGTCGTAAGGGGCAGTGCGTGAAGTTCGGGGATCACGGGCCGAAGGCGGTTCACGGTCAGTGGTCAGGTTGGTCTGATTGGTCGGATTGTTCCAGAAGCTGCGGGGGCGGAGTTATGTATCGGGAACGATCTTGCAACAGTCCCAGGTACATATATTTATTTATTTACTTTTTTTTTTTGTATGAAAGCTTACGTTATTATTTTGTTTTAAAAAAAATAAGCAGGTGGTTTTACGATGTTCATAGTTTAAACTTTAGTACGAGGTTTTAAAGCTGATCATATGGTGAAACGCGTAAACAATACAGTCATGTTCGCATATTTTATAAAGACAAGAACTGAAATAAAAACATCCACTGATTGGTTAAATAATTAATTAATCGACAGATATTGAGTAGTTTTACATTTTAGAGACAAAAGAAAAAAAAAACAGTAAAAAAACAATGACTGGTTAAATAATTAAAATTAAGTATCAAAAAGTATCACATGTAATCTTATTATTTTTAATTTTTTTAATTTTTTTAGACATGTAAGAATTGTAATAAATATTAAGTAATTAAGTTTATCTCTTATTTTTGAACATTTTGTACACAGAAGAAAATGAATAAAATAATAAAATAGTGTTACCAAATACTGAATGATGAATCTGATGTCCTTATTATTATTATTATTATTATTATTATTATTATTATTATTATTATTATTAAGCCGTGTAATAAAAACAGTAACTGATAGATTACTTGTCACACAGTAATTAATTAATCAGCACTATACAGAATATACACTCAGTATCTGGTATTTAATGAATTAATGATTTAATCTGAATCTATTTTTTATTCTTTTGTTGTTCCTGAAGGCCGCAGCACAGCGGGAGATTCTGCCAGGGTTCGAGTCGACTGTACCAGCTGTGTAACACCGGGCCGTGCCAGCGGGACGCCGCGGACTTCCGAGCGCAGCAGTGTGCCGAGTACAACAGCAACCCGTTCCGAGGCTGGTTCTATAAATGGAAGCCGTACACCAGAGTGGACGGTACGCGCGTCTGACGGCGAGTTCATCGCGCCGCCGGCCGTCGGCTTTTTAAACATGCCGTCTATATCCACGCTCCCGTTCTCTAGCTTACAGGACACTCCGGTGTGTGAGGTGAAGTTTAGAAACCAAGACACAGGTTTTTGCCTGTGTTTGTCTGTGTGTTGCGTCGTCATGGCGACCCTGTCGGTGAGGTGAAAAAATATATTTATAGCTTCTGCCAAGTGTTTAGCGTTAGCGCTGCTTCGCTGCACCCGAGGCGTAATGAGTGTGATTTAGAGTTTAGACGTGTAGCTACTCGTGAGGACGGATTATTAAAGCAGCTTCAGAGAAGCGTTTTACCTCACAAACACACACACACACACACACACACACACACACACACACACACACACGGAGAGAGAGAGAGAGAGAGAGAGAGGAAACAGGAGAGGCATGTACGTTCCAGAGTTCACAGAATTCTCCATTCTGATTGGTCAGAAGGTGTTGATTAATTTTCTATAACAGCGCAGTGTTATATTAATGCGCTGGTTCTGATTCACAGGGACTTCACCTAATGTTTGATATGGCAAGAAATGATGTGAGGAGAAATGTGGAAGGAGTCTCCAGTGTCAGAGTTAAGCTGGGACTTGAAGTTCACACTTTTGTGGTTTCTTGGATTCTGCAAATTTTTTTTATTATTAACTCCAAGAGAGAGAAATAGAGAGAGGCTGCTGAGGAAATGAGTATTTACTTTACTATTTCTGTAACGTAAGCGAAAACACAAACACTAAATGGAGCTATAAATGGATAAAAAGTACGACTTGATGCAGTATAAGAGGAGTGAAACACTTAGGACCTGCTGTGACAGGAAAATAATCAACAACAGGACGGTAACTGTGACTTCGCTTCATCAAACCATGCTGGAGTTGTTTATTATATTCCTGGAACAGCACCCCACACACACACACACACACACACACACACACGTGCGAGCTCTTTCGTGGTCAGGAGGTCTGATTCTCTTTCGTTACCGTGGCAGCGTAACGTCATTTTTTTCCGTAAGCCTGATGAAAGTGCTGATGCGGAGCGAGTGATGATCCTCTCCTCTCCTCTCCTCTCCTCTCCTCTCCTCTCCTCTCCTCTCCTCTCCTCTCTTCCTGTCGTTCTGCTGAACGATGGCTTACGAAGCTTCCTTTCAGCTGACAGTTTGAAGAGCCTCATTCAGCGTCTGCGTGATCCACCGTTTCTTGTCTTTTTTCCTGCAGACGCTCAGCGTTGTGTTGTTGTGTTTGGTTGCTGTGCTGAAAATCATTCAGTGACGGATCACTCAGGGTTTTTTTTAAAGCGCTTTCTAAATTTCTGCTCTTGTCTAAACTTGAAGCAGAGTTTAAACATTACATCAGCGTGGATCTTTCCTTCGTGTCAACGAAACAAATCTGCTGCTGGATGGTTTTGTGTCTTTATTAATGCTGCACCAATCCAGTGTTCATTCTGATATTAAAGCTCTCAGGCGACTCATTTCTCCTCCTCCTCCTCCTCTTTTTCTGCAGATGAAGATATCTGTAAGCTCTACTGCATCGCAGAGGACTTCGACTTCTTCTTCGCCATGTCCAGCAAGGTGAAGGACGGCACGTCGTGCTCCGATCTCACGCCGGACGTGTGCATCGACGGGATCTGCGAGGTACGGCTGGGCTGAAAGGTCACGCTGCTTTATCCCAACACTTCCACAGCGTCCAGGAGAACACGCCGACCTGCTCAGCGCACGGGGCGATGTTAGGAGAGCCAACATGCAGGATAAGAAGAAGAAGAAAAAATGAGATATAATAAATAATTCTAATTCAATTCTCCTCGTCCTCTGTTCCTCATTTCCTCTTTGTCCGTTCCCTTTTCCTTTATTTATTATTTATTTCCTCTTCTGTTCTTACTCTTTGTTCCTCTATTCCTCTTTCTTTTCCCTTGTTCTTCTTCCTCTTTCCTGTTTTGCTCTATGATTTTTTTGTCACTGTTCCTCTTTTTGTTCTTTTTCTACCTTCTCCATCTGTTTTCTCATTGTTTTTGTCTTTCTTTTTTCTACTTTTTCCTCTTCCATTTTTCACCACATTATTCTCCTCTGTTCCTGATCATCTGTTGTTATTCCTCTGTTCATTTTCATTTCTTCTTGCTGTTTCTCTTCGTCTGCTTTTCTTCTTCAGTTCAGTTCTTCACCTCTGCTGTTCTTCCTGTTCCTTTTCCTCTGCTGTTTTTCCTGTTTCTCTTCCTCATTTTCTCTTTTTTTCTGCTCTTTTTCCTCTGTTTATTTTCCTCTGCTTTTCTTCCTCCCTTTCCTTGTCCACTCCTATTCCTCCTTTCTTTTACTTCCTCTTTGTGTATCCTCTTCTCCTCTTCCCCTCGTCCTCTGGTCTGTTCTTCCTCTGTTCCTTTTCCTCTACTGTTTTTCCCTGTTTCTCTTCCTCATTTCCTGTTTTCTGCTATTTTTCCTCGGTTTATTTTCCTCTGCAGTTCTTCCTCCTTTGTTTTACTTCCTCTTGGTGTATCCTCTTCCCATCGTCCTTTGGTCTGTTCTTCCTTTTGAGATGAGCAGAAGATGGTTTTAACCACTTCCTTTTTTCCTGTATTTCTGTTCTTCTGCAGTCGGTGGGCTGTGATCAGGTTTTGGGCTCCAGCGCTGCTCTGGACGTCTGCGGCGTGTGTAAAGGAGACAATTCCACCTGCAGACTCTACAGCGGCCGCTACAACTTACAGCACCGAGCCAACGGTAAAGTCGCGACACCTCGCACCGCTCGGAAGGAGTAACGCTCCGATTGGTCGGAGCTGGACGAGGGGCGGGGCTTGTAGCTTCAATTACAAACCCAGCTGGAGCACACACTAGAATAAGAGTGATGTTTTCCTTCTCTCTCCAGAGTACTACCCGGTGGTGACGGTTCCTGCTGGAGCTCGTAGTGTCCGTGTTCAGGAGCTGGAGATCTCCAGCAGTTATCTGGCAGTTCGAGGCCAGAAACATGGCTCTTATTTCCTGACTTCTGACTGGACAGTGGACTGGCCCGGAAAATTCAACTTTGCCGGAACCACGTTCTTGTACCGGCGCTCGAGTAATCAGCCCGAGAGCCTGTACGCCCCCGGACCGACCAATCAGACGCTGGTGTTTGAGGTGAGTGGATCCGCTTTTTAATACCAACATTTGGAGAATTACCTACCTTAGGCCTCGTCTTCATGGCCAAACTGAACTGAAGACCTACTAGATTTACAAAGATTTTTGCTGATTTTCTTCGTACTCGTGCGCGTTTTGATAAATCCAAACAAAGTGCACACACTCGACAGCTTGTCTGCCTTTAGCCACGCCCACAGAACTCCATAAAAGGCAAAAAGCTCACACAGAGCTGAAAAACGACTAAATAACAGCAGCTCTGACAGCAGTGCATCTGCAAATCACAGGTTAATATTAATGCGCTCGTTCTAACGCGTGATCGTTTCTATAGCAACGGCTCATTCACGGGGACGTGTACGACAGATGCTCCACATAAACGGATTATAAAAAAATAGATATGGAGACGTTTTCTGTAAAGAGAAATGTGTTTTTAACATTTATGGAAGGAGTCTCCAGTGCTGTGCGGTTTCTCTGTGATTTTATTTTTGTCTTATTAAATTCTAGAGGGAGAAAAAAAAAGAGAGGGAACGACTGTTTATAGCTGCTATAAAGTAAGCGAGAATAGGAACGAACATGATTTGCAGCTATTCCAAAAAATATGTAACAAAAAATGGATAATAAAGATAACTGTAACCCTTGGCTGTGGTATAAGAAGAGCAGAACGCTTCAGGATGTGCTGTTATAGGAAATTTAAAGTAAATCCTCCAGTCTGTATAGTTTATCACTCCACCTGTCGGATTATTTTCCTGTAACAGCACAACACGCAGAGCTTTATTCCTTCCGTATGTCACTTATAACGAGCATGTTATCTTTATAGGAGAGCAGAAAGCTTCCAAAACCTGGGCACAGATTTATTAATGTGAGCGCATGGGAGCAGGAATAAAGTAAATCTTGCGCACAGTCGGCAGTGGAGTAAAACATCTGTAAGGACAGGAGGATAAACACGGACGTGGTGCTGAGGTCCTGAAATGCTTCAGTCCAGACAAAACATTCATTTTGGGTTTGAGCTTCTTGTGGTCGAGTAGAGCGGGGTCAGTCGAGTGCAACGTGGTAGACTGGCATCTCGTCCGGCGCAGACACGCGGCTCCTTCTTCTCACGACCGTGCACAGTGTAAAAGCAGTGTTCATTTCATTTCATAACATCTCACCTGTCTGAGAATCACCTCTAGAGCCCACACACACACACACACACACACACACACACACACACACACTTGTATCTTCCCACTCTGTATGTAAAACCTTGTCGCTGAATTTGATCCCGGTTCAGCTTCAGAGTGAGGCTAAGCCGCTAATCTGACGGTGCCTGCTCGGCCAGACTGAAGAGTGTTATTGTGTGTTTTGTGAGCGAGCTCGGAGGTAATCTGACAGCCGCTTCCTGTTAAACGTGAACACACTCCGAGTTGGGGGGATGCGAGTCCGAACGGGGGAGGTGTGTAGACTTAATCTCTACTTTTTTGTTCGTCTTAGCGGGGATCGTTCAGCTCTGAGAATCAGCTAGCATTTGCGTCTAATCGGTTTGTAATGCAGCTGGGAAATTTCTTTAAAGGTTATAATTTAAATTATGTGCATTATGGATGTTTTGCATCGTCTAAGCTCCCCAGCTACTGCAGTGCATTGTGGGGATTTCTGAAGTGCACTGGATATTCTTCAGATTGCCTCCAGACGTGATTATAAACCACTACAGGGATGGGATCGGATTTCCGGACAGACGGCGGTCCTGAATCACGTCTGTAGGACTTTGGATCGGTTCACACAGGATGGGCGTGTCACAAAATGATTTTTTTATGATTAAAAATAAATAAATAATCGCTGATGTTTCCTTTGAAAATCAGCGTTAAAGTTCACTTCAAACGGCCGTTACTTAAAAAGTCCCTTCAGACCCACTTTTTCATAACACTGTGCGTGTTGCTCTTACAGGAAACTAATCAACGATGGGCTGCTGTGATGATGCAGAGGTACCGTGACCACAGCGGCATTGATTATTTTCCAGCAACAGCACATCGCAAAGTGCTTTATTCCTCTTATACCACAGCAATTCGCCTATTACAATGTTTGATCTATTACATAATGAAATTTCATACTTTCATACGTTTATACCTCCATTTAATGATGTGGAACGTCACAAAACAAGTGAGTTCCTGTTGTCACTTACGTTATAGCAGCTGTAAACGGTCGTTCCCTCAGCAGCCGCTCTTCATTCTCTCTCGTGAAGTTAATCAGACAAAAAACAAAACAAAACAAAAGAGAAACCGCAAAGAAGCGTAAACTCGTCTGTCCTGAAGACTTAAAGTTACAGCTTCACCTCTGACCGCTACAAAGCGCTGACACTGGAGACTCCTTCCATAAATGGTGCATTAAATAACATTTACATTAATTGTTAAACCTTCGCTGTAGACGTCCCTGTGAATGAGCTGTTGCTATAGAAACGATAACGAATCAGAACAAGGGCATTAATATAAACGTGCGATCTGCAGCTGCACTTTCGAGCGTCCCTCCATTCGCTCTGGACAGTTTATTATTCGCGACCGCGCTGTCATTGCGTTCCCTTCAGGCTAAAGGTTGCCAGATTGTACAAGGGAAAAAAACCCCAAACATTAAGAATAGAACAAAGCCCCTGTTCTTTCCGGACTTTTCCACTCCATTTGAGCCAAAACCTCGGGCAGTCTGCCGTGACCCTGGCTCAGGTCTAGTGGACTTCCTCCTCGGTTCTGTCCCAAATCCGAGTCAGTGAGGGGTTGTGGAGGACCACCCACCTGATCCGCAGGACAGGGGACAGACGATAAAAACGGCACTGTGGCTGACTCTCACTCGGGCATCTTCCCACGTCTGAACCCGGCTGACCTCCGTGTGCAGGAACACAGCGATTTTCTAAAAGTGAAGCTGGTGTGTGTGAGAACGGGATTTTCACATGAAATCCGTACATGCTCTGTCGATGCTACACTAAACCCCTCTGGACTTAGCTACTCGCGATAACGCTGACCAAACTCTGACTCTACGCCTCACCGTAATTTGTTTCCTTTACACATAAAGGGGGCGGGGCTAATAGTGGGTTAAGCTTGCATAAAAACCTCCACCCTCACCAATCACCTAGCTAAAAGCTAACCTAGCGAATGAAAGCTAATCTGGAGGATTTCAAAGAGAACTTCGAAAGCTAATCTAATGTGGGAAAGCTAGTCTAGTGAGTCGATGCTAACTGATCAAAAGCTAACATAGTGAAAGATGAAAAAGCTAACCTAGCGAGAATGAAAATTAACCCAGTGAGTGAAAAATATTCTAAAGAAGGAAACCTAACTTAGTAAGAGAAAGGTGACCCAGGGAGCGAAAGCTAAACTAATGAGAATAAAAAAAGTTCCTAGTGAGTAAAATGTAAACTGGAGAGAGCGATTGAAAGCTATCTGAGAGTAAAAAACCTAAGTTTTAACACTAACCTAAGTGTTTTTTTTCTCTTGTAGCTAACCTTGTGAGTTAGCTAAACAAAGAGTGAGTGAAAGCTAACCTAACAAGTCAAAGCTAACCTAACAAGTCAAAGCTAAAAAAAGCTAAAACAAAAGAAAAAGCTAAACTAGCAAGAGCAAAATGTTAATATAGCAAGAATGAAAAAGTGAAGGTTTACCTGTGAGTCTTAGCTAACTAGTGAGTGCGTGAAAGCTAACCTAGCGAGTGCGTGAAAGCTAACCTAGCGACTGAAAGCTAACCTAGCGACTGAAAGCTAACCTAGCGACTGAAAGCTAACCCAGTGAGCATTGCTGCTCTGTAACTGTCCTTGAGCAGCATCAACAGGCGGAGTCTTAGACGTCTGTCAATCAAGCAGCTCATTTGAATATCAGGCCACACCCATTAGGACCTTCTGATCTATAGTGTTCAATGTTTTCACTGAATGTGTGTGTGTGTGTGTGTGTGTGTGTGTGTGTGTGTGTGTGTGTGTGTGTGTTTCTTAAAGATCCTCGTTCAGGGTAAAAACCCAGGAGTGCTGTGGGAATACACACTTCCTCTACAGGAGAAAAAACACACCTACACGTGGAGAGTGATCCGATCGGACTGCTCCGCCTCATGTGCAGGAGGTGAGTGTGTGTGTGTGTGTGTGCGTGTGTGTGTGTGTGTGTGTGTATTCCTCAAAGATCCTTGTTCAGGGTGTGTGTGGGGTGTGTGTGTGTGTCACAATGAAAGGTCACTTGTGTGCATGTACATGAGGGTTGTGGGGGTTGTGGAAAGGGTGGGTGAGTTTGGGTGTGTGTGTGTGTATATGAATGGAAAGTGAATGGTGTGTGTGTGTGTGTGAATGGAAAGTGAATGGTGTGTTGTTTGCATGTGTGTGTGTGTGTGTGAGAGAGAGAGAGTTTTGCCCAGATGGATCAAAAGCACCTTTGTGAACAGGACAAATGCAGCCCGTCCTCCTGTCCAACTTCACCACAACACACATGTTCATTAACTCAAGTGTGTGTGTGTGTGTGTGTGTGTGTGTGTTTTATATATACATTTTCCTGTAGTCAGTTAAGAGTCTTAGTAGAATTGCTGAATTTGGATCCTAGTTCCTGAAAAAAGTGTCTAAAAGTTCTCACTTTCCTGAAACAGTACTTCTGAGTCCCTGAGTTCCAGAAAATGTACATGCTCAAGTTCCTCAGGTTCTTTAGTGGAAACATGCCTACAAGTCCAAAATCTCTAAAAATGCTCCTCTGGCAGTAACAGGCCTAGGGCTCCTGAGTTCCAGAAAGTTCCATCTGAAGTTACTTAAAGAGTCCATCTGGTGGAGAAACACACAAATGTCCTGAGTTCCTTAAGGTTACTGTGGAAAACTTCCTCAAAACGAGTTCCTCAAAACGTTCCCCAGCTGTAAAGGGTGTGAAATCTTCAGGTGGAAACATTCCCAAAGTGTGTGGATGCATATTCTCTGAAACTAACTGATACTAAAAGTGGTCATTAAATATAATGGTATTTAAGTGATTTGGTGTGTGTGTGTGCGCGCGCGTGTGTGTGTGTGTCAGGTCGCGTGTCGGTGAAGGCCGTGTGTGTGCAGGATGAACAGGCTCAGGTGAACTCCTCACTGTGTGACTCTCACAGCAGACCTGCGCTGGCGTCTCAGCTCTGTAACACACAGCCGTGTCCGGCCAGGTAACACACCGCGTCTTTATTTACACACACTCTGTGTGTGTGTGTGTGTGTGTGTGTGTGTGTGTGTGTGTGTGTTCCTGTACGTGTCCCTCTGTCTATCCATCTGTCCAATCTGTCTGTGTTTGTTTTGGTCTGTCTGTCCATTCTTTCACCTGTCTGTCCGTCTGTATCTGTCCATCCGTTAGTCTGTCTATTAGCTAGTCCAGATGTTGCTACTTGAATCATTGCAAGAACC
>CM074969.1:1497912-1509239 GCA_037577455.1 Pangasius macronema | reverse complement strand
CATCATATCAGCCAGCTCTCTACCTTTCCCTGTCATAGTACCAACATTCAGAGTTCCTATTCTCAGTCCTACACTCTGACCTTTAGTCATAAATATTAAATAAATCAGTGATGACATAAATATTAAAATTAGTGATGAAAAAGTGACCGCGTCTTTCTGTGCCGTCTTCCTGCCTCAGTGCTCTGTTTCCTGCGGAGGAGGTGTGAGGAATCGAGAGCTGCGCTGTGCAGAGAGAGACTCTAATGGAGGTTTTACAGAATTCCCCATCAGGAGGTGTAGAAATCTCCGGAAACCCCACACTGACCTCCAGCAGGCCTGTAATAAAGCGCAGTGTCCTGACCTGCAGCCCCACATCCCTCCGCCCGGCGCGGGGAGAGAAAGCAGCGCCATGGCACTCGGCTGGTACTCATCACCATGGCAACAGGTACAAAACTCCATCCTGTTCTCTGTTTGCATTTATGTCACTGTACGTTTCCATCCGGCAGCTTTATAAATGTTATTGTGCATTCACATCATGTCGGAATTAAAGCAATTACAGTAATTATAAATCATTCTTTCAACATAGGATGAATTCGCCATTCAATTGGGTAAATTTTGCGAGAACACTGTTGCTAGGCAACTGAGAAACATGGACGCCAAGCAAAAAGTAGCTAGTGGCTGAGGCCAAGTTTAAATACAGGTCCACGGTGTATCCATAACTCATCTTTTGTTCTGTTTTTACAACCCTTCTAGTTGTTATTTTCCAACAGTTTAATGAGTCTGGTTCATGTCCATGTCCGTGTGTCCGTGTCCGTGTGTGTGTGTGTGTGTGTTAGTGTACAGTGACGTGTGGAGGTGGCGTGCAGACGCGCAGTGTTCAGTGTCTCCGACACGGCCGGCCCTCATCAGGGTGTTTAACACACCAAAGACCCATCAGCTCCAGAGCCTGTAACACACACTTCTGCCCTCCACCAGGACTGGCACCAGGACCTGCTATTAAAGGTACACACACCTCGTTACCATGGTTTTCCACAACCAATCACTGATCACCATTGTTCCCAAATACCAATCACTAATCACCACTGTACCCAAGAAACCAATCACTGATCACCATTGTTCCTGACAGCCAATCGCTAATGACCACTGTATCCAAAAAACCAATCACTGATCACCATTGTTCCTGACAGCCAATCGCTAATGACCACTGTGTCGAAGAAACCAATCACTGATCTCCATTGTTCCTGACAGCCAATCGCTAATGACCACTGTGTCGAAGAAACCAATCACTGATCACCATTAGTGATGGGCTGTCAGGAACAATCACCACTGTATCGAAGAAACCAATCACTGATCTTCATTGTTCCTGACAGCCAATCACAGTTTTTCTCGACTGAGTGCCAGGACTTAATCTTCAAAGACACCTGCATATATATATTTCTATACCATTACAAAATATATGCATCATATGCAAATAGGAAATGCTGACTATTCTGAACATAGCTAGCTAAGTGCTAGTGAAAAGCACGTCTTCGTCACAGGTTTCCACGAGTCGGATTTGAGATTTGAGCAGAATAATTTTTGTTATTAATAGTCGAATAAAATAAAATATTACCATGGCAACCACAGTTTTGTTCATGACTAGCACATACCAGTTTTTTTTTATTTTTTATTTTTTTATACAGGATCCACTGGGATAAACGTTTCTGGGTGTCAGATGCATATTATTCAAGGATAATCTCAAAAATGCTAGGGTAGTTACATCACTAATGTTCGTAGCTCCACCCCCTAATACAGAAGGGAAAAAAACGGGAGGCTTTAATACGCGTGTTCGGTTGGTAACATTGCTAATAAAATAAGCTTTCTGTGTTTTCGTGTCGTTCCCAGGAGAGCAGTCGTGTGTTGATTACTTCACCTGGTGTCGCCTGGTTCCCCAACACGGCGTGTGTAACCACCGCTTCTACAGCGAGCAGTGCTGCAGGTCGTGCTCAATCAAGAAGCTGTAGAACCCAAGGACTTTCCCATGAGCACCCTCTCTGACTCAAACGACCCTACGGAGACCCACAGGGCCCAGACTGGATTTGGGGGAGGAAAATAAAACGTTCAAAGAAATGGACGAAAGAAAGCGAGAGGCATGGAGGCCTGGTTCTTCCTGAAGTACTTGACGGGCAAAACACTCTGGAGGAAAAAAAAAACCCAACTCTGTGTTTTTGCTGAAACTGTAGTGAAGTTTTAAAGGGACCGAAATTGGACTTGGACGTTCACTGCAGGACGTTACTCCTGTAAATGGACATTCCTGTATTATTATTTTTTTATCGTGATCATCAGAGTCAAAGCTCAGTTATATTTTATACTGTATAAATGACTCACTTCCTGAGATGTTTATTTTTACACAAGGATGCACCGAGCTGATACTGACTGCGTTTCACATGTTTGTTCGAGCTGGTCCGTACTTTTTTTTTTTTTTTTTTTTTTTTTAAAAAGCGCTATTTAATCGCGCTTATATTAAAAATATCAAATTTGACTAAAAGGTCGGAAAAATAGAGGGCGGAGCTTCGATTAAATCATAAACTATAATTTCTTTTCATTCCTTCATCTTGGTGTAATGCCTAGCATTTTAATAGCGGTTTTAATCGAGTGCACAACATTATAGTTTAGCAATGTTAGCTAAACAACCTGAATGCTAACATTAGTAACGATTTAATTTTGCTAATTTTATTCAGGGGAATAATTTATTTCACTTGAAAGTCATCTATTTTGCTAGCGAACTTCCAGACACAGCTGGATAGGTAATAGCATTGGTAGATAATAAAATACACAATATAAAATGTTAGCCAAGCTAACCAGGTAGCTAAACATTTATCCGCCTGACCAGTTAGCCGACATTAATGCTACTTGTACTGAATCTGTAAACTAATAAAGCAGCTGTAAAACAGCTATTTTTTTTACAAGCAAGCTAGCTAGCTTTCAGTAAACAACTTAATCGAATAATGAAAATTAGCAGATGTGTTTGCTAGCAAACTAGGCAACAGTAGGCTAAGTGTTATATTGTGTAATTATAAAGGCCATGATCACTAGCATGTTAGCTAACATGAGGTAAACTGTTTTACTGAAACAAGGTCAGAAGAAAACCAGGTAACGTTAAAGTAAGATATCGTGGTGATATGACTGATTTTACATTTGCAAAATTAGCTATGAGAGAAAAACAACAAAATGGAGTTGCCGCGCGCACACACACACACACACACACACACACACACACACACACACTATACATTACTAAAGTGGAACAAGGTCAGTGTAAGCTTTGCATCGGGTTTCATCTGAATCTCGAAGCTCTGATTAGCGAGCGTAAAGCCATTGTGAGTCTAATCCTACATTCACGCTTGCTAAGTGACAAATCCCTTGTGTCGATTGTAGCTAATGCTACTGTCATCACTCGTAGGCGTGGCCTTTTCCAGTGCTGATGAGAAACAGTAGTAGCTACATATAGCTTCTTTAAAGCTAACTTTAAAAATTAAACAGCGCACTAATCAGTTATGTGATTTACATGTCACTTGCTCCAGCGTCGTTCTCGGAAAAGATTAGCGAAGCAAAGCTAACTCAACTAGCTACATAGACTACAGAGACGTCAACGCTACTTCTCGGCTTCTTCCTTCCAAGCTTCATCTTCCTTCGTAATGTCTCTATACACATTTAACGAGAAGTGGTGTATGACAGGATAAGGTGAAACCGCGGTTATAAGTTCTTCGTCCATTTTTGTTCATCAGAACAGTAAACGGGAGCTAATTACAGGAAGGAGCTAAAGTTGTGAGCAGGGAACTGAAGAAATGTCGAACCACACGTGCCATAGGCTTGGTCTGAGCAATTATTCCAGGCAGATATCACTGGGATTTGTCACTTTACAGCATTTGCATGGAATCGAATCTCAGTTTAAAACCTTTGAGCAGGTTAAAACCTTTGGCTTTGCTGCTCGCTAGCGTGAACGCAGAGTTACAGCTCGCTAGCGTGAACGCAGAGCTACAGCTCGCTAGCGTGAACGCAGAGCTACAGCTCGCTAGCGTGAACGCAGAGCTACAGCTCTCTGATCAGTTCATTTCTAAATGTTATAGTTTAAAGATTCCTGACGGTCGCCGTTTTAAATTATTCCGCACATCGTGTGACTGTGCACATCCACCTAACTCTTCCACCAAATCTTACATGTCCGCAGTGCCCCCCGTCAGCCATGTTGGAATTACAGCAATTACAGGAGTTTATAATTTTTCCTAGAAAAAAAAAAAGTAAACCAGATTGTCTCAATGGGAAAAATACAGATGCAGTTATGACCATTTGTTATTTCAGAAATCTAAATGATGAAGTAATAATAATCACCAAAATAATTCCGATTTGAAATGTGAATTTTAGAAAATTATGGATGCTAATGTAATGGTTTTGAGTGTTAGCTGCATCACCTCTGGGACGTGCTGTATGTCAGAAAACACCATCATCATCATCATCATCATCATCATCATCATCCGGTTATTTTCAACTCAATCCAGCTGGTTTATTTTTCAACGTTTTTGTGTTTTGGTGCTGTTTTCCATTAGAGTGTACTGTATTATATTATATATTTATATATATTTGTATATATTCATGTTCACATATTGATCAGTGGTGCAATCTCAACTCCATCATAAAATGCACAGTCTTTAAACGCTTTGTCTCGTGAGTGTTTTTCACCAATTTTCCCAAAATCACAATCAAGGAAAATATTCCTCACCTTAAAACAAACACCCGAATGGTCCTCCTTCAAATCTCCATCTTCATGACGATTTAAACAACAACAACAACAAAAAGTAAATCCAGAAATTCTCCAGAAGTCAGTAGACAAAGATCTACACCGTGACCTCAGGAAAGAGAAAGACACAGCGTGCTGTAACAGGAAGCACATCCGTTTGATTACAGACCTGGAATTCTGTGGAGATCGACCTCTAGTGGACAGGAGGAGCATTGCAGTGAGCTTCAATCGCTGTATAGAGTGTGTAGATTAGATTAGATTAGATCAACATCATACGTTGTGAAGGTTACAGAATGTTCGACGCTTAAATATACAGGAATCTAAAATTAAAAATTTGTAACCTCTTGGCAGAGGCAACCAGATCAGTCATGGAAAATCCTCTGTTAGTCCTCCAGCATCAGTAAGAGTGTATCAGTGTCAGAGTAAAGCATCTCGACTTTGTTACTATGCGGCGCTCGGCCGTAAAAAAACCCGAGGAGACATTTTTCATTTCTCTCCAGCGTTATATTACAGAAAGGATACGAGCATGACTGTGGTGACATTTATAACTGTATATAACTCTAGCTTCCTCTCGCGGCATTTATAAAACACACACACACACACACACACACACACACACACCGTATGATGCATTTATCTCACTCTGTCACTCAGCCCCGTCCATGATGTCATTTTGAGTCTCCAAATCTAATCATCCTAACACACTGTATAATATAATACATATATATATAAAATCCCCACAGCTGGGTTATTCTCCCTCTCTCTCTCTCTCTCTCTCTCTCTCTCTCTCGCTCTCTCTGTGTGTGTGTGTGTGTGAGATGTCTCACACAGGGCACTTTATCCTGGGTGGGATTAAAGCGTCACTGAGAGTTTGGACAGCGCCGTGGCTCGGCCTCAGCCTCATTTGTAGCTGTCAGCCTGCATTGGCCTTTTCACGCTAATGTAAAGACGACGGCCTCCTGGGACCGAGAGAAAGAAAGAGAAAGAAAAGTGAGGTGGAGGGGTTGGAAGAGGGAGATATCTACGCTACGGTCAGCTCCGGAATTATTGGCACCCTCTGTTAAGATGCGTTATGGAAAATATCCTATAGTCTATTACAGAATCTCTCCAGAACTTCCAGGCTTCTAGCTTCTCTGTCGAGTCGTCTCTCATCTTCACGTCACCTCGCAGGGTTTCAGTGGGGTTCAGACCAAGTCAACAGCTTGACTCTGTAGTCAGTGGACATTTCTGGACAGTTCTTTGTCTGGCTACACCCTGCTTGTAACCTCTTGGCAGAGGCAGCCAGATTGATGTTGTGATGTCATTGTTCTCAGAGCCTTTGGAGGAAAAACAGCTCGAAATCATCACAGATCCTCCATCACACTTAACAGACATTACTTTTTAAACGTCTTTCTTTTTACACCAAATCCAAACATGCTTTGGTCCAGGTCAATGTTCCAGGAGCTTGGTTAGAGCTTACGTGTGTGTGTGTGTGTGTGTGTGTGTGTGTGTGTGTGTGTGTGTGTGTGTGTGTGTGTGTGTGTTAGGAACATCTTCATGTTAGAATAATGGATATATTCAGGTTAATTTTGATTTCAGACACCCGAAAAAAAATAATCTCAGTTTTAATGAGAAAACATCCACACGATAATATCTCTTTCTCTCTCTGTATCTCTTTCTGTCTATTTTTCTCTCTCTTTCTGTCTTTTCCTTTCATTCTTCCTCTCTGTCTCTCCCTGTCTCTCTTTGTCTTTCTGTCTTTGTCTCTTTGTCTGACTCTTTCTGTATTTCTCTGTGTCTCTCCCTGTATCTCCGTCTCTCTATTTCTCTCTGTCTATCCATGTCTCTATTTCTGTCTCTCTGTCTTTCTTTGTCTCTCTCTCTCTCCTTTTGTGTCTCTCTGTTCCTCTTTCACCTTCTGCCTTTCTGTCTGCCTGTCTGTGTCTCTCTCTCTCTGCTGTTTGTTGATTAAAATACTATTTACTGTTGTATTTCTCCTCAGACGCCGTGTTATGAATATTATTGATTTGTGTGTTTGTTCTCATCAGTCTTCCTTTAAGGGAGCTGTCCTGATCCTTTCCCCCTTGAAATGTAGGGATCGATTATCGTTTCTGCAGAGACACACCGCCTCCTCTCACTGACCTTGAGACCGACTCTCTCTCTCTCTCTCTCTCTCTCTCTCTCTCTCTCTCTCTCTCTCTCTCTCCTAGTCAACACTGAAGCCCTATCTCAAAAGGTGCACTCGTGTCCTATTTCTCATTTTAGGCTACAAAACGTCGCTCCCTCTGTGCGCCTTCCAGCAAATCCCACACTGGAGCAGCGATCTCACCACAAGGACAAATCCAACAGATATTTAAATAAATTTAACATCTTTCACTGTTAATGTAACTCATCAAGCAGCTTTAGAGGAGCAGCTTATATCAAAGGTACATCATTAAAAAATTTTCAATGTGAAAAAAAATGCTCTGTTACTCCACTAGAGGGCAAAATAGAGCAATCAAGTCATGACAAAAACACAAAATACAAAAACTGAGCCACTAAAATGTGCTAATGGTGTAATTCTTCACTCCCAAGCTTAAGCTTAGTTTATCAGACTGTAAAAACTCTCTCTCTCTCTCTCTCTCTCTCTCTCTCTCTCTCTCTCTCTCTCTCTATTTTCCTTTTGGTGTCTTGTTTTTTCCTTCTGTATCTGTCTCTCTCTGTGTATCTCGTTCTCTCTCTCTTACACGTTCTTACTATGTCTCTTGACCTCTCTCATCTCTGTTTCTTTCCTAAATCCCTCTCTCTCTCTCTCTCTCTCTCTCTCTCTCTCTGTCTCTCTCCTTTTCCAGTCTCTCTTTAGTGTCCTAATTTTTCCTCCAAGGCCGTAGCGATGTGTTCCACGACTCTTAAATTGTCGTAATCCGTCGCCTTAAAGACCGCTGGCTTTCTGCAGACCTTCCTTTTGACACGTTTCAATTATTAACGCTTCCACTCCGTCTCCATTGCCATGCCTCGCATCCCTCCAGGGCTTGTAACACACACACACACACACACACACACACACACACACACACACACACATTGTTTCCCTGTCCCCTCCCAGGAGAGCTGTTGCTTTGGAGGCCATCGATTTGTTTTACATGCTAATACACACGGCAGGAGGGAGTGTAAAGGAGGGGGTCACCTCCAGCTCAGAGCTCGGAGATTTGCAGAAGACAAATTGACCTTTTTTTCAGTGTGAAAATACACAAAGAAATAAATTGTGAAGCTAATAAAGTGTTAGAGCAGAAATGACATTTCTGAAGTGAGAAATAGAGCTGTGTAGTTCTTCCCGTGGCCACCAGAGGGCGGTGTGTGTCTGCATTTCATCAGTGCCGTCAGATCCTCCTGCATTTCATGTACAGCCAGCTTTAAAGTGCTTACGTGTTACTTATAGACCAAAAACAGGTCTGTTTGTGATTCCACAGAACAGAAGAAATATTTGAGGCCATATATGAAACGAGAGTCTCTCAGTGGGCGTGAATTAAAGGCTGTAGATGCTAATGTGGGCATGTCTTTAAGTCCATACGCAGGCTAGTAAGCTAACCTGACATGCTTTCTGAGAGCTAGTCCTACACCATGTGATATCAGTGATCTTTTCAGATTATTAATTCATCACACTTCCCAATAAAATGACACTTGATAAGGTGTTCCCCGTGTCATCGTGCGCGATGAAGATCCTCTAACGATAGACCTGCGATTAAAGAACATTACTTCTTACATTACGTTCTCTTTCTTATGTCAGCGTGATCCAGAAATCAGTAGAAATCTGCAGAAAAAAATTGCAAACTGTGAAAGTGAAAAACGTTTCTCCATGCCCGCTTACTTCCTGTAAGTTTGCTGTCCTCTATTGGTGGATTTTAGACGGGCGTCATAGTGACACTCGCGCTCACGCTCATGGAAAGCGTATGATGGTAAACTGGGCGTGAATGTACCAGAATAATAATAATTTACATTACATAGTCTCCCAATCCTGTTTTATTTCTGATATATGACACATTTTACATATAGTCCAGCTCTAAAACACTATATAACCTCAGGCAGGGATTTAAAACAGGATAAACACTAGAATATGCAGAACTGAAGGAGCAGGACTGAGAAAGAAAGAAAAAAAAAAAGAAACCCTCCTCCCTGTCAGACAGTCATTATACAGCACTTGACAAAACGTCCCTTGGTTTTATGAATTCATTAGTCGTCCCTAATGCAGCACAGGTGAGTCTCGGCTTCTGATGCAAATCAAAAACTAAAAGCTCGGTTAGCTTCTCCTTCACACAGAGGGCAGAGCTGAATTGTGAAATAATCAGGGGAAAGCGTTCACGCAACACAAAGTGATCCGCCAAGGTCAGGACTGTGACTGAGTCGCAAAACAAAGCCGCCAAGCCTCGGGTGCTTTCTGCCATCGTCTTGAAGCAAACAGTGCAGCTGGGCTTAAAGAACACAGTTCAGATGAAAAATAAAAATGATTCAGATTCAGTTTTTAGATTCGCATCGGAGTCATCAGGCTACATGCTAGTCTTTAAACATCCGGGCTACGTGTCGTAATCATCACGCATCCTGTTATCATCTAAATCACTCCAGCATCCTGTCCCAGCTTCATATAGGCCACGCCCCCTTCAGGAGACGTGAGGGGGAATCCTGCAGTTTCTAGAAATTACGTTTGGTCCATAATGTCGAACGATAATAACAAATCCTGATCTTGCAACGCTATTGGTCATCGCTCGCCTCGTCTCCTTCCAGCTTCTGCCCATAGAAGCAACGTGAAACAGAAAGCTCGATGAGAAGAAGTCAGGTGGAGCAGATCACAGGGAAAAATGGACGCTTTTGGATTCAAACAAATGAAAAAGCATTAATGTTCTACTCGAACTGTGAGATTTTTTGGTAATGTTCTAGCTAGTTCTAGCTGGCTATGCTAATCTTAGCTTGCTAGCAATAGTTAGCTGCTTTGATAGGAACTTATCTTAAAAACCCAACAACTTTAGACGCACTTACGTCATTATGGTTCAAATCTTCTGCCTCATCTTCACTTAACTTTACTCCACGCCTCTTCAGTTCATGGTCATGGATGTGAGCGCGAGAGACGACTGTGATTGGCTCGATTGTAATAAATGCGTAATGATAAATGCGTAAATCATCGTGCTCGGCGTGATGCCACGTTTACTGAGAAAAAAGCTTTTTGGTTTCGTTGTTTTTTTTGGACCAGATTCTTTACTTTCATAAGAGTTGGAGCACTTTTGCATCATGGTACACCTGCTGTTGGTACAGTGGACACTTATGTGTCTAAATTTGGCCAGGAATCATCTCTCTCTCTCTCTCTCTCTCTCTCTCTCTCTCTCTCTCTCTATCTATCTATATGTATATCTAACACACACTCACACGCACTACAGTCCATGTTGTAGTATTTAATAACAATATCACACCAATTACTCCATAATTTCATGCTATAAAGAATATTTGTTGCAGTGAAGCGCTGCTTTGTTTCCTGTCTTTGACACCCTTCACGTTTTAGTGTCAAACTAAACCCTGTGACAGAGACGGAGACGCTCCTAACGCGAGCTATTTTTACCCGTCTGCCTCTAAAACCCCTCACACACACCATCTGAGTGACAGGCAGCCATAACTCAAACCGTTATGGGCTGCCATTCTGAGAGACGACGGGTGTGTGTGAGCTAGCTGCCTGGATCTGAGCTGTCACGCTCATCAGCGCCAGCAGCCGAGTGCACTTAAGTCATTGTGTGTTTTTGTATTTCTTATTTATTTATTTATTTATATATATATATTTATTTATTTCTCCTCCCTCCTTGACTGTGGATGCCTCCAGTAAAGCAAGCATGAGACGTGAAACAAGCTGTCAGTGAAAGTTGAACCCCTTGTGTGGTGCTGTAAAAAATATATAAATTATTAGGAAAAGAAGAAGAAAAACAAAGCCGGCACGTGCCTCTAATAACCGTGGAATAAATAAATCATATTTACAAATGGTTCCTCTTATTACGGCGAGACCGACAGCTGGGTGCCACGAGCGCTTCCTCCTCTTCTCTCTCTGAATAAAACCCCACCGTGCGCCTGTCAGAGGCGCTAACAATTGCGATAGATATCTCCGCAAATGAAGCCGATCAATCACCTCTCGCCAAACGAGGAATAAACAATCATTAACGTTCTCCGAAAGCCAATAACGCCTGGCTCACCCAGGGAGGCTCGCTTTTCCTCCACGAAGGTGTGTGTTGGCGGCTTTTCGGCTCCTCGCTGCGAGAAGTTTCGCTCTCTTCACGCCTGCCTTCCCTCGGAGTCCGGCGTCGGCCCGCTCCCCTGCTGGCCATCGCTTCAATTAGAGCCGAATTAAAGAGCCATTTTCCCTCCGATGGGTTCTGGAGGGGATGCCGAGGCTTAATTACTCCACCGCCGGTGCCTGCTGTCGGGGAAGCGATTAGCAAACAAGGCCCCTGGAAAAATAAATAAAAAAGAAGTGCGAGGAGACGTGTTGGGGGAGAAGAGAGCGAGAAGCAGTGATTAGTTCCAGGAGAAAGAGTTTGGAAACGTCGATAGCTTCACAAAGCTTCACAGCGACTCCACGATGCTC
>CM074969.1:1431383-1444357 GCA_037577455.1 Pangasius macronema | reverse complement strand
CTTTCTTTACTGACACACAAACATTTTACTGTAACGCTTCATTCTGTGCTGAAAACTAATGTCTGGAATCTGAAATGGTTTTTGTACTGAATCAATAATGTAGAAGTCAGAAAATAAACATCTATGAGAAAGTTTGTACTGAAAAAATAGGGTGCCTAAAACACTACTGTCAGTACTGTATGTGTGTATATTATATATATCATGCTGTAATTATAGTCTTAAATAGGAGCGCGTTTGTTAGCGATTCTTCATCCACGTTGATATTTAACAGTTTGAGGAATTTTCACGACGTGTTCTGGGGATTTCACTGGAATGTCGGATGTGTAGAAACGAATCTACACACATTAGTGACTCAAAAAAATGTTCAAAGAATTATCACAGGTATTTTAACAAAGAAAAAAAATTAGGGCGTTGAGCATGATCAATCCGAAAAGACGTCCCAGAATATCAATCACAGGTCAGAGACGTCTTGACTACAAAGTGCATACGTCTCGACTGATCATCCGAGGAATCAAAGATCTGCTGTTCCTGCGGTGAGATGTCCAGCGCTCATCTTCAAATATACATTTAGCGTCTGATGCAACGTGTTGCAAGACGACACGAAGCCAAGGATTCATTTGGTTAGATGAAAAAGAACAAAAAAAAAAAAAACAGAAAATAAATGCAGTTAGGGGTCCACAGCAATTAGCGGCTAATCTACGCAATTAGCATCATTATCATCATTGGAAAGGAAAGTGTTGGTAAGAAAGCAAGTGCACATTAAACTGATATTACGCTCAGCTCCTTATTAAAATCAAAAGGGAGCAATTATGTCACGTTGCGATGAATCACTGCTAAGATGTCTCTCAAAGCCTCCCAAACATCAAATACGAGATGCTTTCTTATTCCCGGCTCAGGTTTTTTCTTCTCAAAATAGTCCCGTCACGCTCCAGATCCGTGTGACAAAGCCAGCGCCGGTCCCGTCGCGCCGAGAAAACACGGGGCTGAAGATCAGCTTCCAGCGTGCTCCTATAGAACGGAGACGCTGCGCTGCTTTATTCCGCAGCTGTGGACAAGAAATAGATTTCCTCGAGGTCGAGGCTGTGATCTTCTCATCATGAGTGCCTTTTCAAAACAAAACAAAACATCAGCGTGAAAAAAAAAAGCTCATTTTAATAATTCAAGAGTAGCCTCTTAACACAAGCTGGAGGTCAGGGGTCTTCCGTTTGTTTCCCGAACGCTGGGGGAAAATCAGCGTGGACTCAGGAATGCAAATTGGGAAGAAATCACACTGGTGCGCGGAGAGTTATGAAAAGGTTAAAGCAGCGCTGAGCGTGTCGTCTTAAGCCATTAAAATAAAATATGCCGAACAGGAAATTGTTTTGTGTTTTTACTGCCTCGTAGAAATGTCAGAGGAACGCTCATTACGCATTAAGCAACGAATAAATCACTCTGTGGGACGCCATTATAGGAAAATAATCAACACCGCGGTGGCGTGGCGTGATGAAGCCGGGTCACTGTTACCGGCCTTGATTACTCTTCTATAACGAAACGTTCCCTTGTGCTTTATTCCTCTTATACTGCTGCAACTTGAAAGTTTTGCGTAAGTAGGTGTTTATGTAACGTTTGTGGAAGGAGTCTCCAGTGTCAGTGCGTTGTAACAGTCGGAGGTAAAACTGTAGCGTTGTGTTTTCCAGCAGAAGTTTACGCTCCATGGTTTCTCGCTAACATCATCATCATCATCATCATCATGCTTTTCTTTATTCAAGAGAGAGAGAGAGAGAGAGAGAGAGGGAGAGAGAGAGAGAGAGAGAGAGGACGGTGAGGGAACGCCTGCTTACAACTGCTGTGACTGACATTCCGCAATGTAGCTATAAATGGATAAAAAGCATGATGTCTTTATTTAAAAAAAATAACAAACTGTAATCATAAGAACTCACTGTAGTATAAGAGGCATTTCAACAAAAACCTGGACATGCTGTTTTAGGAAAATAATCAACTCTGCTGTGGTAAGAGTGACTCCGCTTCATGTTGATTGTTTTCCTGTAACGGAATGACACACGATGTACTATTCCTTACTGAGCCGGGGGAAGTTTACGTACTGTAAAGCGTGATCATTAGCGTCAGACATGAACAGCCGGAAAACTCGCTCGCTGTAAATTCGGCAGCCATCTTGGAGACGCCCCTGGAGAGTTCTTTTTCCAGAGAGACCAAGTTCTTGTTTAGTTGAAAGAGGAGATGCGTAACTTCTTAACCGACAGCGTAATTTTAATTTTCTGAGGGGCGGGGCTTGCGCGATCCGGCCGCCGCGTCGAGCGTTAAGCGCCGCACTATCCGTACATCGCTTCTCTACTCTAATGGATCTCTAGACGCAAATATATTTCGAGCATATCTCCATCTCCATCCTCGTTCCCTCGAGTTTACAGCGGCGTTAATGGGATGCCATTTGGATTTTACGATTTATGAATCGTTGGCAAAATAGAAGGGCCGGGAACGACAGCGTGCAGGATTCCGGCATGAATGGGAATTGATGCGATGCCACCCTGTGCAATCGAGTACCAAATTCCTTTCCCATATCTCGCTAATTTATTTCTTTCCCGCCTTTTTTTTTTTTTTTTTTTGCAAAAGCTGGAGCTCCATGCAGAGCAAAAATCAATTTGCCATCTCGGATTGTCATATTCCCCCTCACCTACCCGCCTGCCTGCAATTATTGTCTCCCAGGCACTTCTTGCTGAGAAAGGCTCCCCTGAGTGGCAATCCATTTTTTATAAGCAGACAAACCCCCCCTTCCACTGACACACACACACACACACACACACACACACACACACACACACACACACACACACACACTCTCAAACTCATGTGGAGTAGAAGATTAGAGTCAGCTCCTGGTGACCCCGGCTTATGAAACACCGAACCAGCTGCCGTCTCCTCCTACAAAGAAGGGACAATGGACGGAGGTGTGTAGGGACGAGTGAGAAGATGAAGGTCCAGAAGTTCAGAACACGTTCGCCTTTTTATTTTCTGTCCGTGTGCAGGTCGTGTCGCGGCTCGTCGTGGGAATACCACGCGTGGAACGTCTCCATCGGGCGTACATCATCGTAATGACACGCGGGTTCGGTCTGACGTTTTTATTCAATTATTTACAATAAAAAATAATCACAGCAGGGCCTCGACTGCTAAACAAGTAAATAAATCACGGGTTTAATCGAATTGCGCCGCGCGATAGCGGGCCTCGTTATTAGGCTCGATACCTCGCGTTAACTCTCGCAGTGCCGCGCAATCCCAAGGAGGTTCTGAACAAATGAGAGCTGGATTTCATCAGCCTGGAGTTCATCTCTCCGGGTAAACACGCGCAGGTAGATTCTCATTTTGTCTGTGATTGACTTTTCCACGAAGACAACACGACAGAGTCGGAAGCCGTGATGATTTCCTGGCGATGTCGACTCTTTAGCCAAAGACTTACTCTGTAAAAAAACGACCTGCTAACTTTACAGATATTCCAGAAGCTGTAGGTCATTAACATCATTAACATTCATACTATAACGTGTGTTTACAGTAAGGATGTAACCGAATATAAAACACAAATCCCTCAATCGTAGTTTGCGTTTGTACATCGTGTAAGAAAGATTAACATGTTCGAATGTTCGAATATGAACAGAAGGCATGCCATGTTTTTCTTTTTTCTTCTTCGAAAGCTTGCCAGAGAGCTTCATGTTAAGTGGTGAAATGAGAACGCTGTGCACGGGCGAGGTTTTTACCTTCACGCAACTTGTTTACGGAGCTTGTGGACTGGGTTGCCAAGTTTCGGCAAAATTCCCCACTCAAAAACTCCTCTGAAAGACTTCAGTCGAGCCCAAAAAGCCGAAATCGTATCAGGGAAACACATTTTGTTCTTCTTTTTTCTCTCAGTCTTTACACTAAAGTTACTGTGACTGTATGTTAATACAGACTTTTATTTATTAAGATCTTTATGGACGTTACTGAGACAAAAACGACTCCTCTTGAGGCGAGTGTGTGATGATTTCGATGCTAATCCTTTCTGGTTAGCGACATTAGCCTCAAAGATGCAGCGCTACACTAAAGCAGCGAACTGAACGTGTCTTGTCTGAGTGGCTACGTTTGGGACACTTCTTTCTTTCTTTTTTTTCTGTTGAAGTTTCCTTTACTTGTTCTATAAGAATCTGATTAGCATGAATACAATGCTATAAGAAAATCTACAGATAACCTCCGAGAAGTTTACACCGGTTTCCGGATTTCCGCGCCGTGTTTGTCTGTCACGTTCACTCCGTCTTCACCTTTCTTCTGTTTCTTCTTTTTTTTGTCACCATTTTGAAGAACTTCCACAAACCGGCATGAACAAAACCCGCAACCTTCCCTGCACATTTCTGCATTTTATTTTTGGTTCGTCTGAACTTTTCAAAGCCTTCCTCCTCCCGCGGATCAGATGATGATCAGACGGAAAACGTCGCGCTTGCATTACGAGGATGAGACGCTATGTCAGGTGTGTTTGCGTGTACGCGAGGAGACGTATTTCCATCGAGACGTGATCTTTGTCAGCGTCTTCATTTAGATCCACTGCTGTGACTCTCACACGCTCCAAAAGCTCAGGCGTTATTTTCCTCGTCCGTGTCTGAGATTCACGGATTCATCCGGCTCTTTTGATCAGACGAAGCGAGAGAGAAGGGCATCAGGCGGTTCGCTCCGGAGCCGACGTGAGGACTCCCGCTGGGACTGATAGCGCGTGTACTTATCGTATCGTTGCACTTTCCTACCCCTCGATCGTCTGAACCTTTTTCTAGCCACTAACTTTCATTCCTGCTTATTTGAAATTCAGGATGGGAGCTTTGAATTTTATTAGAGACTGTTATTATTAAAGGTGCGTGTTTAAGCGAGAGAAAGGAAAAGTAGGACATTAAATTCATTGTGTGAGAAAATGCACGATGTGATTAAAAGACAGAAGAGAGCGGAAAGAAGCCTCATTGTGTCAACGCTTGGACATAATTACTAATCAAAATTCAGGCTTCTGTCGTCTTTTTTTTTTTTATATCCCCCTCACTCCTCCTACGCACTTCCTCCCTCCTCGTACAGATATGTCAATCTCTCGGGTTCCCCAGCGACGTCTCCCCAGATGCCTCACGAAGACGTTTAACTCCGGACGTCCACGCCGCATTAGCATAGAGCCTGTCAGCGAAAAGAGAAGAGCTGGGGAAAGTAGGCTAATCTGCAGTTAGCATACAACACCCGGGTGTTGATTAATTTTCTATAGCAGCGGCTCTGACAGTAGCGCAGGTTTATATTAATGCGCTCGTTCTAATACATCATCGTCTCTATAGCAACAGCTCGTTCACAGGGACGGATTTTTATAAAAGATGTTTTCTCTGAGGAGAAATCTTATGTTTGTGGAAGGAGTCTCCAGTGTCAGCGGTTTTGTAACCCTATCACACCACGTTCGTCCTCGCATCTTCTTCTTCTACGTCTCGTTGGAGCAGGATGGAGGTTTTACGACTTCAGCGAGTTGACGTTAGGCACGTCACGTGTGCAGATCGAGCGAAACTGCGAGGTAACGCAGACGAGCAGAAAACGAAGAGCGGATGATTTTTTTTTTTAAGTCCATATTTCTGCAGTGGAGTGATGTCTAGCTTTAACTCTCTCTCTCTCTCTCTCTCTCTCTCTCTCTCTCTCTCTCTGCAATCTCAGCTGTCCAATTTCTGTTCGCTGGGTTTTGATGGATTCCGAATTGCTCTTGAGAAGAAGACCACATGTTTTTTTTTTTCTTTTTTTTTAAGTGGTCAATTAAGTGCAGGGCTTTGACAGGATGCATCTGCAATTAACATCAATCGGTCCTGCAAAGTAGCTGTAGTGAGAGGTGGATAAATAATACACTTCTGTAGAGATGGAGTCCTCAGTTACTGAGACCAGCTTCCTCTCTCCATCTCTCTTTCTCCCACTCTCTCTCTCTCTCTCTCTCTCTCTCTCTCTATTAATATTTGAAAAGGCTCTGAGTGGATTTGACACTGGATGTGAGTTACTCCAGTATTAGTAATTCAATATATTGAAAAGAAATGCATGCACATGTCTTTGTGTTTATTGAGTATATCAATACACACAAGTACCTCTTTGGAGTATTTCTACCCGTGCACTCCGTCACCGCTCTACAACTTTCAGATTGTATTTTTTTTTTTTTCCCTCCAACCTGAGAGAAGCGATTTCCCTGTGACTCACGGCTCTATCCCTGACTGCAAACATCAAGCTGAGACTTTAATCAAAAGCCATTTCAGTAAACAAAACACTGGCTCGGCCCCGCGCACAACAGACAGGAAGCAAGTACTGGAAGGGAGGGGGAAACAAAAACACAAAACAGCACACACACACACACACACACACACACACACACACACACACACACACACACACACGGCGTGTTCTGATCTTTTTTATATCAGATGTCATACGAGTTTCTCAAATAAAGCACTGTGTGATGGATTGTCACTTCTGGTTTTTTTACATACGGGGTGTGATACCACGGTGCAAATAAATAAGTGATAAGATGTTTGCTAATTTGTGAAGCAATTACACTTTAATTTTTACCCTGCAGCAAACTGGCTGGATGTAATTTACAGTGACACACATTGAAATATAGCTGTAAAAGTAAGAAAGGGAAAATAAAAAGACAAGTTTGGGCAAGACTAAGATAAAACCAGTAAAATAGATTAGATCACATTTGACTAGTGAGAACAGGCTGGAATAGACAAGACAAGACAAGACAAGACAAGACGAGACTAAACTAGGACAAGCCAAGAAAAAAAACACACTAGGCAAGACATGATTAGATAAGACTACAAAAGAGTACAATAGTCTAGATTATACAAGATGACAAGACGATATGACAGCGATGAAGCAAGACTAGACAACAAGACAAGACGAAACTAAAGAAGACCAGACTACGCAAGAAAGGACAAAAGACCACAAGACTAGTTAAAGTGACTGGACTGGACGCTAGACGAGACGTGACAGCAAAACAACAAGACTAGAATAGACTCGACTAAACAAGGAGACAAAAAATATGGTAATGGCTCAAGACTAAACAACAAGACTAAATACGGCAAGACGACAAGACTACACAAGACACAACTAGAAGAGATCAGGTAAGACAAGATGAGGATAGATTAGATGAGATTTGACTAGACAAAAGTAGAATAGGAAATACAAGACAGGGCAAGACATGAGCACTAGAACTAAACAAGACAAGAGAAGACAAAATAAGATAACTACAACAGGAGAAGACTAAACAAGACACAACGAGACAGGAGTAGACAACTAGATAAGAAATCGAGACTAGATAAGATTTGACCAGACAAGCGTAGACTAGTATAGACCTGATGGATAAGACATGACTAACTATACTAAACAAGGCAATATTTGTCAGGACAAGACAAAATGAGATAACTGAGATAACTATACTAGATAAGACTGGACAGGATGACAAGACAACTCGAGAATAGTCAACAATACAGAAGACAAGACGAGATGAAAACACAGGCTTCATCAAGAAAAGATCAGACTACACAAGATAGAGAAGGTAAGACTAGACGAGACGAAAAGACTAGACACGATGAGACAATACAAGAATGAGAATACCAGACTATAGAAGAAATCACAGGACAAGACGAGACTAAAGAAGACTACACTAGACAAGACTGGGCAAGACAGGACAAGATAAGATGATGCAGGATAAGACAAGACGTTTAGTTGTCTCTTGTCTAGTCTTGACTTATCTAGTCTTGTCTTAGTCTGTGGTGTCTGGTACTTTCTACTTTGTTGTCTTGTCTTGTTTAGTCTATTCCTCTCTTGCCTGACCTTGTCTAGCGATGTTAAGACAAGACAAGATGCTAAGACCAGACGTGGCTAGACAAGACAAGATGACAATACAGCAAGACTAGAACAGACTGGATTATACAAGGTGACAGTGATGGGACAAGACTAGACAACAAGATTAAATAAGATGACAAGACAAGACAAGACAAGACAAGACAAGACAAAAGTCCAAATGGCCAGACTAACAGGACAAGAGTAGAGTAAACAAAAGAAGTAGAGAACGCAAGGCGAGGAAAGCCCAGAGAAGACGGAGCCAGACACGCGTCTATGACAGGACAGGAGTAGACAAGACTGGAATAGTCAAGATGACAGGATCAGACAAGATGAGAAGACTAGACATGACAAAACAACAAGGTGAGGCTAAAAAAGTAGCCAAGACAAGACTAGATTAGAAAAAATAGACAAGATGACAAACCAAGACTAGACTCGGAAAGACACAATGGGAAATTATTCATCCCTGACTGGAATTTGGAATAGAAATGTGAAACAGATGAAACAGAAATGTCGATCCACAGCGGATTGTGCGGTCTGCTTTTGACAGCTTGAATACCGGACAGAGAAAATAAGCACAACATATCTGATGAAGTTGCAAAAATGTAAAAGCGAGCGAATTGGATAAACGTTTCCGCGCGCTTATTGCGTCGTCTTGATCGATCACTGCTGTCACCCGCGACTGTTATATCGAGCCGCCTCGAGTATACAGCATTACCTTTAGAAATATGGGCTATAGGAGGGAATGGGCTGAACTGTAGGTTCTGGATATACAGATTCGATTGTATTTTATACAGCGCACGAGGTTAATTTAAAAGATAATAATGTAATTTCCATAGAATATCTGATGTGTAATATCGCAGTGCCTCGGCTTCTCGGTTCTTCACCTAAATCGCGTCATTACTGATGAAATTCCAGGCTTTTGTCTCGGTCTGGACGTGAAATAGAGATAATTTTCCTTGAAATAATTCATCAGAGAAACTTCCAGGCTGCGTCTTTGTCACATCGAGGACTCCGTCTCTGCATCAGCTGCTGCATCTCAACACCCTGAACTCATCCCGGTCTCACTGCAGGTCTCAGATAATCCGATCTTAATTTTAAATTTATTTTTTTTTCTTTCTGGGTTTGTCTTGAACTCTGATTACAAACAAACAAGCGAATACTCAAGGGAAATATATGAAGAGGTCAGCTTGATGTGCTGAATCTCTTTAGGATTATTCTCACTTTGATTATTCCAGATCTTAACACTTGGTGGAGCCATTAAGTTATCGCTTAAGCTCGGTTCGAGTGTGTGTACGAGTGTGTGAGCGTGTGCATTATTCAACAGGACCCGATGTGAGCCGGTGTGAGAGCGTTAAACAATGTTTCAAGGTGAGTGTGACGCTGATGACAGTTAAAGTGCAATAATCAGTGCATCACTCTGATGTTCAATCTCAGGCATGACAAGAAAAAAAAAAGCTGGAGCTTGTCCTTGTTTTGCTTTGCTATAAGTTGTCTAACATGCCATTGAATGTTCTGTGAAGGCTTACAAATAGTTTGGGTTCCTCATGTGTGTGTGTGTGTGTGTGTGTTAGACCAAAATAGAGTAAGCTTCAAAACAAAAGCATGTGGCAGACATTTTTTTAGCGAGGTAGTGCTAAAGAGACGAACACAGAGCGAGAGACAAAGTGTCAAAACGACGGCGCCTTTTTTAGCGCTCGGTAGCGTCGGGTTTGTCGTAGGTGTGAAATGTCGCAAAACGTCTAAACGGTCAAAGCGCTGTTTAGAACTCGTGCGTTAAAGCTGTCACCATCTCTCCTCCGCTTTAACCTCTCCATCCATCACTAGCGTGATCATTTGGACAGGAATTGTACAAGGCTCTGTTATTCAGATTAGTGTACGTCAGACACGACGAAGGTAAAGAAGAGGTAGAGAGGCAGCTTTATAGAAGATGTTCAGGGGAAAAAAATAAGTAAAACACAACACGGGCACGGCCTCACATGCACCACAGAGGAGAAAGGAACAGACAGACGAGAACCGGGAGAGAGAAAAGAGAGAAAAATCCCAGCACATGCACTGTCTGATCATTTTTATTTTTATATCAGCTATCAAAGCACTGAGTGATGGATTGCCACTTTTGTTTTCACGTGTGTGGGGTTTGTCAGAAAGACGACATGACTAAACAAGTATAGACTACACAAGACAAGATCAGACTGGACAAGAAGAGACAAGATGAGTCCAGATTAGACAGGACAAGACTTAAACTGGACTGGGGAAGACAAAAGGAGAGTACAAGGCTAGACCAAATAAAAAAAGATTAGACGAGACAAACTAGACAGGACTACACAAGATAAGACCAGGTAAGAACCGACCACAGAAAACGACCAGACTAGACAAGGTTATATCAGTCTAGACTCCACAATAAGACCAGACTAGACTCAACAAGACGACTAAACTAGGCGAGATAAGACTTCACAGGACGATGATGCAACTAAACAAGTCTAGATGGGACTGGACATGACAAGACAAAAGCCAGACTAGTCAACAATCAGACTAGAAAAGACTCAAGACAAGGCCAGGCTGGACAAAATAATATGAGGCTCTACATTGCTAAAACAAAAGACAAGATAAATAAGATTAACTTGGACTACACAAGACTAGTTTAGCAGTTCAAGACAAGATGGGTCTGGAAAAGACTAAACTAGGCAAGGTGATCAGACAGGACTATTTTCTTCAAACCTTTGAAATGTGAGACTGTGAGCATCTCATCTCAGCTTTACCTCCACCCAACGCCAGTGAGATCAGTTGGGTGGGAAACATGAGGAAGAACATGGATAACACAGACCTTTATGGAGCAATAAAATGGAAACGTGAGGGCAATAAAACTTGAGAATGACAAAAATAAGCTGTAGAAGTCGTCACTGGGATCTGCGCGTCAGTGGAAGTGTTCATAGGAGGCACATCCGCCATGCTGAGCACGGCTCATGATCCTCTTCAGTTCTGCAGGAAATTACAATACTTCATTACCCAGCAGGCAATTAGAAGAGGGAAAAGCAGCTTTGAAATGTCTCACCTACACACGGCTTTCTGCTCACGTCTGACAACAAAGGATTAAGCTCAGCTTCATGAATCCAGCATGATAAATCCATAATGTGTTTGAAAACCAGCTTCCTTCTGCAGCTTCGAGAAATGAGACAGAATGTGGAACAAACAAAAAAAAAAAAAAAGCTATGTTATTTTTTTTCCTGGGGAAAAATGCAACGACAAATGAGTCCGATTATTAACAACAACAACCCGGAATGCCACCGTGATTAGATCGTAGACACGGTGGCCAGATCTCCGCTACGTCTCTCTGTATGATTATCGTTACTCAGACTGACCGTGCGAGATGTACTCCATTTTAACAGACATGTATCGAACACCTGCGAATTTAACGGCGCGAACAGGAAGGTGAAAGTGTGAAAACGTGTTCGCGTTTAGCGCCACTATTTTTAGCTTCTCTGCCGAAACGCCTAATTGAGTTTTTGGCAGAATAACAGGTGTTCCTAATTGACAAATACATAATGAGCTGTAAGAAGGTCAGACGTAGATTAACGATCAGCGTTTTGATTTTAAATGCCCTCACACTGTTATATTTAGCCACGAGACTATCAGATCAACCTGCAGGGGAAAAAGAGTGTACGAGAAAAGAAAAAATATTGGAATCATCACTCTGAAGTGGTTGCAATCCAACAATCTGGGATTTACTACATTTAAAGAGTTCATCATTACACCTGGGAAAAAGAGCACATTTCCTCTTAAAGAAAGAGCACAATTATGACCGAACAAAACTTTCAGCTTATAGAGTGAATAAGTGTGAATATCTAGTAACTGATAAACTGATATCAAACAGGACGTGTGTTGGGAAAATCCATCTGGATGATCTTGATGCCAAACCGGACCGATCGTCCAAATATAATTAACAAAATATCATCACATGATACGATTTACTATGAAACTGTATTAAAACCGTGCATTCTGCCCATCATCAGGCTCGTGTAATGATCCCGTATTATTACGCATAATGTCAGAAATACAGAAGATCTTTGAGAACGAATAAACCAACTGGCTGAAGCACATCATCACCCTGAGCGCAGTTAGCTATCTGCATTGCCAATCCTTTAGCTCAGGGGTGCTAATGCAAAAAAAAGAAAAAAAAGAGAAAAAAAAAGGCCTAAGTGTTGCTATGCTTTCTTACTGGAACTCAATTGGTGTACTTTATAGGTCTGATAATAGAAAACACTGTGTTGGCTAAAAAAAAAAAAAAAAAAAGCGTAACAATAGCGAAAAGGATGATACTCAGCCCTCGGTTTCTTCTCAGATCTCAGACTAAAAACATTTTACGTCTTCGCGTGTTGACTCTGGCAGACGCACCGTATCTTCTGCTCCTGAATCGATTCATGAGGTCAATATTTAGCCTCAAACGTTTCTCCGTCTCTTTCTGTCCTTTATAACGATATATTTATATATTTCTGGTGACTGCGTGACTTACACAACGCTCATCGATTATGAAGAGTTATACTTATAGCTGTGTGGATATAGATTTATAGCTCTGAGCGCAACTCGGAGAAACTTTACACGATCGTTGAGTAAATCTCCGATTTAGCACAAAGTTGGCTTTGCACTTCTGCCAGTTATTGCATTAAATATTCAATACAGAGCAAAAGAAAAACAAAACAAAACAAAACAAAAAAACAACCACCAATCGATCAAAGAAGTGTTTGGTGTCCAAGAATTGGGTCCGAAGAAAGAAAGAATTGCAGCTGAAAGTTTTACTTTGAACCTAAATGCGTAAAAACAGATTATACAAAATTGCTGATTTAACAATTCATTTAAAAAAAAAAAAAACTAACAACATTTGTCCTTATTTCCCAAACTGGATCCAAACAAATTTATTCGTAAATTGTTCGTAGGAGCATTTGCACAAGAAACGTGGTTTTCATGAAAAGCCAGCTAGCTGAGAAATTCACACAGTAAGAAAAGTTGATTGATCGGCTTCAGATTGTATAATTGTTGAAACGTTACTGTGAATTTATACTCCGGTTACGCTCAAGTTGGGAGAAGGCGATTCCGAAACAAATCCATACATTTAGATGAATGAGACT
>CM074969.1:1411098-1422154 GCA_037577455.1 Pangasius macronema | reverse complement strand
TCTTGCTCTGTACAAACATACTGTGAACATAAAATTCTTTTGTAAAGATTGACCTAATACCTACACTTAAGGAATTCCAGGGAAGAGAAGCAGAAAACCCTCTCTTGTCAGATTTTGCCCTGTTTTGAGCAGCACTGAGCATGATGCTGAAGTGGAAACTGGCTTAAAGGCATTAGCAGTAGTAGCAGGTGCTTTAACTCTGATGCTCCAGTGGGGTGTGACATCCTGACCTTCGTTTTAGACTCCATGACCTCAATATCGCTCCCCCATCACCAGTTCACCATCCAGCTCTAGTTACATTATTGAACACCATCGCTAGCTTGGCAGATTTCTCTCTCACGGTCTCTTGATCTGTCTCTCTCTATCTGGCTGTCTCTCATCTGGTTACATTATTGAACACCACTGCTAGTTCTTTACTGTATCTGTCTTTCTCTCTCTCATTTTCTCTGTCTGTCTGTCTGCCTCTCTATCTCTCATCTAATTACTTTATTGAACACCACTGCTGGCTCTGTACCTCTTTCTCTCCCAGTTCTGTCTCTCTATCCCAGTCTCTCTCTCCCTCTCTTTCTTTCTTTCTTTCTCCAGCTCTCTTTCTCTCTATCGAGTTACATTATTGAACATCAGTGCTAGTTCGGCACAGTCATTAAAAGGGTTATATTTCAGGGTTGAGGATCCTGTAGAACCTGTAGAACCTTTTCTTAAGAGCCACAGACACAAGGATTCCTGGAGGTTATTTTGGAGAGTTATGGGTTCTTCGCTTTCTGAAAAGGTTCTACCTGTTACCCATTATGAAAGGAAAACCATGTTTTAGCGCTTTACATAGAATCACTAAAGGTTCCCCCGGAGGAACCAGCTGAGGAACCCTCTCCACGTTTACCACATCTATCTCATTCTGTCTCTCTGTTCACCTCTCTTTCTCTATTAGAATTGTTAGAAATTAGAATTAGTTTATAGTCTATTTCCATTTCTTCTTCTGTTTCTCTGTCTTTCTTTTTCTGTCTCTTTCTCTGTCTGTCTCTTTTTTTCCTCATCTGTCCATCTCTTTCTCTTTCTTCTGTCTCTCTCCTTATCTTTCTTCTCCCTCTCTCTCTGTTTGTCTTTCTCTTCCCTTCTTCTTTGACTTTCTCTTTATGTCTTACTTCTTCTTTCTATCTCTCTGCATCTTTGTCTGTATGTCTCTGTATTCCTGTTCTCTCTCTGTCACTTGATCTCTCTGTCTCTTTCCCTCTTTTCTTTTGTCTTTGTCTTTCTTGTTCTCTCTCTCTCTCTCTCTCTCTCTCTCTCTCTCTCAGCATTGTACAGTAGTAACGTGAACAAACTTCACCTGTACATCAGTATGCAGTTTCCTAATACACACATGACCCTTGACCTTTGCCTTATGTGACCATTCTTTCATATACATAAATACATGATTAACTAATAAATAAACAAATAAACACAGCACAATATTCTGTCATACGAAACACCGAACTGCATCGGAAATCACATTAAAATGCAATAGAAGTGAAATTGCTTTGGGACACAAAAGACACATTTCACGTGTTCAATTATTCAGTTTAATTTTTTATGGACCGAAGAGAACGCACATCCGTTATTGCATATGTTCTTAAGAAAAAAAAAAAAAAGTGAGACCCAATCGATGTAGTTCATTAAATATTCGTAAACATCAAAGACAAAATCCTTTAAAAAAAAAAAAAACTACCTTTGTTCTCTCCACTTTGATTCTTTGCAAATGGGAATTAATCAGAACAATAAAAGTGATATGAAATAATAATGAAATAATAATGAAGAAAGTTTTCAAACAGGGAAAAAAAAGAGAGAGAGAGAGAGAGAGACAGAGAGAGAGAGAGAGAGAGAGAGAGAGAGAGAATTCACATCATACGGAGAGCTGAAGCAACGGACACGGGGAAGTTTTAATCATTTGCTGTGTAAGAAAAAACATGCATTAGCTTTTATGCTAATATACGTCAGATCTGTCCTAAATTAAGAACAGTGAGTCGGTGTGTGGAAGTGTTTCCCTGTATGTAAAGAGATAATAATAATAATAATAATAATAATAATAATAGCAGTAGTAGTAGCTCACTGTTTAAGATTCTGTCCTCATTCTTTTTAAAACCCTGACATTGCTATTAGCAAATTGAACACCACTGTAGTTAAATCGTACACAGATAGAATTGTGTTTTTGAAAATCTAAAATATCTCTGCCCACATGAAAACACAGAAAGTGATTTGGAGCCGCTCACATGAGTGCACCGGGTAATTAGGTAGTGATGGTATTTCATGCTCTCTGTAGCCGTGATATATATCTGCGCTGTAATGTGCGGTCTTGAGGAATGAAACGCAGCTAAGAATATTATTGTGTTTTGGCGCACATGACAATAAAGCGGCTCGAGAATAGCATTAAGAGCTGCATATTGAACGAATGGGAGAAATGTACATGTGTTGCCTGATGACGAGATGAAACTACTGATTAATGTTACACTTGGGTCTCATGCGAAATCTCAGTTCACGGTGTGGTTAGTAGCACCGGAGACATAATTTCATATAAGGAATTACAGACCAGTCTATGAAACAAGCTAGTTCCTGTTCTCACTTATGCTATAGCAGCTATAAATAGTCATTCCCCTCAGCAGCCTCTCTATTTAATAAAAAAAAAACCCTGGAAAGTGTAAACTCCTCTGTCCAGAATATGCCGGAAAGCTTGACGTTACAGATTTAACTCTTACTGTTACAAAGTGCTGACACTGGAGACTCCTTCCTTTCCAATTCATCAACACCTGGGAGTTTATACCTGGCGGTTTTTCTGTAACATGACAAGCTGCATTTTTTTTTTTTTGGCCTTAACTTTAAGAGAGAGAAGAAAGAAAGGCTGGTGAGGGAATGACTGTTTATAGCTGCTATAACATAAGTGAGAACAGGAACTAACTTGCTTCATAGACTGGTCTGTAATTTCTAGATAATGTGTTTGTAATTTAATTTCGCTTTGCCGGAATCACTGTTTATACCATGTTTTGTAATTTGTATCACAATCCATGGAGAGTGAAGCGTAAAATCCTGTGGGTTCATCTGTATATGACCAAAAAAATGACAGACTATACTGAGTAGATCTTTAGCTACTTGCAAAACTGAGACGGGTTTTATATGAGTCCGTGTACCGTGAAGCTCAGTATTGTTTAAAATACTACTGTAGCTTCTGTCTGTGGATGGAGAGAGTGAGAGACAGAGAGAGAGAGAGAGAGACAGAGAGAGAGAGAGAGAGAGAGAGAGAGAGAGAGAGGCACTCATGCAGTAGCTCATACTCTCACTGTCTCCTCATGTGGACAGCCACTTGGCTCATTGCTAAATTCCATTTTTAATCAGGCATAGAAGAGGACAGAGGGCTTGGGGGGCCTCAGGACAGTGACAAAATCAATTGGCTAGAACTGACATCTGCCAGGATCTGCCTCGGGAGCCTTTTGAGGTTGCCTAAATGAAATCAGGGCCCCTAATTGTGGGCTGATTTATTCACTTGTCCAAGGGCATGGCGATGGGACCTCGCTAGCCCTCGGCCTTCAATCACTGGTCATACATAAAGCATTTATATTACATCTGTCTCTCTATCTATCTCTCGTTTCCTCTTTCTGCACCAGTGGTGAGAAAATCCTCCATTTTCATTCATTTTGTTTTGTTGTTGTTGTCACCAAGGATGAAATGAAATAGAGGCTAAACGAACTGTCACTTGGCTCGAGTAAGATAAATATATCGACGCCCCGCAGTAGACTGGGACGCATCTGGGTTTTCTGCGCTATCCAAATGAAAATAAAGACATCCACCCCGCCCTTCCTGCCACCTCTCCTACTATCTCTCCCTGACACGGATACGGACACGGAGCAGGAATTACCATCCGATCAGCATGCTTTCCTGTCTCTGATCCTCCATGAGGAGCCAACGGTTCGTCACCCTGATATTTCAGCCAGGGGAATTACACAGGTGGTGGCCTGGGGAAACTTTAACCTGCCGAACCCCTGAATAAAACATTAAACAATACCTGCTAAAGTGGAGCCCAGCCGGAGCAGCATTAAACATACACAATACCTGAGGAGCAGCCAGTGAGCCATTAAACATTGATGCACCTCTTGGGTCACATGAGGAAACGCATCTGAGCCAAGTGTTCCTCTACAAAGAGAATCAGGGGGATAAAAAAAAATACAGGAAGAAATATATCTCATCAAAACTGAGCTGAGGATCTGGAAGAGTCACAGGGCTGGGAGAAAAAAAACGATGAGAAAAGACTAGCTTCTTTAGTAACTCTAAAAATGGAGTTCAATGGAGATCAAGCAGGTTATGAACTGAGAGAGAGAGAGAGAGAGAGAGAGAGAGAGAGAGAGAGAGAAGAAGGTGGTGTTGTTCCTCAGTACCATGAGAAGAACCTTCCCGAAAATGTCGAAGAACTTCTAACAATGAAACGGTCACAAGAATGGAGAGTGCTCCTGCAGAAGTTTGGACTGGAATTTAACCGCTAGCTAACCGCTAGATAAGGTTACCTGGGATGTTACTGCTAGCTAGTTGGCAAGCTAACTTAGCTACATGTGTCCTGGCTCATGAAGTTGCACGGTGCTAGCACTAAAGATAAGCATGTGTTTAGTTTCCTCAGGTGGTATCACACACTTGCGAGTTTTTTTCTTACGACTTCTTTCCTCTGATGAAAATCAAACAAAATTATAGTGAAAAATATTATAATTTGTTTAAATTCTTACAAATTTCATGACACCATCAGATCCAGTAACAATCTGAGCCAAAGTTACTTTCACTGATGATGCTATCTAGCTGACTTGCTAACCTCAGGTGAGAACTTGTAATAATTCACATGACTCATACGAAAATATCTGCTAGCCAGTTTAAGGTTAGGGTTATGAATGGGCTTAGCATTAGTACATTTCTCATGAAATTACACTTAGACTTTCAGTGATGGCCCTAGCTAGCTAACCTGGCTAAGACTCACCTCTCAGATTCGCAGCTTCCTGACGTCTGACTCATGACTCATCAAGTCATGTTAAATGTCATGGAGCTCATTCTCTTTCAAGTGGCTATTTTTATGAAATCAAACAAAATCCAATTACATTTTTCATGAAATCCTGTCAAGTTCATCAAGAGTTCTTCGGATGCTTACTGTATCCTTGAAGGGCCAAACAGAGCATCCGTTTATGGTCTGTCAAGTGTGTAATTCAAAAGGAACCTTGTCTGATTGGGGAAACCATCTACTGTATGGTTCCACATGAAATCTTAAAGTGCTCCCTGAGAAGAAAAAAAGAAGAACCCCTCACGAGTGCAATGGATCCCCAAGGGTTCTTTGGACAAGTAGAGGTTCTTTGCTTTCCAAAGGTGTTCTACTTACAATTCACAAAGGTTCCCAAAGAGGGACAACCCTGTGATGGAACGTATTTTTATCAAGAGTGTAATGATGATACACAGTTATGACAATACTGCATTATTCAAAAAAGGTTCCTCTAGTGTTCTTTGAATAATTAGAGGTTCTCCACTTCCTAAAGGTTTTTAATTGGAAATCACTGTTATATGGTTCCACAAGAACCTTTTAGGATCCTTCAAATGATAGTGTAATGATAGTTATGATAATAATGTCTTTGGAAAGGGTTCCTCAGGGGTTCTTTGGATACTTCTTTGGGTTCTCACGAAAGATTTCCACAATATGAGAGACTATACCTTTGGAAGATAAAATACCAAGTCTTATTTGTGAATTTCCTAAGGATAAGAGAGACAAAAAGAAGGACCATAATGGATCATCCAAGAGTGAAATGATGATAGTTAAGGCAATGGCAATGTTCATGTATTAAAAGTGGTTCCTCAAGGGTTCTCTGGATAAAGAGAGGTTCTCTGCTTCCTAAAGGTGTTCTAATTTAACCCTCTGTTGTATGGTTCCACATAAAATGTCCAAGGGTTACCCATGATGGACAAACCGATTAAATTTTTAGGGTCCTTCTAGATTATAATAATGATGGTGTATTAAAAATAGTTCCTTAAAGGTTCTTTGAGGAATTAGAAGTTCTACATTTCCTGAAGAGCTTCTAATATGGAAACATAGTACATAGTACATCACTACATAGAACTTTTATGAGCTTGTCTGGAGGGACGATGTGATGAACATGCTTTAAAGTGCAGGTTTTATCCATTCTGGGAAATTACCATCCATTATAGAGGTATTAATTTGCTCTTTTATACTCTTCCTGTCCATGACTTTAAGAAATAGTGAGTGATTTCAGTACTCGGCTTTTTGTAATAGTGATTTATCTGAGTAAACGATGTACTTTATAAAAGAGTTCTAGTATTGGTTAATGCATTTTCTTTCTTTCCTTTTCTTTTTTTTTTACGAACCCATTTTACTGCCTTTCTCTGTACAGTGTGTAAGAAGCTCCATTTCAGACGACTACAAAGCCCATAAAACCTGAATCCATGATCAAGCTGACGGCTTTCACCTTCTCCTACTCAATCCAGCTGTGCCAGCACGAAAGAAGAGGAGATCATTTCACAAGGTTCGGCACACATTTTCTTTCTTTTCATGCTATGAGAGGTTCAGATTCATGTGTTTGTGTGTGACAGAGACGGCTGAGAGGAGGGTGTTCGCTGAAGCTGAAGTTCCTGCCACATCTTTAACTTTGTTTCGCCAAAGGATTTTTTTTGTCAGAGGAGGATGAAAATCATCACCCACGATCATAGTTTGATTTGAACCCCAGATGGATGAGTGTAACAGTATTCTCCAGTCTCCTTTTATCAAATCTGAAGATGTCATGCCATAACTTATGGCTATCCTGCAGCCACAAACAGGAGCTCAGTGTGTTACACAGAACGTGCACTCTCAGATCCGCGAGATCTGATCATTTCCCACTTATTTTTACACAATTCTATAATTCCTCACTTCTGGGAAAACTCATCTTGAGACAGAAGTGTGTGTTTTGGTGGCCAAGCCGCCAAAGGTGATGTTTCCAGTGCATAAAAGATCCATTTGCTGGGAAGAAAACACCATTCCTCTGCTGTAATGACTCAGTGAGACCCAGGTGCTCTTTGTGGGCTAGAATTTCCCTCTCTCCAGGATTAACTCAATAATGTGCCCTTCGTTCTCAGAGCCGTATCTGGTGTTGGCTGACATTTTCAGCTCTCTGCAGGTCCTGGAGACGTGCCTCCTTTACCTCAGACTGTAAACAGGGTCAAACAGTCCTGATGCGGATCGATATGGCCTGGAGAGGGCCGAACAGTGGACTCAGCTTGGCCAACAAGTGCCATAGACTTTTACAAACACTCTCTAATTTTTTTTAGCCCTAGTTCCACTTTTGATGGTAAATAAATCTCAGCCGTGCGTCCATGAGATGAATGACAGAGCAAACTGCACTGTTTGCTTCATATAGTTGGGTTTAACCCTTATAACTGGGTCTCAATCCCCCTGACTAGCTGCTGCATGACTAGTTTGATTGCTAGCTTAATGAGTGAGCTTCCTTGGACTGAGAATGCAGTGTCTAAGCAGAAGTATGGGAGATTTTACCACCATGTTCATGTTCATCACCAGCATTGGTAGCATCCAAAAACTGGGAATTTTTGGAGCGGACATCTGCAGAGCTAAACTAGCTGAGTGGGATTGTATAGTGATGTTCAGCCTATGTCTCTGAATGTGCTTTTTCATATATGAAAGTGATAATATTCCATTAAAGCAAAAGAAAATAAAAATAACACAATGAAATGGCTTCATTTAGTGTGAAATAGTTCTGTGAAAAGGAAAGTATTTCTTTCCCCCAATCGACACATCTTTTATTTTAAAATTCTGTAACGCAACTTAAAGTCTACTAATCCAAATTTACAGAAGTAAACTGTACAGAAAGACTGAACATGCACGCTAGATCTCCTAAAGGCATAATCCAGGATACAACCCAAAGGTCAAAACCGTGTACAAACAGGGAACTGTAGAACATGCCGGACTCAATATAAACAATCAATGCTCAATAGACAGGCCAGCCAGCTACCGGATAAAGGTCGATGCACGGATAAACAGGCCTGACTACAGAGGAATAAACAAGGCTCAGAAACTTGAGAGACTCTGAACTTGGAGACTTGGTGAGTCCATAATGTGGAACAGAAGAGGATCTAATCTGAGGAGTTCACCGAACATTAACACTGAATCCTCTCCACGTTGATCAGCATGTCCCTGGAACCATTTTCTACAATTTCCAAGGTGTTGTGCAGCTAACCATCATAACTAGCTAATGAGTATAGATTAAAGAGTATATTAAAAGTGTTTGTTTAAACCAATCATCAGTGTGCTTTAATCGCTTTCGGACAAAGATGTCAACGAAGGAGCTAGCTCTCTGGGCGCTTTCACAGTCTGAATCAGAGTGAAATCGATCCTCCTGAGTCATTTGCTTTTGCTATTCTAAACAAAACGAATGTTAGACGTAAATTAAATTTGTTTTGTTTGTTTTTTTCACTTTTTGCAATTGACTTTCCCACAGTAGGGCTGAAAACATCCTCATAAAACACTTTTATTCATTGGTCAGGGATAGGGTGAGTGAAAAAGTTGAACAAATCTGTACCAAGTGAGCACAGAAGTCACTAAAAACACCCAAGCGCAGACATCATGGAGTCAGTGCTAAATAAAGGATTAGACTATTATGATCTTTCAGGTCACAGTCGCGGGTCACAGGACAATGCTTCTCCACACCAGCAGAGGTCTCTATCAGCAGAGTTGATCACTATTTCTATTGATCACTTCCTAGTACTGTTCCCATTAGCACTTCCTGGTCAAGGGCTTTATAACCACACAATACCCATGAAGTCTCGTGAAGTCTTGCCACTGTTCGGGATTTCTGAGCCGTGCTATTTTCCCGCTTTGTCCATGTCATGCTAACATCTCTTGCTAACTCTTGTCACAACACTCAACTCTGTGGATTATCTCTGTCTGGCTTTGATCCTCTGATGGCTCACTGTGTACGCTTGTTTTTTTGACCAAAATTTTGGATGGTTTTTAATAAATCTCAAGCCTCCCCTGAGTCTGGTTCATTACACAGCAGCATATAAATAGACCATCCTCACACCAGCAGAGAGCACGGGGACATTACTATACGGCCATTAGCTCGGCTATGACGATCCTGCGCCAATTCTGTCACCCAAAATTAGAGAGGAGCCGGTAACTCTCGCACATTTTTTGTCAGTCTTGTTTGGAGAGGGAACGGCCTGTCAATAAGTGCACCATAATAGTGTGGAAGTACTGCCAGTTCCAATAAAGCAACAGAGAGATCAAGCGAATGAAAGGTGACCTTGCCGTAATTGAGATTCATCACAGGCGAGGCAGGCGGCAGAGGGGAGAAACACGCGAACGAGCCGGAAAAAAAGAGACTGAATTTTTTTAAACATGGTATGAATATACATTTGCAATTTTATGGGAGAATGGCCAAGTATTGTTCGATTGCTGGCTCGGAATGTCAATTTTGGGTTTAAAGCCAAATCATTCTCTCTTTTTTTTTTGTTTGTTTTTAGCTCCATCTGTTATATTTTTTTCTCTTTATTGCACTGGACAGTGTATTCAGAGAGACAAATTACATCCCCCTCTTCCCTCCGTCCCAACCGAGAGTGACGTAAAATCTAAAAGAAAATATAACAAAGCCTTGCGTTCCAGCAGTCGGGCCGAAGATTTCGGTTAATACGCCGACAGCAGCCGCATTATTACCTCATATTTAACATTCAGAAGGAATTGACACACGATCCGGCACCAAGTTGTGTGACAGTGTATGAATGGGGCTCGGTGGGGCTTGGCGCACACGGCGATAGATTATATTGCCTTTTCATCGCCGCACAATGGGCAGGTTTGCATTTCAGCTGGATCCTAGAGAGGGGCCGAAAATGAAGGCCCAGTTCCCCAGAGTACCGCTGTGCCACAACACACACAATAAACTCTCAGAAACGCTTCTGTGGAAACACACCACGGCCCAGCTGGACTCTTTCAGATAAATGAGTGAAAAGAGGAATCGCGCGCATTGAAAGCCATGTACACACATTACACACTGGCATGGACACACACTTACACACTGGCATGGACACACACTTATTTGCACCAAGACTCTCCGTGTATTTATGAATCCTGATTGGCCAGAAGGTGTTGATTAATTTTCTATAACAGAAACGTTCTAATACGTTATCGTTTCTATAGTAACAGCTCATTCACAGGGACCTGTATGAAAAGACGTGTGTAATCATGGTGGGATATGGTGAAGTTTTCTATAAGGACATTTATGGAAGGAGTCTCCAGTGTCAGGGGTCTTCGACGAATCCAAAAGACTGTAGAAGCCCTGTCTCCTTAAGTACGAAACACCAAAGAACCATTGTACTGTTTGACTGTTTTATATGTGTTGCTTATTAGAGAGAGATAAAAAAGAGGCTGGTGAGGAAATGACTGTTACAGCTGCTATAACGTAAGTGAGAACAGGAACTGACTTGCTTGGTGAACATTACCTGCAAAGCTAAATGGATGAAATTTGTCTCATGTCATTCTTTAATGAATAGAATTTGTAAGTAGAAATGATCAGATACACAAAAGCTCCTTCTTGTCAAAGAATTGGCATAAAAGAATTATAAGCAAGAAATTTACACAGCATTTAATTTTTCTCAACGAGGCTCCAGTGAGTGTCTTGAAAATAATCTAACAAGGCCATTGATGAACAAATAGGAATCCAAACAGGATGAATAATATTTACTCACTACTCACATGTGTGCATAATGTGTCCGTTCTACTGGAATGAAAGAAAAAGAAAAAAAGAATTAAGCGGTATTTCATCAGAGACTATTGTGTGAATATAATTGTGAAAGACAGTGCGATTAAAAGGTTCGTTATTCAGTCAGGAGTTGGGGGGAATACCTGGCAGTTCAGACAGGAGTTGGGGGGAATACCTGGCAGATCAGTCAGGAGTTGGGGGGAATACCTGGCAGTTCAGTCAGGAGTTGGGGGGAATACCTGGCAGTTCAGTCAGGAGTTGGGGGGAATACCTGGCAGTTCAGACAGGAGTTGGGGGGAATACCTGGC
>CM074969.1:1383464-1396889 GCA_037577455.1 Pangasius macronema | reverse complement strand
TCGTCACTCCCAAAGAGAACCTCAACATCTTCAGCTCTGCTACCTCTAGCTCTGACTCCTGCCTTTTCCTCAGTGCCACTGTCTCTAAACCATACAGCATGGCCGCTCTCACCACTGTCTCGTATAAAGCTGCTGTGGTATAAGAGGAATAAAACACTGCAGGGTGTGCTGCTATAGAAAAATAATCAAGATCAACTTAATGATTGAACTGAAGTTGATTATTTTTCTATAACAGCACCACACACACTGTGTTTTATACCTCACATTATTAAAAAAAAAACTCACCAAACTCAGCAATTTATAAACATGTAACATCAACAGTGAAGCCATGTTGGAAAACCAGAGTTGCTTTGTTTTTAAGCGCAGTTTGATATAGCTCCGCCCCCTTAAGCCCCGCCCCCAATTTTTCAAAGGTGGAATTGTAGCAAAATGCGGAAGATAAGATAAGATGTCTTTCAATAACGCTTTATTAATCCCAGATAGGAGTTTCCTTCCGGTGTTACAGCAAATAACTAGTAAAGAAAAAGTTTAAAGTGTTTATATCTCTCCTGCTATGAGAGAAAATAAACATAATAAGAACGTCCAGCCTCCAGCAAATATCAACCCAAACCGTCTGAGAGAAATTGAAGCGTCTTTAGAAAACGTGACTGTCACTCGGCTGCACTGCGGAACATCCCTCATGTCCCTCATGTCCCTCATGTCCCTCATGTCCCTCATGTCCTAACGTCACTGTGTATTAATATTTGGAGTCGGCGGCTTTAACAGATACGGAGCAGCCGGAGAACGTGGGTTTGATGTGGCTGGAACAGGAAGCGTTTTTTTTCCTCCTGTATCTCAGGAGATTTAGAAGCCCTGTTTACTTCAGCAATAAAGATTACAGGCAGCATTCTCTCATGATACGGAAAGATTTGTGTGCTGGTGGCTGAGATGTTGAGATCTCCGTGGCGTCGTCTCTCTCTGTGCAAACTTGGAGGCGAGTCACAGTAAACAGTTAAATCCCGAATAACTCCCATATCAACTGAACACCATATGGAACAGACTCCGGGTGCCAAAGAATCCGGATGAAATGATTTTGCAGCGAGTGTTCGGGAATTGATCCAATCCAGATCAATCACGAAACTGTAATGGCTGAGGTCAGCTTAACACAATGAAATAAAAAACTGTATAATAACGCTGGAAGGAAATACAGTGCCTTCACGCACACAGCGTTCAGTGTGTTTGAACAGAACCCTGGCGCGTTCTCCGCCTCGGGGCCGACACAGCAATCGCGCTTGAACGAATGCTAGTGAGAAAGTGACTCGACTCCAAAATCAAACATGTCGTGCTTTTTTGGGGGTTACGGCAGATTTTTGGAGATGTGAGCTGCTAAACTGGACCAAAGGACAGAGCTGTAGTGCTGCAGGAATGCCAGTCCTTCTGAGAAAGTGACTCGACTCCGAATCGACTCGACTGCAGGAAGCGAATCAAACATGTCGTGTTTTTTTGGGTTACGGCTGATTTTTGGAGCTGCTTAACTGGACCAAAGGACAGAGCTGTAGTGCTGCAGTACTTCTGATTCACCGATGAAAACGATTTTCAAGCATGTATTCGGCCCTACGCACCCTGCAGTGTGAGAGCGGCGCGAGTGGCGTGTCCTCGTCCTGCTTCCGAGTGAACTCTCCTGCGAGAAAGCAGTCTGACTCTGAATTCGAGGCCATGTTTAGGAAGCACAAACTGAGCTGCAGCGCTCCAGAGGAGCCACGTGTTCAAAAAGAGAAAACTGCTGGATGTGACGCAGAGCGTTTAAAAAATTAATTATTTATATAATTAATAATCTAATCATTTATTCAGCGTCGGCGTCGGTGTCCTACCTGCCGAGACGCGATACCAAGAGCTTTCACCTCTGCACAGCCAGACATTCATACTCCTGCATATATCTGAACGCTAGAGGTGTTTGCAGAAACAACGCGAACAAAATAGCTCAAAATATTAGTTGTGTTGTTTTGGGAAAATCAGTAAGAAGGACAAATCACCGTAACTCTCGCTTGGTAAAAGTTTCTTTATCTTTTCCGTATTTCTGACCGAAGTTTTGTGATGCGATGGTTTTGTGGATTTGCGGATGTTTTTCAGCTCCAACCAAACCAAAAAGCGAACAAACCAATTTGACCCTGATTCAGTCTCATACGTGTGAAATCAACGAGATGAATAAAATCGGGTCTGAATAACGACTTGGGCTGAAAAAAAGAAGAAAAATAAAACGACCCGAGTTTGAGTGGCAGCTTTTTAAAATGCGATTCCTCGTCGCCTCTAGAGGTCGGCTTGAGACGGGGTTAATCGGCCACTACTCTTTTCTTCCGACTCTTCGCGTAGTGTCGATGAGCCCGTAGCTGTTGTTTCCGTGGCCGTGTGGGTCAGACCCGGTGTTTAAGAGGATATACTGAGCAGTCTTTAAACCGCATGCGTTCGGCAGTTCAGCCGACGCTGAGAGAAAGATCAATCATCATTTAGAGAAGTGATCATCGGCGCCTCCCCCCTTTTCCGTTTAGGGCGAAGCTTCAAGAGGCGGCGCGTGATCCATGTAGATGCCTCGCGCTTTCATTGTCTAATCTGCGGCTGTCAAGGAACACGGACCCTCGTAGTTATGCATTCAATCTCCGGCCTCTTTCAAAGGCGTCTGTCCTTTTTCTTCCAGTGGGCAATTTGTCTTCCAGCAGCAATATGGATAAAACAACCACGCTGACTTTGATCATCAGGCTGAAGTGGAATACAAACCAAAATCCGTCCTCACACATCGCGTGTGCTGGAAATGATAAAATAAGCAAAGCATAAAGTCCAGCATCAACGTCCTTTACAAACCTTCATCCCCCAGAGCTGCTAAATTCTGCATTCTGATTGGTCAGAAGGTGTCGAAAAAGCGGTGACAAGGTGAATTTTATGTTATTTACGTTTTTACGGAAGGAGTCTCCAGTGCCAGCTCTGTGTAACCGTCAGAGGTGAAGCTCCAGCGTCTTCGCGACAGAGGAGTTTACGCTTTGAGTAATTCCTTTAGCTTTTTATAAATAATTAAAGAGGAATTTCTCAAAATGTTGATTGTTGTTGGATTTATGTTGAATTTTGTATTAAAGAAATGAACAGAACATTTTCCTAACAGCTCACTGCAGATTTTTTCCCGACTAAACAATAAAAATCTTTCAGAACTAAAGCTTCCTCTGCAGACGTTTTAACTCTAACATCATTCAGAGTAGATTTTAACTGTTATGCAAATTTACACGTTTAATTAGGTGAAGCCGATCTGCATAAATTAATGTAAATCTTTTATGAGCGAGTCAACAAATTTACTCACCTGTAGTGTTTTGCCTGGAGGAGAAAATTCATTTGATTTAATTCAACGTAATAAAAAAATCGACACCGACTTTATCTACTTTTAGAAAGTCGCATAAACATTACTCTAAAAAAACAGAAAAGTAGATTAGCTTTAGATTGCTGGGACAATTAACAAAGAAAGTGGTTTGTTAACATCAAGTTGGAAAACTAAAGATACTTGCGTAGTTTAGACTTTTAAGTGTGTGGAAGAGGAAGAGCCTCGGGGAAGTGGAGGAGGGATGAAGGGCCTCATTCGGTAAAGCAGAAGCCCCGTGATGAGCTTTTCAGGCTCACGCATCACGAGGAGCCCCAATAAGCTCCAGAGGGAAGTCCGGATTTCACTGGAGCAGCGCAGCAGCTATTCCACCCTGAGCTGTGGGGCGAGATGAACGCTGCTAAAGGCCTCGGCATCCTTACTTACTCTATACACACGTCACCATGAGTTCATGTCATACACACGCCATACACACGTCATACTCATGCCATACACACGCCATACTCACGTATTACTCATGCCATACACACGCCATACACAAGCCATACACACGTCATACTGACACCATACACAAGCCATACACACGCCATACACAAGCCATACACACGCCATACACACGTCATACACAAGCCATACACACGTCATACTGACACCATACACAAGCCATACACACGTCATACTGACACCATACACAAGCCATACACACGCCATACACAAGCCATACACACGTCATACACAAGCCATACACACGTCATACTGACACCATACACACATCATACACACGCCATACACAAGCCATACACACGTCATACTGACACCATACACACATCATACACACGCCATACACACGTATTACTCACGCCATACACAAGTCATACACACATCATACTCATGTTATACATGCGCCATACATGCGCATTACACACATCATACTCACGTCATACACACTCCACACCCACGTCATACACACATCATACTCATGTCATACACACATCATACGCATGTCATACACACTCCACACTCACGTCATACACAGGCCATATTCACCTTATACACACGCCATACTCACATCATACACACACACTATATTCACCTTATACACACGCCATACTCATGTTATACATGCACCATACTCACGCCACATACACATCACACACACACACACCATATTCACGCCATACTCATGTTATATCATGCCATATTCACGTCATACACACACCATACTCATGTTATACACGCGCCAAACACACGACATATTCATGTCACACACACACACGCCATATTCACGTCATACACACGTCATACACACGCCATACTCATGTCATACTAATGACACTTCGCATGAACGGTCTAACGTGGGAAGCAGGATTTTCCGTGTAGAAAATTCAGAGTTCTCGGTTTTTGTGAACGCAGTCTGATGAAGTCTGAGGAATGTTTTCTGATGGTTGTAAGAGAGCAACGTGTTAAATCACTGACCAACTGTAATAACCAACATTATTTGTAAAGTGTTGGATCTGACACTTTGTTGTCGGCCTTGTTTACCTTTTTTTTCCTCTTTTTGGCTGAAAACTGGAAGTTTATTTTAGGCTGAAATATTTTGTTGGCATTTCTAATAAATATAGTAAATTAATCTTATATACTTATGTAATGATAGTTAACTTGGACACACACTGATGAGACTTCATTTCACATTAATGAACAAACTGCATCAGTGCGTCTTTGAATCTGAGCTGTCAATCATCCTGGATTTCTGTGTCGGTAGGCTCCTGGCCACATCTGCAGTTCCTACACGCCACACCTCTGGATACCTCTGGATACCTCTGGATTGTCCTGTAGACCAGCTAGCTAGCTAACCTAATCGCCAAGCCAACACGCCAGCTACGTTTACATGCAACCTGATGAACAAATGCGGACACGATGAGGACTTTAATTAAAGGAAGATTATCACGTATATCATTACAAGTTGAGTGACATGAACATGAACAGTAACAGAACAGGATTGGATGCGAGTGTTTGTGTTTCTGCCTCCAGCGTTTGAGCATCTTGCATCTGATTACGTTTTAAACGTGACAACGTGACTTTTTTTCTCTTCCTGCTCTCCATCACACCACAGAACAAAACTCTCATTTTTACGACCTACGAGATCCTCAGGGTGCTGGAATGCCGTTCCGGATCATTCCGACTCGCTTTAAGCTGCATTCCCAGCTGCACCAAGGCCTGGGTGAGATGTTTCCAAGCCCCTCTGACAGAAAACCAAGGTCTTATTTTAATTCCATTTCCTTATTTAGTTATTTTGTAAGACCTCCACCACGCAGCTTCATTTAATACATGGAGATGTTTTCCCACACGTTTCCACGTTTCTCATCCAATGTTGCACGACAAACTCTCCATTGACTCGCCTTCTCATTTCAGCTGATCAATGCACCTGGACAAGTCGATCTTAATATGAATCGAAAGGAAAACTTTCACACGGAATTCAGTCGGAGCGAAGAGACGGAGCCTCCTCAAGCGTCGCTCGGTGACTATTCTCTCTCTCTCGCTCTCTCTCTCTCTCTCTCTCTCTCTCTCTCTCTCGCTCTCTGTCTGTCTCTCTCTCTCTCTCTCTCTCTCTCTCTCGCTCTCTCTCCGGATTGATCTGTAAACAGATGCATGCCATCCAAAACCAATCTGAGTCTTTATTTATTTATGTATTTATTTATTTATTTTTAAAAAGAAAACATAGTAATATTCGCCTCAGAAATATCATCCATCATTTATGCGTTGTCTCTGAACAAACAGTGAATTAAAAACTTTTTTTTTGAGAGAAAGAGAGAGAGAGAGAGTGAGAGAGGGAGCAAGACAGAGAGAGAGAGAGAGAGAGGGCAAGAAAGAGAGAGAGGGAGAGAGAAGGTGAAAGAGAGAGAGACAGAGAAAGGGAGAGGGTGAGAGAGAGAGAGAGGGAGAGAGAAGGTGAAAGAGAGAGAGAGGGAGAGGGCGAGAGGGAGAGAGAGAGAGAGGGAGGGAGAGGGCGAGAGGGAGAGAGAGAGAGACAGAGCGAGCGAGAGAGAGAAAGTTTGTGTTGGAACTTTTTGGCGTTAAATCCCAGAGGTTTGGGGAAAAGTTTAGTTTTGAAGCGAGTCGATTTATTGTGTTTTGAGTGCGTTATTACACTTTCTGAGCCGACGTCCCATTTTCGGTCCATTCTGGAAGGATTTATCAAGCCGCCGCCGCCGCCTGTGTATTCTACAGCGGTATAAATTGCGAGGAAGGCCGAAAGATCGCGACTAGGTGGCAGACTGAACTGTAATTCACCATCCACGGCTGTAATAGGCTTTTCATTTTTCCCATTAACTTCAAACAGGCCATGTCAGAGTAAACTCATCACGAGCGCGCGGCCGTCAGCCGCCACATCTGCCCGCTAACAATGAGCGCTTGTGACAAATACCAGGATTCACTGGAGCTTCAAGGAAAATAACAAAGCCACTTTCGACTCCATTAGGCCTTTTGTCTTCACCTACTGAAGCAAGCGAAAGCTGGCGTGCTCTCAATGACCTCGCTCGTCTCGCCAAATTGGAGCGCCGCACCCGAAATGTGAAACTAATCCCGAATTCATGAGATTAAAGAAGTTTCCCTATAATGTGTTCGCAAAAAATAAATAAAAAATACAATAATAATCTAGTCATTTCATTTTGAGTTTTCTCCCCGTGTGCTGAGATATGCAGATTAGCCGTGATTTGCATAATCTTTTCCAGAAAATGAAAAACAGATAATCAAATACCATCACGTCCCATTTATATTCAATTAGCCATTATTTATGCAAAGTCACGCCGTCAAAAGAATCCGTAATTGCAAGAAGGATAACGAGTCGTGTGAAGTGAGATCTTTTCAAAGAGAGAGATCAGGAAGGAGGCTCGGATCCTGCGCAGCTGCCTCGGAGCCCACGTTTCAAAGAAGAGCCGTGGATTTGAACCTTTTAAAGAAGCTGTCGAAGTGGAAGGTGGAACCATCGAAGGGAGAGCGGGGAATACTACAGCGATAAAAACACGTATCGGGGTTATAGAGTGCTCAGTAAACTATGATGGCCTGCATGTGTAAAAGACATTAACATGACAAAAACACGACACAAATCAGAAAGATCACAAGAGAGTTTGAAACACGACAGCAAATTCGGAAACATGACAACAAATTCGGAAGCACAACAGCAAATTTGGAAGCATACAGCAAATTCGAAAACACGACAGCAAATTCGGAAGCACAACAGCAAATTTGGAAGCATACATCAAATTCGAAACCACGACAGCAAATTCGTAAACATGACAGCAAATTCGGAAGCACGACAGCAAATTCGGAAACACGACAGCAAATTCGGAAGCACACATCAAATTCGGAAGCACGCATCAAATTCGAAAACACGACAGCAAATTCGGAAACATGACAGCAAATTCGGAAACACGACAGCAAATTCGGAAGCACGCATCAAATTCGAAACCACGACAGCAAATTCGGAAGCACGCAGCAAATTCGGAAACATGACAGCAAATTCGGAAGCACGACAGCAAATTCGGAAACACGACAGCAAATTCGGAAGCACGCATCAAATTCGGAAGCACGCAGCAAATTCGGAAGCACGCAGCAAATTCGGAAACATGACAGCAAATTCGGAAACACGACAGCAAATTCGGAAGCACAACAGCAAATTGTACCATGTCCACCGTACACGTCCCTGTGAACGAGCTGTTACCATAGAAACGGTGCATTGATATAAACCTGTGCTTTGTTAGGAAAATTTTTCAACATTTGTTTCAAGGTCAGTGAATGACACAAGGCTAATCATTAGCATCGTATCATCTTAACAGGATTGATGATTAAATTATTGTATCGATGTGGCTCGTGTGCCGTAGAGTTTCTCTGACTGACCCTCAGAATGAGACTAGAAGTTTTACGACCTGATTTTCACTCTGGCTCCGTATCCAGGTTACCGTTAAGCTGAAAACCACGTCTTCTGAACACATCATGAGACCTCTGAGACCAGGCGGAGCTCACAGAAGAAACCCGGCTAAATCGTGGGAAGTCTTTCCAGTTCCCTTTTTTCCCTTTTTGCTTCTCCATCAGGTTTCTTTTCTTCATGGAAATCCTCTTAAGAGAGACTTTTTTTTTTCGAAATAACATCATCTTCAAACAAACATTTCACTTTTAATCATTGTATTTTTGCTCTACACAATGCACACCGGTGTTGTGGGCCCTGTTTGAAGCTGAGCTTTTTTGCCTCCGTGTCAGGAGGGAATTGTTCCCCGGTGGTTTGTGGGCTTACACTAAAGCTCCTCTTTCAAACTGAGCTTTGCAAGCTGGGGAAAAGAAAAAGTCTCTCAAAGCAGAATGGAGAGAATAAGAGTTGTGAAACAGCTCACTTTGGCACACACCTGACCAGAATTTCAGAGTACTCTGCCGAGTGTGTGTGTGTGTGTGTGTGTGTGTGTGTGTGTGTGTGTGTGTGTGTAAAACATCCATATACTCACACGTACAGATGGTCACTTCTCGAGACAACCAGCTGTCTGGTGAAATGAGCAGAAAAACTTCAGGCTGTGGATTATTTTCCTAGAACAGCACTGATTTATTCCTCTTATACCGCAGCGATTTATTTATTAAACAAAACAAAACATTATACTTTTGCCTTCGGTTATAGTTACACTTAACAAGCTAGCTTCTTTTACGTTAATAAATAAATAAATAATTCTTGTCCTGAAGATGTTAGAAAACATTAAAGTTACAGCTTTACCTCTGACTGTTACAAATCACTGACACTGGAGACTCCTTCCATAAACGTCACATAAACATCTCCTTCACCACATCAACGGCTGCGCACGTTTTTCTTCGTTCAACGATATCACCTGCGATACGAGTCCCTGTTACTATGGAAACAGTAACGTATTAGAACGAGTGCATTAATATGAACCTGTGATGTGCAGATGCACTGCTGTTATAGAAAACTAATCAACAACCTCTGACCAATCACAGTCCAGAACTCAGCAGTGCTGTGGTAAAAGTTTCTGTAAAGTGTAACGAGGTTTTTCTGGCATCTTCAGGACGGAGGAGTTTATGCTTTAGACACAGGCTTTTTGTCTTTCAACTCCATGAGAGAGAAAAAGGAGAGATGCTGAGTGAGAACAGGAACTAATCCACAACATTAAATGTAGCTGTAAACGGATAAGAAGTACTGTATATGTATACTGTGATGTTCTGTATTAAAATGAAAAATTGTGCTTGTTGGCAAGTTGCTGTGGTGTAAGAGGAATAAAGCGCTGTGGGAAATGCTGTTATAGGAAATGAATCAACCTCCGGCGGTGACAGTAACGTCTCTTCATCACACCATCAAATCGCATCGTAGCAGCAAAAACCGGATGTTTTTCCCATTTTAATGAATATTATCCTGGCTAAGTTGTAAATATCAGTTCTTTTAGGTAAAATGGTCACATGATAAGAACAAAGAATAAAAAAACAGCAGCTCAGACAAGACGCATTTGATTCAGCTGTTTAAACTCTCCACTGTTCTTCAATGATCTGAAACGACAACAAGAAATTGCCTCCACGATACGAACAAATGGCTGCAATTATTCCTAATACGTTTCTAATGGAGCGGTTTTCCCTAAAGTCAGAAACAGTAAAGTGGATTTGACGATTCGCGGATCATCAGCGTGGACGATATGAAGTCGTGTGTTATCATACGCTGTGGTTCGCACCCGAATCGAGCCTTCGGTGGAAAGTTTGGAGCTCTGTGTGATTTCGGATGCTGACTCTTTATTATTCATCGCCATTCCCTTCCAGCGCTAATACAACTGCGTTTTTTTTCCTCCCGGAATTAATGGAACAATGAAGTGTGCATGGGTTAAGGATAATGACGTGGATGTAATCATGCAAATTAGAGGTATAGGGATTATTACAGATGAAAGAATTTCACATCTGCACTCTTTCTTTTCCCCCTCTCTCTCTCTCTCTCTCTCTCTCTTTATGTCCGAATCCGGATATTCATTTAACAAAAGAAATGTTCTGACGGCTGACAGAGAAAAATAGAGCAAGAAAGCACGGCTCAGCTTTTAACCTACAGGACAGCGAAAGTGGCGGCCGAACAAAGAGTCTGAAGTTATGATTTATGGACCAGCAGATGTGTTGTTTTTTTTTTTGGTTCCACTCTGAGCAGTGGGGTCTGATAACCGTAAGTACAACAGCGAGATTAGCTCTGCGATTAGAGCCATTGGGGAAACACACCACACACTCATGCAGCCGTGTGTGTGTGTGTGTGTGTGTGTGTGATGAATACTACAAAACACAGTTCATGATCAGAACTAAGATAAGGAGAATTATTTTCTGTATGCTCGGTGCAGGATTAACCTCTGAATCTTGCTGTGTATCAGGATTTAGGCCCACAAACCTACATATGAATATCTTTTAAAAAACATTTTCTCTGTGTTTTGTCCTTCCATCTACAAGAATATGACATCATCACCAGTGTGTAAAGCCTGACTGAGTTGCACCTGCACTATTTCAATGCCCAATCACGGATCACAATTAATCCCAACACCCAATCACTGACCACAAATAATCCCAACGCCCAATCACTGATCACAATTAATCCCAACGCCCAATCACTGATCTCAATTAATCCCAACGCCCAATCACTGATCACAATTAATCCCAATGCCCAATCACTGATCACAATTAATCCCAACGCCCAATCACTGATCACAATTAATCCCAACGCCCAATCACTGATCTCAATTAATCCCAATGTCCAATCGCTGATCACAATTAATCCCAACGCCCAATCGCTGATCACAATTAATCCCAACGCCCAATCGCTGATCACAATTAATCCCAACGCCCAATCACTGATCACAATTAATCCCAACAACCAATCGCTGATCACAATTAATCCCAACGCCCAATCACTGATTACAATTAATCCCAACGTCCAATCACTGATCACAATTAATCCCAACGCCCAATCACTGATCACAATGAATCCCAACGTCCAATCACTGATCACAATTAATCCCAACGCCCAATCACTGATCACAATTAATCCCAACGCCCAATCACTGATCACAATCAATCCCAATGTCCAATCACTGATCACAATTAATCCCAACGCCCAATCATTCATCACTGTTCTCAACAAGATATCTGTTGTTTATTTAAGTTTATTCTTTAATCTTTATTCATGACGGTTCTCGACTTCACACTGCACATTTATTATGTATTTATTGATTGATTTCTGTGAACATTATGGGATGTGTGATATCGTGTCTGCATCCATTCCATCACAATCAAATTCTCTATACAGATAAACCTCTGAACTTCTGATGAACTCATACATCACAGCGTAATCCAGTCGTGTTCTGGACTTATGATCTGAATTCAGCATTTAGATAAATGGCGAAGAAGAAGAAAAAAGACGATGAATCGCGGCTCACGCGAGCCCGTCTGTTTTTCTCCTCTCCTTATTCCTTCATCAGGCCGCTCTCACAGCTAACCACAGCTGACATCTGATTAGCGTGCAACAGCATGTGGCCCTTTTTTTCTCCCACTAAGCTTCATTTTCGCCACGTAATTCTCAAAGTAAGCTAGTTGGCGCTCTATTGAGTAAATATGACCACCCAAATTGAAGCTGACAAAGCTACATTACAATCCATCACAGCTTATTAGACACTTCAAATTTTTTGGAATTAAGGGCTAATAAGCGCACAATGAGGCTTTCGATGAGATGGATGAAGCCTTGAACAGACAACAAAAGGGAGCCACGGCGAACAAAACGCAGGCCCGTCAATGCCAGCCAGTGCTCGCGCCACATCCAACATCCAACATCCATCCGCGAGGTTTTCTCCTCCTCTTTTCTCTTCTCTGACTTTGTGGTGGTTATTTTTCCTCCAAAGTTTTAAAAGTTCACTCCAGGACTAAACGTGCCTGCGTGGCAGGTGTTAGACGTCAGAAATCCAAATACGTGATCAATCCTGGACATTTCATCGTTTCACAGATGGTTATTATCAAAATGACCATGACCATTACTTTTATTAATGAACTCGGAGCCATATTGTTGCCGATTTCCCCCGCCTGCTGTAGCTCACCTGTTACGATAGGTGTGCGAATGAACCGAGAGGAGAAGGGAAGAAAAATGAGACCCGAGCTCCCAGAGAAAGTCCCTTGGACAACATTACATCTCCGTACAAAGCATTTGTCAGCGAGCAGCCTGTTCCTTCCGCAGCCGCGCGACTCCCTGAACAATAAAACTCACTGCAAACTGGGGGTGTAAAAAGTTATGCAAATGATCTCCAAATATATACGGCAGTGATCTTTTAGCACACCGAGGTGACCTTTCCTTTGGATTTCTTTTCTTAGGTTTCAACATAAACGTGTGAGTTCCTTTTATTCTGCGGATCTGAATTCACCTTTTCCCTGAGGTCATAATTTTTATACTCAAGTATACTTTCTCCAAGCGCTTCAGTATTCCATACACGTCAATATTCATACGCTGTTCAGTGTGGTATTCCCGACACTTCAATATTCCCGACACTTCAGTATTTCATCATCTTCTTAGAGATCACCATAGCGGATCACCCTTCTTACGGAAATCAGGCTTATGATCTGCACATTTGGTTTGGCACAGGTTTTACACCGGATGCCCTTCCTGATGCATCGCTCCCACTTTATCCGAGCTTGGGACCGGCACTGAGAGTGCACTAGCTTGTGCCATCCCAGTGGCTGGGTTTGGTGCCCAGCTCAAACTCACGATCCCGAGATTAAGATTCTCTTGCTCTACTGACTGAGCTAGCCAAGCACACACTTCAGTATTCCCTACAAGTCAGTGATTCACACACTTCAGTATTCCCTACAATACAGTGTTTCACACACTTCAGTATTCCCGACAATTCAGTGTTTCACACACTTCAGTATTTCCTACAATACAGTGTTTCACACACTTCAGTATTTCCTACAATACAGTGTTTCACACACTTCAGTATTCCCTACAATTCAGTGTTTCACACACTTCAGTATTCCCTACAAGTCAGTGATTCACACACTTCAGTATTCCCTACAATACAGTGTTTCACACACTT